>CM061537.1:53126931-53726931 GCA_030545055.2 Neoaliturus tenellus | reverse complement strand
GAGATGTGTAATCCTACATTTATTCGGATGAGTTCGTAAACCAGACATATCAACCTACCGGAAGGGGTCGTTTTGGGGGGTTTTGTACCCCAAAAATGGTTTTTTTGCATTTTTCATATGTAATTTTAAAAAATTTTAAATTTTTATTTTCACCATTGGATTTAGCTTAAAATAACACACAATTTAGTACTTTGAAACTTTGCTCTATCTCCATTGGTTACCGGGATATTAAAAAGTCTAAAGACAGTACATTGTATTTTTGAGCTCCAATGTTAATCTTATGGAGGATAACGAAAAGTTAATATTCCACTTATTAACCAATATTTTTGGATGAAACTTTTTATTTAGCTTCATTTGTTTAAGATTCATCCATTTATGGTAAAAAATCTTGGTTTTTGTCCTTATCATGGCAGCAAACCTGCATACTCTTTTCCTATGTTATTCATATGGAAAATACGCAAACTCGTTTATTTGTGGAGATGAAACTTAGTGTATGGCTTCATATGGTCAAAATAAATTTTTTCATGCTAAAAACCTACTTTTAGTGTTCCCTGTGGCAGCATACCTGCATACTCTTTCCCTATATTTATCTTAAGGAGATACATATATTTCCCTATTTATGAGCACGTTATGAAATTTTGTTTACAGGTTTAGTTAATATTACTAATTTGGAAATTCGCTGAGTACGTAGGTCTGCTGCGACGGGGGGTATTTTTTTTATTGCCAGGTGAATGTTAGTTGGTTTTGTGACAAGGTAGGCTGGTTAAAGCGAGGAAAACAGCTGACTCAACATTCAAAGCACGAACCACGTGCTCTAGTATAAATATGTGTTTTTCCATTGTTGCCAGTAATTGAATTTCCGACTGATACCATAGAAAAAAAAAGTTATAGTAATTTATACTGGAGATTATGACTGGTTAAATAAAAGTAAAGTAAAAGGATTAAACAATTAAGCGATTTGTAGAATCACATTTAAATTATAAACAAAAGAATTAGCAACAATAATGAAATCAACAGTTAACCATAAAGGTAAAATCCGTGTGTTATAATTTCAACAAACTCATACCAGAGTGAAGCGCACTTAGTCCTAGATTGAAACATCCTGAAAGGCGAGTGAGCGAAGCGAACTAGATCGTCGTGGAGGCGAATGAGGGGAGCGAAAGAGCTAATCTTGAACGAAAAAAGCCTTTTGGGCTTGGCATTTTAGTGTATGACACAAAGAATTGTTTACCAAGCAAATGCTCCTCCCCCAGGTAATTTATAGCTAAAAAGGGTGGATGAACTGAAAGAGGCTGAGAGAATAATATTCATATGGTACAGTGATATGACCTTAAGCTTTTGAGTTTTAAAAGTGTCAACCTCAAAGTTTTGCTAAGGTATGGAACACACTAATAGAATCGTAAAATATATTTTAAACAATAAAGTCCTTTAAATAATGATTGAAGTTTGTATTTTATAATACTAGTATATTAAATGTTAAGTTTGCTTTTGTCTTCCACTTCAGTGGAATTTTTTTACGTTTTGGGTTCAGATATAAGTATTGTTACTGTTTAACATGAATATTTATTGAGTTATGAATATGATATATGTTTCATAAATTTTAATCACATTGTATTAAATATAATGTTGATATGCAATTAGTTAATCTGTAAAGTTTTTCTACAGTAAAATTTTTTTAATAAAAAATTAGATTAAAAGATGACTTACTTCTATAATTTGGTTTATTATTACCATTCACTTTCTCATAAACAATATTGTTTCATTATTTGTGACCAAGAAAATAAAAACATTTCAAATTGTAAAAATATACTCATGCGTAAGTTTAAAAGCTGGGAATTATTAACTGCCCATGCACAATCAGCAAGCATGATTGCTAACGGTTGCCTAACTGTTTAACGATGACAGGCACTTTGTTTTATCGCGCATTACCGTCCCCCGGCCCCTGGTGACTGAAGGGCCCCGTTGACTATAAACACGTCTTTATGGTGTCTAGACGCGCCGACCTAGGCAACCCCGGGGGTCTAGTCTCCGGAGATATTTGTTTCACTCATTCGCCAACTTTGGCCATTTGCGATCACACTCAACGTTTTTCTCTCAAAATTTTGTCGTCAAGTAATATTAGTCTGATAAGTGGAAATGCGCTATATATTTTTAGTAGTTCATTGTGCAAGTTTCTTAATACTACTGAACTTTTTAATGATTTTCGGTTAATAATGTTTACTGTCGTGAACATGTTACCAACAGTTAACGACGTTAGTAACATGACTCATCCAAAAATTTCTTATTTATTTGTTAAGGTATTATTAATCAGGTTACATATATACAACTTTGATAAAATACTGCTAAAAAACAGTTAACATTTTTTATAAAGTGATAAGAAGGAGTTTTTCGTCATTTGCATGAAAACAGTGGTTTTAGCTAATTTCCATGTAGAGAATACGCTATTATGGTAGTAGTCACAGTAAGACCTAAGCCCCCGACCATGATACGTTTTTTTATTTTGAGGTCCCTAGAAGCCAAAAACACCGTTCAAATTCATATAATATATGTATGTATGTATAATGTGTATGTGTATGTGTATGTATATAAAGTGTATGTGTCCGTTAACACTATAACTTGTACATAATTAATAGCTATAATGTTGAATGTTAAAAAAAAAATTGGCAGTATAAAAAATTGTTGGTCTTGATTGTACAGCATGATTTTTCATGTTTTTGTATTTAGCACTAATGTTATGCAGTAATATACCACATGTATTTTGGTAGATTCTAGAAAATAATTCTAGAACACCAATGGGGCTTATTTGAAAAATAAAAAAGAATACCATATCTTGATAAAATTTCATGTGTACAACATTCACTAGGTATTTTTTAACTTATATTTACTTAAAAAACTTACATGGCGGCAAACCTACTTACCCCTATGGTTTTTATGGGAAATAAAAAATGTAACAAAATTCCACTGGAAATTTGCTGAGAACTCAGGTCTGCTGCAACGGGGATATTTATTTAAATTTAGCATGCAATTAATCCGTTAAGTAGGCGTATAGTGTCACCTTTCATAATGCACCCAAAAAATTTTTTTTGTTTTTATTGAGCACTAACCTCAAAAATTATGTCTGTCTTTAACCTACAAAAGTAAAAATTTAAAGCAAATAAGGATAATGTAAACCAAGAACTACTTCCAGACTACAGATGATGCAGTAAAAAACAACTATAATTCACTAAAAAATATAACTAGCTTAAAATTAATAAAAACCAGTTGATTTACATAAATAAAAATTGTATTTATTTTTATTAGTTGAATTTGTGCAAGGCATTATTTATAAAATATAAATATGTCTACAAATAATATATCTATTTTTATCAATATAATTTTTCAAATTTAACTTTGTTGTTTTCGCAATATAAAAATCCCAGAACTTTTCTACATAAACAAAAAGTTAACAAAAATTCCCATGGTCGTTCTAAAAAATTACCCAGGTAAGCGGATTTTAGCAGCGGCAGCCGACCGGATGACGTTATATGTCTGTCTGGAATCTATCAGTTTATGATACAGACGTCCAGACAGCCCGGGAGGGGTTGACTGTGGTGGGTGGGGGAGGGTTAAGGCAGGTCAGGGAGGTCGATGCCCCCGGTCGGTTTTGGGGTAGGCCTAGTCTGCCATGGATCGATCGTGTCTCCCTCTGCTGGCTCTATTGTAAATTAATAAAACACACCCCTCCCCCTCCCCTCCTGCCCCCCTCCCCTCCGCACCCCACCCCGGCATAGGTCAGTTGCTTGGTTACATCACCTGTAATCACTGCAGGGTGCGATGCAGTAGAGGGGATGCTTTGGTTATTGATGGTTTATTTTTAAAATATTTAGCAAAGTGCAGTCAAGTTTTTGCTGGAAAATACTTCTAATTGAGTTTGATTATTGTGTTCCATTCTAATTAGAAACTGCTTTAATTTAATACAGTTTTTTTTGGGAGTGAAAAAATTGTGGTTTTATTTTTTGTTTCTAAGAAAGAAAAATAATCAAAAACCCTTTTTTTGGTCATAAATTGCGTTTGCTCGTGTATTGTTGCTCTGAAGTTACTATTTGTGATAACCCAAAAGATTATGAATCCTTTGTTAAAAAAATTGAGTATTCAAAAAAAAATTTTTTTAAACAGAGAAATAATCTTTGCATGGAGCAGCTTTGAATGCTAGATTTTCTTTATTTTGAGCAATATACATTTGAAAAATACACAAAGTAATTTTTATTAGAAAATGTAGAAATTTAAATAAGTACATTAAATATATTAACATGGAAATTTAAAATAAGTCCATGAAATATATTAATAGTGCAAACATTTGAATATGCTCACAAATGATATGTACATTTCATTACAAAAATAAATATCAAAATAGAATCAATAGTTTTTTAATACAATGTGTATAAAAACTAAAGTATGTTCTTTATGTGTAAAATGAGAGCTGGAAACTGATAGTAACAAGGAAATCTATAAAATGTTAACAAATGTAATATTTTGCTTTTTTACTGGAGTGGCCTCAGGTACCCTAAGAGGTACTTGGCCTTCCCCACACAATGCCTCCAGATATCTGTGGGCACAACCGAATCGAGCTAATCCTTCAGGTTGTTTTCACTGCACATGTGATAAGAAAAACCTGAAATAAGTTATATTCAGGGTTGTAAAATGTCTCCCTTCCACCTTGTCAATTCAGGCCATCTGCTCTCAGGCGTGTTAATTGTATAACCACGCAGACATAACAGAATTCTACATGAGTAGGATTGGTTGTTGTTAGTATGGTAAATTAAAACCATAAAATCTTGTACCAAGGAAAATTTTAATTCTTTTGTTTTTTGTTGAACCGCATTAGGTCGCATTTAAACTAAATACCACAGTAATTGTAAGGCAATCCATGAATGCAATAGTAAAATTAAAATACCAACATTGACCATCTCTACGTGAGCCGCATTTAATGTGATTACGATATAGCAAATTTCATGTCGTCGTGAAGAACGTTGTCGTGGGGGTGGTATCTCCCCTAAACCTTCTGTGAATGTTGGGAGCAGTTGCAATATTGGTGGAGGGTTTGTCTCGATATAGGTTGGGGCTACGCTCTTAAGAGAGAGGTACATATGTAACAGGTTAATAATTGGTATGTAATTTTATCTCCAGTGTGCCTCTGCTTCGTCTCCCACCTTGCTGCAATTGCAATCTTCAGTTCCTGCCCGAGCAGGAGGGTGCCTGTCATATACGCAAGAACCCAACCAACCTCCCCACTCACAAGAAGCTGCAGATCATATAGGTCATTAGCTATTCCCATCCCTGCAATAGCCGGAACGATATGATTTGGGGGACACATACAGGCACCACGTTTCCTTAAAAAAACATGTTTTGTTAAAATTGTTTTGGTTGTTTCAGGACACAACCTTAAGTCAAAGTTGATAATTCTAAAGTCAAGAACTTAGATGTATCCTGAGAGTTGAAGCATTAGGAAGCCTTAGCATTAGAAAGTCCGATGAAGTGTTGCAGAACTCTCTCATAGTCTTGTGGATTCTCTTGCAGATTGTCCTGCAGATTTTTAAATCTACCGGACACCCTTTTAGAGGTTCCACCAAGTTTGAAACACAAAGCAGAACTTTAAGTAAAGCTTCCCTCGAATCTTCAACCCAGCAGGTTCAAAAAGTATCTCCCACACCTAAACTCTGATCTAAATCTTCAGTGTTACCAACTCATCCCAAGGTTGTGCCCTTTGGCTGTTTCCTCCAAACTTTAACAGTACTTTCTCTCAAACAAGGTTTTCTTTAAGGAGGTAAAGGCATCTATTCTTTGTTAGACCCTAGATTATTAATACTATACTGCAAAACTTTTATGAACGAGAGCAAATTTGAAGTGCTGCTGTTGTTTTGAGGAATCAGCCAAATGTGAACTCGTTTCCATAGAAAACAATTGCAGAAATATTGATTATTGATTAATACATTTTTGCAGCTTATGGAATCAAATTTTCAATAAAGTAAATTAGAATAATATTTTTTCCTTGGTACTTGGTGATCAGGATTAAGTGAAAATAAGGCAGTCTTCTGTGTTTCTTTACGCTTTTGTTTACTTTACTGATATTTATTCTAATAACTTCTCTTATATCTTTTGTGCAACTAAAGCACAATATTAGTCAATAGAGTACAATATTGACAATTTGGTACAGTGTGTATTTTTTTCAATATCAGAGCTCTGACCTACTGGCTGTCAATATGAGAACTTATTTGACAAATCCAAAAAGGTGTTTTTTTTCTTTTTTTTTTCTTTTTTTACCTAACATGTAAAATATATATATATATATATATATATATATATATATATATATATATATATATATGTTAATATGAACACCCTGGGATGTGTATGGCACTAATGCACTGCTAGTGTCTATCGAATGACCCTTATGATCTAGGGATGGGTTCACACTGACTGCGGCTCTCCTCGTGTGGAGTGGTTGTCCAGGTAATAGCCATGAAAGCATGCTGTGGACCTCCACTGTTCCCCCTACTTGCGCGGAGGCGTTACAGTTTGACTTTGGCCTAGCCATGACACCCACCCCTCTGGACTTAAGATTGTATACATTGTCAGCACAGGCCACCAAGTTGCATTGTTACTCCTGTGACCAGCAAACATGCAAGAATTTAATTTAAAAGAGAGCATTTTCACCAATACATCCATTACCGTAAAAGAAAACAAAAAGTTAATATTATCAAGGACTAGTGTACTTTTTGCTCGAACCCAATCAATTTAGGTTGAATATACATGTTACTGTTTATGCTCTTTCAATGCAGTTCATTAACCAGTACATCCTCCATGATTGTCTACCTATGATAACCAGTCCTACCCATGCCCTCTTGGGTAGGAATACACATTTGCTGTCTCATATACTGTGTTCACTAGTTACAGCTATGAAAATTGAAAACGTTTTAATTTCCTTACCAATGTTATTTATTTCAATGGAAAAATTTCAAATTCCTATCATGGATAACACTTTTATTTTAAGGTTGATTCTTGTAAATTTTTGACGGAAACAACAACTGACCAAGCCAACAATAATCAAAATCTTGAAAATCGGTTGAAAATTGTAGAAACATTATGAGCTTAGCAGTTAATTAGTTACTCAAACATCATGGTCAATAATCATGGTTTAACACAAAACATTTATTAAGTAATTAACATCTGGTTTTGAGAAAAGCCACTCTTTCAGCAAGAAGGGAAATCTTTCTTTCTTTTGAAATCTTTCTTTTGAGTCTAAGGGAAGCTTTAATTTCAAATGATAATTGATTGAAAAGCTTTGCTCAAAGATATTGAGGAAAACTGCCTAAAAGTTTCTTTGTTTACTTTTAGGGTTCTGAAAATACAATATTCTAGAGAAAAATTTAATCAAAGAAGAAGTTCTGCAAGTTATGGAAAATAGCTTGTATAATCTGAAAGTAATGGGACCCCTGCAGTCGGCCAAATGGCGCAGACGATGGACGGGCGGGTGGCAACAGCTGATCAGACGGGGGATGGAATGATCAATCACCAGCTCCTACCAGCAACAGTGATATGCCACATCCACTTCTGACTACGACTATCGTAGTCGCTACTTTGAAGTCGCTCTCTAACTGTAGTCGCACCCTGCAACCAACCAGAGTACAATAAGGAGTGTCTTGTGTAAGTAGTCAATAGTTGACTACTTTTTGGTGGTTTTCTATTACCGGCTGACGCTAACCAGAGCAAAAGTGTAATAATGTAAACGCGAAATAATGTTATCAGATCTAGTGACAAAAGAGGCAGAAGGAAGGAAGGAGGATTCATACAGTACAGTCCTCTGGCTAGAGCTACAAGAGTTGTCGACTACTTTCAGATAGAAGTTGATTCAGCAGATGACTGCCCGCAGTGTCATCTACTCACCTTAGTAGAGAGGCAAAAGAAGTGAACCACAGTCTACTACAACGATGTTTTGAGAAAATTTACTATTTTGATCTTTAATGGTCGACTACACACATACCAACCAGTGGTAGGAAGTAGGGGAGAAAGTGGCTTCTGGGGCAGCCCTTAAATTGTTGGATGTCCGTTAGAACTGGAATCTGTGAAAAGTCATATAAGATCATATAAAAATATATAAAAAAGCATATGAAAAGTCATAAAAGTCATATGTGAACTGTTATAAGAGCAGAGATGAAAGTCACTAAATAATCAGGGATTTTTTAGTATAAAGCCACAGAATTCACCAAAACTTCAATTTCAACGTTGATGGTTCATAAGGTGATCAAAGTGTGGCAAATTTTGAACCGTTATAGCTTAATATGTTTTCAACATTTTTTTTTTTTATCAAAAAGCGAATAAAATATTCCAAGGTTTATCTTTTATTTAAATCCTCTCCCACTTTATTGGACTTAAAATAGAGGCACAAAATGGGAGCAGGCAAAGCACGGATTGATGTTCAGAAAGGAGCCCTTCACCCCTTAAGTAATTAAACATCATTCAAAACTCAAAAGATATGAAGGTGTGGCGAAACAGAAGCCAAGTAAAAATACAATATCGGTGATGTGTGGCGGTGAGTTTTTCACTGCCGGCAGTTTCATATAAGACTGCAGACGACACAAATAACTCAAATTGTCAAATTGTTGCAGACCCATCTGCATGTCTAAGCAGCTTCTCTTTTCCCCTCATTTACGCACTTTTCTCTGTTTTTAAAAGTCGTAAGCGGATGAATAAATCATTTTGTTCTGACGGTTTTCCCTTTCTTTTCGCATTACCGTCGGACGAAAGTCGTATATTGCTCTTAATAAAGCGTGATGGGGAATAAAAGGTTTTTTCTTCTTATTTTGGTTTCCTTTTAAGCTTATAATTAGATTTTTTAAAGGTAATGTTTATTTTGGCCATTTCAAAAATGCATATCGATCCTATTAAAAAAAAACTAGATAACCCAAAAGTGAACCAAACCATTTTAATGATTGTTGATGAATGGAATGAGTAATTTGTTTTGGCAATGAGTTAAAAATCGCTTAAAAACTTTGTAATTTAAATAATTTTAAGTTATGAGTGTATATATAAGAGTAAATACGTGTTTACACATTTGGTATTCATCATAAGGTGTTCATGTTTTTTTTTCTTAAAATTTCAAGCGTTAGGATTAATTTCAAGCCTAAATTGTGTTGCTTTTATGAAATATTAATTTGTGTTTAGCTCATGATATTTTTGATTTGTTACGGTATTCTGCCGGCTGATTAAGTTCCTTGTTTGAACGTTTCTCCTTAAAATAATTCATTAGAATTGTGTTGTAGCATTACTCTTTTTTTGCTTTCTTACTTTATTTTTTATGCAATAGAAGGTCCTTGTTAATTATACTTCACTAAATCAAGGATGTCATCCGAGAAAGTTTTAACCTAAAATATTGTCTCATAAATATAACTATTAGAATAAATAGTCAATGTGAATTATTATTCATGCTTTCAGTGGTTCTGTATAATATTTTACCTCAAAGGACTGGTGGAAACCTTAATATTTTTTAAATTTTGAATAAAATTAATATTTTGCAATTTGTTTAATGTAATTGGAACCGACAAAGAGATGATATTAAATTAAAGGAGTGACTATTAATGATTCAGACATCATTTTACTACAGTTAGAGACCCCTCAGATCGAGCTTATCATTATATTAACAACGGAGGGCAGTCAAATCCATAGCCATGAGACTGACTGAGCTCCAAATCCCTCTTTTGATTGGCCGGCTACTTTAGACTGGGGGGGGGGGAGTGGGGGAGGGGTTTATTCTGCAATGGAAGCGTAAACCTCTTGTATGAGAGTCCGCCGGATCTACCCAGTCAGCCCCGGTGTAACTGTATTGGAAGCTTGTAAATCTGTGTACGCTTACAGTTTGGTATTTCTTATCCATGTCCAAACCTGTTTTAAGTAGTAACCATATAGCATTCTATTTATTTTGCATTTAACTTTAGATTAAAGTGAAGAAGGATTCAGAAAGAAAATGATTTCATTAAAGCTGCATTTGGATTTTTAGTTCTGTACTGTTAAATCAGAAAACAAGGTAATATAAAAAAAAACTAAATTTGGATGAACTAAGATATTGTTTTTCCATTTAATTACTTTTTATTGTTTTAGACAACACAAAAAAAAGAGAGAGTCGAGTTAGCGAGTTTTATCAACTCGTAAATTTCCTTGCTTCTTTCTTCCTTATATCCACAAATTTTAAAATCCTGTTTTACAAAAAATTTTATTTAGTAAAGAAATATAGTTTTGATTTATCTAACATTTGTTTATGTTTTCATAGCACAAGGATAGCAGTTAAAAACAGATTACTATTGTATTTTTAATTGGTAATTTTTCTTCATCACCCACAGTTAATAAATTAAGTAATGAACAGCTTCATCAGTTTCTCATCCTTGTTCCATTTTCAATTGTTAATATTTGCAGAAAAAAAACCTTGTCAACATTTTTAATTAATCATCTATTAATCCTTACCCCACCTAATTACATTAAAGTTGAAGAAATATAAGAAGTGCTGCGACCGGCCACGTTCTAGATAAATGTTCAGTTTGGGGACTAATGCATTGGAAGAAGTTTCGGTATTTAGAGTCACTTACTCTAAACCTCTGGCTTTGCCGTTGAATTGTTGCTACATTATACTCCAAATTTATAACGTACACCGTGAAAGGTAAAGCCCGTTTTGTGGTAGATATTTCATTTTGACACATCGTGTTTACAAGATTTGGGACATGAGTGCTTTTGGATATTTTTTATCGTTTAGTTTTAAATTTCTCTTAAGTTTGAATTATTTAAAAAGAAGTGAAAACTAATGAATCCTTACATTTCACAAGATTTTCTAAATTGGGTCTTTTTAAGTTTTAAAATAAAAAAGTTAATTTAATAATTATGAATTAATATATTTTTAGCCAATTTGATTCATTTGTAAGAATAAAGATAAGCATCAGTAAGCACACTGAGGCATCTGTGACTATGATACGTTTTCATTTTTAGGTCCTCAAGAGCCTAAAACATTAATTTTTAGAACAGATTCATACTGTATACATATGTTTTTGTCAACAAGGATAATCGGATTGTGTGTACGAGATTTTTGGGGGTTCAGATGGATTTAAATAAGGGGTTTTGACAACAATGTAATTTTTTCAGGCCTACTTAACTGCGGTTTAAAGTGTTAAAATGGAGTAAAATATAAACAGTTTTATTTTTTGATAATGATCTTAGCTTGGTTGGTTTTAGAAAATACTTGGCAATTTGTTTCCTTGGTTTATATCTCGCTTATTTATCTATAGTTTGGAATGTTAATTCACTCAGTAGGTTGTGACAGTAAACACCAAGCACCTATAACGTAGTCCAAGGTACTTATTGAAAAATAAAGAAAGCACGAAATTCAATTGAAAATTCATTGAGTATTCGGATCCACTGTAACAGGTATTTTCTTTTAGTTATTATTTATATTTTTCATTCATTTACTTTTAAAAGATTCACTATTTATTTTATTCACAAAAAGGCACATCGTTTGCAAAAATATAAAGTTTTAATACTTAAAGCCGCAACAGGTTTTGTGTTAGCAGTAGGAAAGTGACGAGCCGCAGGGGTTTTGTAAGACTGACAATAACGAACCAGCTTGTAAATAATATGGCCATTACCGACCGCGCGCCCAATCAGGTCCTGCCGCCTTATTAAGCTAACGCATCTTGTGTCATCTGGCTTTACGTTGTTAAATTGGGAGTTGAAAATATAGCTACCTTAGTTCGCTTTTTATTTTATTCGTTGCACTTGCATTTAGAAAATATGTTTTTTAATCTCATACATGATTAATGTACTTTGGTTATGGGCGGATTTAGGTGTTGCTATCTGGGTGTTGATCTCTACAAAAGGTCGGTGTAAATTATTTAATTATCAAAATCAAACAAAATCCTAATTTTATTTGTTTGCTTTACATTTAGAACCAGGGGGACCGAGCTTAAGCTCGGTAAAATTACTACTTTCGCTTCTCACAGAAAACACGTTTGCTCCTCTCACTCGCCGGACCGAAGAGTGCTGCACTTTGTATAATTTTCCTAAACTACAGGTTAAAGATGTAACAAATTGGTTTATATCTACAGTTATCAGCAGCTGTTTTTTGTTTAATTAAAAAAATTCCAAAAGGATAATACATAGTTAAAACCATTGTGTTCGATATTTATTTCCCACCATTAATATTTTTCTCTATTATAATATGTATCACTACTTGTTCACCTAAGTTTCATATTTTACCCTTTATAATGCCCAACACATGTTATTCAATAATTTCATTTTGTTTATATTTACCATATGACTTTCCTATTCTTACAAAAATCAATACAGTCCACTACTTCTAATTTTTTACCTGTTTATTCCCTTTAAAATATTTTCATTCCTGTTTTCGCAATTTATGATCAGTCAACAAGACAAATGTTTAAATCAAGATTTTATAACTTGTGTGATGTGAAAAATATCAGAGAAGACTATTTATTGAACTTTTCAATACAGTGTAATGGGGTACCCCGGATGGACTACATCAAAGGTTTGTGTTTTTAACTTTTAGAAGAACAATGTGTTACAAATAAAGAACTTTTGATTTTGTTAGCAATATAATTTATTCTCTTGACTGATCATTGTAATATTTCATTCAATTATCCCTTAAAACCCATACATATTTTTGGTCCTTGTTGAGCCATATGATGAACTACCCTAAGGATAATAGGCTCAATGCATCATTTTGATTTTTCTCCCTTTTTATTTAATAACTTTTCACATGTTTTTATTTTGTTAATGCATAGCCCATTTCCAGTACATTTTGTAGCCAGTTTGTCCGATCCTAGAACCTTGTTATCATTTCCCTATGCCCTGTTATGTCCTTACTGTTCGCCATGCCACTGCTACTCATCGCAGCGACTACCTCTACTGTTTGTTTGTTCAAACTTTTGAATTTATTACAATTGAAACTTTGAGTTTTGATCCAGTATTTAACAGTTTTAACTTATATATCTTTGCAATTATTGTGTTGTGGATTTAATTTCCTTTAAACTATTTATGATGAGTTTTCCAACTTTTGTAAAACAGTGTGAGTTGATTGAGTCTAGGCTGGAAGCCATAAACAAACAAGTGGATAGTTTAAATGAACTTGCTGTTGTCTCTGAACTAAACGGCCAACAACTTAACAAACTTAAACTTTTGTCTAGCACAGCTGTTCAGAAAAACCTTGATTTTGAAAACCAACTAGATAAACTTTTTTCTAATATTGAATCAATTGAAGATATTGATAATACAAAAGTTAGTGAATTTCAAGATAAGATATCAGATTTGCTTATAAATATACAATCCACGTGTGATGCCTTGCTGCCTACAGCTCAACCTAATCAATTATGTCCAATCAACTCTGTGCATAGTGATACAACTCAACCAACTCAAGTTCAGCAAAGTGTAAGGCTACCTAAGATCAATTTGCCTACCTTTTCTGGTCAGCCTGAACATTGGATAGCGTTTCACGGTCTATTTGAAAATACTGTTCATAACAGTACATCTCTATCAAATGTTGAGAAATTTTCATACTTGTTGTCGTGTCTCTCTGATGAACCACTTAATCTTGTTAAGT
The DNA here is from genome assembly GCA_030545055.2 of Neoaliturus tenellus. Classification (NCBI taxonomy): domain Eukaryota; kingdom Metazoa; phylum Arthropoda; class Insecta; order Hemiptera; family Cicadellidae; genus Neoaliturus; species Neoaliturus tenellus. Next base: position 53,713,298 of record CM061537.1, on the reverse strand, counting down.
CATTGCCTCTCACCTCCAACAACTATTTAATAGCTTGGGAAAACTTACTGAAACGATATCACAACACTAGGTTATTGGTTACTCTCCATGTCAATAATATCTTGGACCTTCCTCAGGTTAATAAACCTACAGTTAAGCAATTAAGAGGTTTTATTTCAGCCTATAATGATAACTATCAAGCTCTTAAAGCACTCAACCATGACATAGCTGCTAATGAAAGCCTGGTTTTGACTTCACACTTGTTGAGGAAGTTTGATCCTAATTTACGCTCAGCTTTTGAACGTAAAAGGGACGATTCCAAAGTGATCCCTACTATTGAGGAACTCATCACATTTTTGGAAACTTATTGTAACCAACAGGAAGCTGCTAACTTAAATAGTATTCCTACTCCATCACTAGCTTTTCCAAGCACTTCTTCTAACAAACAACCGAGTAGTTCCTCTGCAAATGCAGGTGCCAAGCCTAAAAGATCAGTCCTTATGACAGTTTCTACGAATAAACTGTCTCAGAATTGTGCTCACTGTAAATCTTCGCACAAACTTTTACAGTGTGATAGTTTCAAAGCCTTAGCTCCTCAGAATCGATATGCTTTCGTTAAAGAAAAGGATTTGTGTGTAAATTGTTTTGGAAAACACAAGACAAGTTCTTGTAAGTCCCTTCATTCTTGCAAGGAATGTAAGAAGCGACATCACACCTTACTTCATTTCAATAAACCGGACCACACCACTCAGGCTAATGTTTCACAGTCTGTTAAATTGACTAGCTCATCCCTGCAAGCTAATACTAAATCTAATGAAAAAGTAGGATCAGGTGATTCCTTAGTTGCTGCCACCTACACCCAAGGAAAAATGGTGCTCTTAGCGACAGCTCTAATTAGTGTTTCAAAGGAAAATGGACATCAGATTGTTCTTCGTGCTGTATTAGACAGCGCCTCTCAGATTACTGTAATTTCAGAGCATTGTGCTAACCTACTTCAAGTTTCCCGCTGTTTTTCGGGTGTGCCTGAAATAACAGGCATATCCTCCGCACTAGTTAAACCTAAAGGTCTTGCTTATGTGAATTTATCTTCACTCAGTGGTGCTATTTTGGCAAATTCTCATCCCGTCCTAATACTGGACGAAATTGCAAACTTCATGCCTCGTATGCAACTGTCCTCTGAAGTTCGTTCTCAACTTAAAGGGTACACTTTAGCTGATCCAACTTTTGATATCCCAGGACCAATTGACATTTTGATTGGTGCAGATTTATTCGCTCTAACGCTAGTTGGTCCCACAGTTGCACTTGGTGATAACATGCCTCACGCTATCAACACCATATTCGGTTATGTTATTCTTGGTGCTGCTCCAGTCATGCATAACTCTTCGCACTTTAGCGGATTATCGACCCTTCTCTGTTCTAACGAGTTAGATTTTCACTCTACGTTACAACGTTTCTGGTCTATTGAAGAGCCACCTCATATTACGAAATTGTCTCCGCAAGAGGAAGAATGTGAAAAACATTTCATTGATACTCACTCGAGAGATAACACAGGTCGATTTGTATGTCGACTGCCATTCAAAGACGATCCATCCAAGTTAGGCGAGTCTTCAAAAATGGCAATAGCCACTTTTCGATCCATGGAACGCAAATTTGAATCTAATTCAGAGCTAAAACAAAGCTACATTGGTTTTATGGATGAATATCTTGCATTTGGTCACATGAAACTCTGTACCGACAGTTCCATACTTAACAAGCCTCATTGCTTCTTACCACATCATAGTGTTCACAAAGATGGTAAGATTCGTGTTGTCTTCAACGCTTCAGCTCCTACTACTTCGGGACTTTCATTAAATAATATTCTCCATCAAGGTCCAAAGCTCCATAATGAGATAAGAGATATTATTCTTCGTTTCCGACAGTATAAAATTGCTTTCACTTGTGACATAAAGCAGATGTTTAGAATGATTTCCATCCACGAAGACGATCAACGCTTTCAACTAATATACTGGCGAAATAATCCTTCAGATCCACTTCAGATTTATCAGTTGACTACAGTTACATTTGGAATGACTTCCTCTCCTTTTCTGGCAAACCGAGTTATTCAGGAATTAATTAACAATGAAGAGCAAACACATCCTGAGACTTCCAAAATTCTACAACAGCAAATCTATGTTGATGACGCACTTTTAGGAGCAAAATCAATCAATGAAGCGATCAAATTGAGAGATGATGTAATAGAGCTGCTGAGAAAAGGAGGTTTTGAGTTGTGTAAGTGGACCTCTAACGATAAAAGAGTGTTGGATGACATACCAGAAGAGCATTGTGTTACTCCAGTCTCACTTGATCAATATTTAGTTGGGATTTTAGGACTGAAATGGAATCCTGAATCAGACACATTTACATACTCAATTGAGAAGCCTTCAACTGTACTTACTAAGAGATCAGTTCTATCCACCATTGCTCGGATTTATGATATTACAGGAATGCTAGCTCCTCTCACTTTCTGGTCCAAAGCTTTTATGCAACATTTATGGTTGTTAGGGCTGGATTGGGATGATCCTCTGCCAACTGAACTTGTTAACAGATGGTCAACTTTCATTGATGAACTTCCACTAGTTGAAAACTTGAGAATCAACAGATATGTATGCTTAGACAGTGCTGTTGATATTCAATTACATGGTTTTGCTGATGCCAGTGAACTTGGTTACGCTGCTTGTGTCTATGTCCGCACTGAGGATGCTCATGGCAATATCGATATAAACTTATTGATTGCGAAATCTCGTGTGGCACCACTAAAACGCATTACCATACCCCGATTAGAACTCTGTGGTGCTCACATTCTAGCAAATTTGCTTCATTATTGTGTTGAGCAGTTATCTGGTCAGTATCATATCAACTCTATCACTGCTTGGAGTGATTCAACAATCGCTCTGTCATGGATTCGTACTCCTGCTTACAGACTTAAACTCTATGTTGCTAACCGCGTATCCCTAATCCAAGAATTAACCCCTTCATGTATTTGGCGACACGTGTCAACGCATGATAACCCAGCTGATTTTGCATCTAGAGGGCTTACTGCTTCTAATCTCATCAACAACGACCTTTGGTGGTTTGGTCCACATTGGCTGAAAGCTGCTTCTAATTCGTGGCCTCTCTCTTGCATCTCCATCCCAGAAGAAGATCTTCCAGAAATTAAGCCTGCGTCCATTAATCTGTTAACTGAGGAGAAGACTCACACATTTGATTTCATCAATAAAGTTTCTTCATGGAAGACACTACTGCACATCATGGGTTATGTACTGCGCTTCATTTATTGCTTGCGTAGTAAATGTAAAATCAATCACTCTTTTACACGCCAAGAGCTTGAAGAAGCTGGTAAGCAAATATGCAAGATAGTACAAACGGAATGTTTTCTTCATGAAATTGAACTTTTGAAAAAGAAGAAAACTTGCTCCAAACGCATCCAGCGTCTATCTCCATTTTTGGACGAATCAGGAATAATTCGTGTAGGAGGTCGACTTAAACACTCCAATCTTTTGTATGATTCTAAGCATCAAATTATTCTCCCTAAGAATCACCTTGTTGTGCACTTGCTAATTGATCATTACCACAAACTAAATCTGCATGCAGGTCCTCAACAGCTACAAGCTGCACTTCAAGAAAAATATTGGATTCTCAACGCCCGAAGTGTCATTAGGTCAAGAGTGTTCAAATGCATGAGATGCTATCGTGCAAAGCCTAAAGTGACACCACCGCTAATGGGTGACTTGCCCTCTGACCGGCTGATTCCTACTCTTTGCTTTAACACTTCTGCTGTGGACTACGCTGGACCCTTTTCTGTGAAAGTTTCTAGACACCACCGTGTACAACCTATCAGAGCGTATCAGTCCGCCACTCAGATGGAATATGGGACAAATGACAGCTGTGTCTCCTGGGAAGGATGGTGTCTTCCGAGTCGTCCACCTCAAGACGAACAGTGGTAATTTAACCCGCCCCGCAATCAAAGTTTCCCGCTTTCCCCTTGACTTTTCTTAACTGGCTACATCCCTTCATACCCTTTTCTACGTTTCTTCCCCTTTTAACATTTCATCCATTTTTAATGTTACCCCTTTTTTATGCTTCTTTTTCTTCCTTTGAACCAGGTTGGTTCAAGGGGGGCAATATGTTCGATATTTATTTCCCACCATTAATATTTTTCTCTATTATAATATGTATCACTACTTGTTCACCTAAGTTTCATATTTTACCCTTTATAATGCCAACACATATGACTTTCCTATTCTTACAAAAATCAATACAGTCCACTACTTCTAATTTTTTACCTGTTTATTCCCTTTAAAATATTTTCATTCCTGTTTTTGCAATTTATGATCAGTCAACAAGACAAATGTTTAAATCAAGATTTTATAACTTGTGTGATGTGAAAAATATCAGAGAAGACTATTTATTGAACTTTTCAATACAGTGTAATGGGGTACCCCGGATGGACTACATCAAAGGTTTGTGTTTTTAACTTTTAGAAGAACAATGTGTTACAAATAAAGAACTTTTGATTTTGTTAGCAATATAATTTATTCTCTTGACTGATCATTGTAATATTTCATTCAATTATCCCTTAAAACCCATACACATTGACAATGTACACTAACGTGAATAGACCTCTCATCCAATGCATTTAGTTTGAGGCGAAAATTTGGAAGTTCGGTGGACGCCGCACCAGAGTCGCTGCCATCGATGTTGTTATTATTCAGCTGAATTTACAGTGCTGCCAAACATTTTACCAAAACATAAACATAACTTTCAGTTATAGAATGTTTCATCCTTAGTTTAGAAGAGTGGTAATACTGATTTATCTATCATATGTTACTTGTACTTCGATGGACGCCGCACGAGATCGCACCGCCGTCAATATGCCTCACACACGCCTATGCTATGAGAAGTCTACTCACGTAGTGTACAAAGTCAATGGTTAAAACTATTCATCAGGAAAATCGGGTTAGTTTTTCAACACTTGTATTTGCTCAAGTTAATTTAAATTATGTAAATTCATTTATGCCCTGTTAAAAAAAAGATTTATCATTTTGAAAACTCTAATTCATGTACCTAAAAAATTAAATAAATTTTAAACTATTTCGGATAATCAGTAATAAATAGAATACGGTAGCCTATACATTTCAATTCATTCAGACTTCAATAAAAATAAATTCCATATAATGATTTCCCACCCAATTTCATGATAACAATTTTAACACGGTCTCATAAAAAAATTATCACAGGTCATTTGCTATTTTCAACCTCGTTTGGCCGTGGATATGTGGGAAAGGGTAAAATAAGATAGGTTGGCCCGAGGGGACGCGTATTGCTCGGAGGGACAATAACATGGGACAGGAGGTAATATACAACAGCACGTGGGATGGTCGCATTATTGGTGTACGCATCTCGCACCTCTCACCCTCGGACAAGGCTTACGTTTCGGATTTGGTGGAAATATTTATGTTCTGCCTCTTTGTGACAGGATATGTTTAGTTGAAGTTTCTGTAAATTTGGTCTTTGCAGACAGGTAAAGATGAAGCGGATTTGATTGCAAATTTCAATTAGTGGCTAAAATACGAATTTAGTAATCTGTGTGGCAGGTGATTTTTTAAAATTAGGCTCATAAAAGAACCAATAAAATACTGGCCAGATATCTTAGTGATAAAATAGTTCCCCTACCAGAAGACTTCCCATTCAAAGTTGTTAATTAATAGTAGTTTATGCAAAGATTGTATTAAAAACACCTTTATGCCTGAGTGTGTGGAATTTGGGTCTATCTCATGAGTCTGTATGTTGCTTGATCTAATCGTCCTCAATCACATTATGTCTTACTCTTTTGAGGTTAGACACATTAACTTACTAAAACAAGAATCGTCATGGAACAAGCAGCTGATTTGCAAATTGCGTACTTTATATTCTAACACTACTTTTGTCAAATGCCGAGCGCTCGTTAGTCTAAAGCCTGTATCGTAATGTAACTCCTATATCATTAGTTGCTCATTATGCAACAGGATTGTATTTGCTGTAATAATGTTACTCTTTACGATGTTACTTGTAATATCATTATTAGTGCTCATTGCAAGGGTCTTTGATAAAATACGTAATCTAACTTACCATAACCTTGAACCGACAAAATATCGTCCCTCTGGATGTTATTTCTTACTCTTTAGAGGTTAGGCATATTAACTAACAAAAAATGAATCTTCAAGGAACAATCAGCTGATGTGCAAGTTGCGTAATTTATACAGAATTACATTAGTGCGATAACTTTCAATCGGACACATTATCATCGTGATGTGGTTATGGGTACAACACTGCCCAAATCTGTCTATAACGCAATCTCTGTGCATTATGGATAATTACTTTTGCTCACGTATTGATTATCGAAATTTTAAGCACTTGTTAAATTAGCACGCCTCCTTGCTTATCATTTGAAAATGTATTTGTTATTGTTCAGTAGCTGGATTATGTTATTATTATTATAATTCAAGAATGACAACACATTTTTTATTTTAAGTTTATTTATATACATTTACCATTTCTCTTGCTTCTCGAATCTGCTGGTTTATTTAAATGTTATGTAAAATATACAATTGAACGTGAAGTATTAACTTATACTGTGTCTTTGCATATAAAATCCTTACAAATAAATTTAATTCTTTACATAATGATCTTTATACAGATAAAAATATCCTACTGCCTGTAAATTTATAAACACACCAATATATAATAATAATAATATAAATAGTGACTTAAAACGTAACACCTTACAAAATTTACAGTCTGTTAACGTTTTGGTAATAATTCTACTGCAATAGTAAACCTATTGGTTTTCTTTAAGTAAATTAACGACCGCAGTGACCGCTAACGTACTAGTATTGATAGTTTATTTGGCGGGGGCGATGAACGATCCCGATATATCCAGTTAGTGGGGCGGAAAATAACAGATAAGGGAGGGTAACTGTCTTAGCCGCAGATATAGTGGGCGACAGCAATGCTCCGTGGACACTCTGAAAAATATTATTGCTTCTGCGTTCATCGCATTTTTTCTTTTTGCTGTTGGCAACTTGCCCTCAAATCTAGAATTTGTATGTACTCTCTTTTCTTGGCTCATGATCAGATATTATCTCTATTAGTTATTTGGTTTTTGTAAGAAATCAGTAAAGTAGAGTCCCGCAAACCCGGACAAATGTGGGCCAAACTGTGTCCGGGTTTGTGAAATATCTGGGTCATCCGGAAACGATTAAACATAAGAAAAAGTACGAGTAGTTGACTTTATTCCCTCCAAAAAAGGGAAGAGTGGAGGAGGGGAAAAGGGATTGTATTCTTTATTATTGACTTTATAATAAACATTTATTTCTTGCATAATATACATAGTAAAAAATACTTAAAACTCATACCTCATTTATTAAAAAATAACTTTAAAAAAACTGTTTTGTAGGCTCCAATTGATGTCACAGCACTTAGCGCACTGGAATCCAGTCACATTACTGTTCTATGAGGCTTTCCGAATTATCCAGAATTCCTGGTTATCGAAGTCTGGGTTTGCGGGACTCTACTGTAGAAACTCTTTGTACTGAATAAGGATGTTTTATCAAATTTTAAAGTGTGTAAGATATTTAGATACCTGAAAATAGAATTATAATGGTTTGGTAAAATTTGTTATTTTCCTAATCCCCTCATCCAATTTCCAATCCAATAGTTAGAAGGTCAATAATAATAAGGAGACATTTTATTGATTATTATTGTATATTTATGTGTCGTGTGAATTTTTTGACACACAGCAAACCCTAACCTTTTCCAGAACTGCTGAAAAACCTTTGATATAGGGATTTATAAAAAAAATATAGCTATTTATCACTGTTTTTGAAGCGAAGTGTGTAATACTGTACTATAGCCAATATTATTATTCTTCTCCTTATAAAATATTATTTTATACTTACATAAGGTGTGTAACTTTATTTCAAATTACACAATAAAATCCTTCCTTTCTACTAACACAAGTTGTTTAGACTGTAAAATATTCAGTAGCACAACAGTTTTGGAATCAGAAACAGTTCGGCTACCACTCAGCTTATGGCACTTGTAGCGTTCATGGAAGGGGTAGTCTAGACTCGACGAGCAGTGGGGGGACTCACCCCGCAGACAAATTACGTGTCATTGCCGGCTCGCGGTGCGGCATTGCGTCGCGCAACGGGGAATAAATCACACCCACAACGCGTTATGAGATAAAGTGGAACGGGGGTGGCAAACCGTAAGAGTTGCGGCCACGGGGGGCTTTTGCGGCTATTCGGCGATTAATCATTCCGCATTTTATGAGTTTTGAAATATGCCTAAAGTTTTGTTTAGGCTCGCTGTATTATGGAGTAGATGAATTATGCATCAAATTTAAATAATATCAATATTTGATCCTCAAATTTTATTACAAGTTTTTTTTTTTTAAGTTGGTTTTAGCTATTTTGTGTTTACTTTGGCTGAAAATATTTCTCGCTTTCTGGCAGGCGCTGAGTAGTCAAAGAATAAATTAAAGCTGCCAATCTTAAATTATTCCTCTTAAAAGTTATATACAAATTTATTTGTTCATTTAAAATTATATCCTCAGATATAATTACCGTACTTTTACCCTGGTTACTTTCCCGGAGATAAAATAATAATAACAATAATAAATTAAAATCAAATGAAAAATAAATAAATTTGCTTAACATTTCAAAGTACAATTATTAGTTCTTGCAGTTCCATTTTATTCGTAAAACCAATTCAATTTTACATTATACCCTATTGGCGTTTTTATTCCAAATGTTTTGTTTGAAGCACCTTTTTTGTAAGATTTGTAAGTTTACCTGTGTTGATCCTCAACACTAGGAGACAAAATATGAATGAAGCTCCTTTTTTCTTGGTAATCTTAAGAAACATTTAGGTTGTCGGCCTTTTTTTGACATTTGAATATTTAACTGTAAAAAATGTACTCAGTACTAGTCTCACTTCTTAGAATTACGTGTCAGCATTAAAATCTGAGAGGCTTTCTTGTCACTCACTCAGTTGTCTCATCTGACAGTCTGCCTAACTGTCTGTCTGTAAATTATACAGCTCAAAGATGCCCCAACTTTTAGCCCCTTCAAGTTCATTATACATTGGATCTTCAGCTTTGCCTTTGTAAAGTAATAATCTTAGTTAATTTAGTATTTGAAGCATTTAAACAATTTTTGTACATCATGCCCGATTTTGGATGAGTAAACTTAATTTGCATCTTCCCAACTTTTAATTTGCATCTTCCCAACTTATATATAAAGTTAGTTAAAAGCATAGACTGGGTTAAAAATTTGGTTAATTTTTTTTAACCATTATTGATCATTCACATTTTTTTCTATTTTTCTTTCACTACTTTTTTAAAAACTTCTATTGTTTAATTTTTTTTTATTTTCTAGATTTTAGCTAGAAAAGAGCTCAATGTAAAGTATTTATCATCAACAATAAAAAAAAACTTAGGTAAAGTTTTTCTTGCTTTCAAAGTTTCCCTAAACAAATTTTATCCAGGGATTTTGATCAAATTAAATGTTTATTTAAACTAGTTAGTTTCTATTTTAAAACTAGTTTTGCCTCAAAAATTATTTGAATTATTTCTATTATTTTTCCTATACGTTTAAAATAAAGTAGTTTAATTTTATTTTAAATGTGTTGTAAACTGGATTTAAACTCAAAATTTATTTTAAATTGTCTCGAAACCCCCCTTCCCCCCTCTACGATGAAAATAATTCAACATGTTCCTCCCAAAATGCAGCATCTGCTCATTTTTACACTTAAAATACCTTTAGCATGTAGATTACTTTTCAAAGAGGAAATCCAAAAAGTTTAACTTGTAACACTAATGGTTCTCAATGGTCAGTGAAGTCAAGCAATCTAAGCACGGCTTTTCAGCGGAATGGTCAACAAATTACAGATGATTGCTGGACCCCTTGAGGGGGGGGGGGGGGGTCAAAGTAAACATGATTTGTTGTGGAAAGCCCTTCAGCCAGTAGTCTCTTAGGGCAAGGGAGAGCCTGAATGGAACGTGGTTTTGTTTTGTTACTAACGGCTATTTAAATGCCATGGCTCGGGAATTCTGCCTCAAATTGATTCTGTCTGGATCTTTTAGGGTCTTGCGTGAAGAATAGCAATTAATTGTTGCTTTTATACCTTAAATGTTCTTAAGTTTACGTTCTATTCTGCCCTCTAATTGTTAAAAACATTATTGATTTCTGTGTTATAAATGTTATGGCTGTAATTTTGGATATTTCATAGACACATGTATTGTAAATACAATTTACGCTTTCAAATTTTAATTAATTTTCATTAAAAATCATTAGTTTCAAAAAATTCTAAGGACCTGATTGTATTAAGTTTTTAGTCAACTATACATCCTTTGAAATTCCCATCCATATCTTCTTAATTCAATAAATCGTTGGTCTGTTACATCACTTTTTCTCGCGATGATTAAAAAGGTCATTTTGTTTCAGACTTTGCTTCCTCCCCCAGCTATTGATTTATTTTGAAAGGGTGCCTTGAAATGTTGACCAACTTTCATTATAAGATTTCAAAATGTTCAGATAAACTTTTAAGCCAGATTATAAACAAAAATATATCGTCATTCACTGCATAATAAACATAAATATTGTTCAAAAATTCACATTAGGCTAGGTTCACACGAGCGGTTTCTGCCGCCGTGGCACCGCAGCGACGCCGCGGCTGCATCTTTCGCAGCTCCGTTCACACGAGCGGTTTCTGCCGCCGCGGCACCGCAGCGGCAGTTCGTGGAAATGTTCTCCCCACCATTGTTGGATGCATTTAGCTCAGTGTTCTGTCAACCACTTTATTCAGAAAATTGAATAATTTTTAATTTTCGTTATAGAAACATCTTACAACAGAAACATCCTTTTCATGTTGGCAACGCTTTTATTGTAATTACTTTATTATAAAATATTTAAGTATCAATATGTAAAAATTTTTGCCGCAATTCACTTTATTATGCGTATTTTCTTTTTTTGATACATAAAAATTTCGTTGTTTTTAAAACATTGTAATAAAATTAAAATTTTTGCAATGTCTTATTGTTTGTTTACGTTATTAAATGTATCAAAATATTTTATAAATAACAATTACATGGTAGGCCAACATTAATTATTTTGACTTTTAAATATTTTCTATTGTAATTAGCACTCTAATGTTCTCTAGAAATTTTTAACATTGTTTGTCAAAATAAATATTCTTCACTAAAAATATGTTTGCTTCATTATAGGCCCTAACCGGTTTTTTTTACCAATTTGCAGCAGTCAATCTAATTTATTGCAAGATTAATTATTGTAATTAAGATAGCCAAAAAGTTCTTTGATGTTGAAAAAAATAATTTTTTGGAAATTCGCTGAGTACGTAGGTCTACTGTAGCTCATTATCAAACCAAGAAGGATCCATTGTCACACGATGGCTAGAAATGGCGAGAACAAACAGAAACACGGACTGCTGGCGACTCGGGACTGGCGGTGACTGGCTGCAACTGCCGCTCGTTTGAACCGCCTCGAATGTCTCCAGGTACTGCTAGACCGCCGCGACACTGGCGGCAACCGGCGGCAACCGGCGGCACCGCGGCGGCGTAGCAGTCCCTGGCGGCGGCCGGCGACAGCTGGCGGTCGCCGCCAGTCGCCGCTGCCGCCGACCGCTCGTGTGAACTGGCTCATTTGACTCAAATGGTCCGCTACGTCGCGCCTGCGGTGCCGCTGCGGTGTCGCGGCGGCAGAAACCGCTCGTGTGAACCTAGCCTTAAAGTCATGTAATTCCTTTGAATTGTCCTGTATATGAGTTTCTCACAAACAGAAATAAATAAAATAAATATACTGCATTATGATATGCACAATTTGCACATGGGCCCCCTAGTATGTATTAATGTAGTTTTCTCATAATCTCTTTTGAATATTGTACTTCCTCGTTTTAATGGACAACGAGTTTCATTCGATTAGTTTCATTTTATATTCGGAAAACTAAAATGATCAAAGTTAAAATGATCAATCATAAAGTTGTTTTTTTTTAACTATTTGATGTTTAGTTTTGTTGGATAGTGTCCATATTATATTGATTTTTACCTTTAGAATTTGTAATTATCCAATATAGTTAGTTACCAATACAGTTATTTGTGGTACAGTGACTGTTACATGTAGATTACACATTGGCTGTGGCCACACGCAATGTGCCCACTATGTGTTCTGGGTATTAAGGGCCCTGGTCCCACTATCTCGTAAGCCTGACTTGATTGTATGCCCTGTGCCCTTCGGTAATATCACCCATAATCCCATAACCAATACCAGGGTTGATAGAGATTTCAGTTGATTGTTGAATTATCCTTTGAAAATGTGATAAAATAGTTAATTCTGCTTTTACAGTCATGTAGAACTAAACTCAAATGATTTTTTTGTGAAGAATGATCATTTGAAGGGCATTTATAAAGCTTTTAAGAATTAAAATTCTGTACTCTGAAAACAATGTTTTGTACAATCACTAACACTATGTTTTATATGCTAAGTTTTAGGAAATTACATACCTTCTCCCCGATTATATAGGTATATTTTTTATGCTACATAATATCTGCATTTTCAAAATTTTCTTCTTGTTTGCAAAAGCTTGAAACGCTCAGAAAGCGACGAGCTGCAATGACACCAAGAGAGTTATAGTAACCCCTCCAGTTACCCAAATAACTTTAACTTATACTTTAGACCGTGAATTTTTTCATACATGCACATTTTGTTGAAAGCATTAAACACAATTTTGATAACAGCATATCTAGAACATCGAAAATTTTTTAATAAAATTCAAATGTGAACATTTTAAAAACTAGTTTGAATACAGGTCAGTGGCAATAATTATCTTTACTTTTTCAACATTTAAAACTTAGAAGAATATAAGTTTCATTTAATTTATTTTGAAGGTCAAAAGTTTTGCGTCTAACTAATCCAGGATTACCACTTTTACTACTGGCCAATGATCTTTTCATTAATCATCGCAAAAACATAATATTAAAAATAATTTTTCAAACCGACTTCTATTTAACTCGCACACAGTGAACAGGTTCAAATATTTCCGCCGAATTTACAATCCGCAAAGGGAAATAAAAGGGTAACCGAGTTTGTAAAAGTGTAGGAATGCAAATGTGTACATAAGACCGTGATACGGCAGTCGTAATGGGGTGGAAACATTCCGGCGGGGTAATGCGGCAATAAACAAACCTAACGACACTCCAGGTGACTCTGCATGGTGCGCAAAAAGTTAACTTTTATTGTTTATTTTCACTTAAATTTGTTTTCACACTTTGGTAATTTAATTCAGTGGAAATCGATTGTGGAATAATGTGCCGCTGGAAAATGTTACTTTAAAATTTTGTAATTTTTTAGTGTGATTTTTTTATATTTTTTACTCTAGTTAATATTTGTTAAGTAGAAAAGCTAATTGAAAGCTATTTTTATCCTCAACTAATTATAACAAGTTTTTTTTATTTAAAATATAATAAAAATAACTAGGGATTATCCACCGGTCAAAATTCGAACAAAAACATCTTGAGCCAATTAGATTTAAAAGGTTTTATAAGTGAAACATCTGTTCTTCCTGGTTAGCCAATAATAATTGGTTTTCCAACATTAATTGGTTATTATAACAGCTGTCTAATGGATTCAATCAAATATCCTTCTCTCTTAAGATTAACAGTACCAGGTTAAGTGAGCTTGCTCGTTGGTTTTACTATAGTAAACTCACTTTTGGTGTAGTGTCATGGTAAAAAAAAACTATTACATTTCCACCAACTATCAACATTTCGTTCACAGTTAACAGGTGCTTAAAAAAGTCTGCTTAACATTAATGTTTCTTGGTTTTTGTTTACTTTTAGTTGTTATTTCGTTACCACAATAGCAACCCATAAGAACAATGTTAAAAATTAAGATTTTAAAACTTAATTTTATACAAAATTCTATTTTTCCTGAGGTGGAGGCAGTTTTTAAACTTATTTTTGGGCCAAAACACTCTTAAACGCAAAGTTTAAGCAAAATCTACCTGCTGGATTTCGAGATCGTGGAACACACATCCCTTCAGACTCTGCTCGTATTATAGTATAGGATTGAAACTTTGAAATCCCATGGGGCGTAGCCCTGGAGGCCAATGGAAATTATAATGTGATTCTGATCATCTACAGGATACTACCTTTCTAACGTTATGCGCTGATTTCTCCTACTATGCACACAAGGTGACAAAAAAGTAGGAAAAGAAACATGCTTGTCTATTAATATGTTGGCTTACAAGTTTTCACAAGAGTATTGCAGAACTATTCTCATGTTTCTTTAAATTTTAGCATATAGGCTCACAACTTTTGTTGATCGATTATTTAGAGTTAAATTTATATGTTAGGCTTTTTTGAAGGCATGTATTGTGAGGGGTTTAGATAGAAGAAAGTAAATTGTACTATGTGCACATCTTTCAGTCTGAACAGTTTAATATAAAGTGATATGACCAGTGTACGTACATAAAGTCCCATCTTCTGGTTACCATAAACACTGGATTTCAATAGTAAATTCTATACAGTTGTTATGTCTAAATTAAAACTCTTTTGATGAAAAAAAATAATAGTGCAGGAGGAAGCACAACATGAGTAAAAGAATAACATTATTTCCCAACTTTTTCCCATCTCCATGCATTAAATATACTCTTAAATAAGCTCAAGGCAGTACTGTCAATAAAATTTAAAAACTTTACCCATTAAGCTGTTCAAAATATAAAAATCATCATTAACGAATTTTTAAAAGCTTAAATTAATCCATCATTAAAGAAAAAACATATTGAAATTAGGACATTTAGGAACCTAACGTACATTTCTGTTTGTTTCTGCTCAGAAATACTCATACAACTGATGGTTGTAATTAATTTCTTCACCATGTGTATTTTCATTCATTTTAGCGAATTTCCCTATAGGGAATACGCTATTACGGTAAGACCTGAGCCCAGGACCATGATACTTCGTTTTAAGGTCCCTAGAAGCCAAAAACACTGTTCTTTCAAATTTATATATATATATATATATATGTGTGTGGCCGTGAACACGATAACTTTTGAACGGAACCTCCGATTTTGATGAAATTTGGTAACTTATATTTACCAACAAAACCCTTATGGAGGCAAACCTACATACTCTCATCTTTATGGGTTTTATGGGGAAATAGAATATATATTAAAATTCCATTGGAAATTTGCTGAGTACGCAGGTCTGCTGCGGCGGGGGTATTTAAACATGCAGTTAGCTCAAATTTGCTTTGTACCTTAAATCGTATCAGTTAGCTCCTTCTCGCCGACACACTGGTGTACAGTAATTCTAGAAGTTGTAGTGGTCAAAGTTTGTGACTTAGATTGAGGGTGTACCACAGCAAGCTAATGGTCTTCCGGAAACTTGGCCAAACTCTAGACTCTTTTGACCTCTTTCCCCTAATGACCAGTTTGTCGTTGGAGTTTATATTAAATGTCATGGTTATATTATTTGAAGTTCCATTTATGGATCTTCGCTGATTATTTTCTAATTCAACTTTAGCCTTTGACAAGATAACCAACCAATCTATCAATCTATCATTTTATTTTTTTAATGTCAATTTTAAAGTGATTAAAGTAAAATGTTCATCTATTTTATTGATTTTAAAACACATAAAACAAACCAAAATGTTTTTTTTTTTTTACTTTGTATTGGTCAAACAAAGATACGACATACTACGCAGTATTTTAGTATTTTAATGTTTGAATATGAAATTATTTAAGTATTCAAACCATAATGAATCTCAATTCAACTGTCAGTGTCAAATCTAATTGGAAATAATAATTTTCAGATAACTGACATATATTTACTCCCAATATATCTAGAACAAACCAAGTTAGGTGACACCAACAGCTAATTGAAATGATCCTGCACCTCTGACGTCTTGTTTTTTTTTATATAGGACATCGACAGATTAGTGGTTAGATTTGAATATAAGTGCTTCACCTTTAACGTCATTAATTCATTATTGTTTTGTTGATGTCACCTTGCTTTCTCCCAATAATAGAAAAAAGGTGTTAAAAGCCTCCACAGAACAATGTCTTAATCAATGGCTCGGTTGGATAGCTAACAGCTGCTGAGCAGCACGAGTTTGACTCTGGTCTGTGATTTTTTGCAATGTTTTTCATTTACTGCTAAGCGAAAGATTTAATTTTCTCTTCAACCACTAGACGTAGAACAATAATTTCAAATACTGAATTATTTTTTTAGCCTTAATGGTGATAAATAAAATTATTACAATTTCACAGTTTTTCTTTTAACCCAAAAAATTTATTTTTTAAACACTTAAGCTTCATAACTATTGAACACGAGTTTTCTCAAAGATTTTAGTAATTTTATTATTGGCTTGTTATAAATAATAAACCACAAAATGTCAATCAAAATCGTTAGAGGCGTGTTTGAAAAATTAGTATTTTTTTAAGTTTTTTGGGGATAAACAGCCATTAAAATAAAAAATAAAACGCCTGGAATTATCGCCTGGAAGTTTATTTTATTTGATTGATTGGTTGGTGTTAAATTGTTGTTAAAATTTAAACTGCCCATTAAATTTTTTTAAATTTTCATGAGATATTATATAATGTTTTAAAAAAAGTGACCGAAATCCTAATTTTGATACAATTCACTAAATTACACCTCCACAAAATCATTACAGGTTGCCACGTAATATGCATTGTCTGGAAAGTATCCCTTTGGCAAACTTTGTAGCTCATCGACCCCTCACCGCGAAGGGAACCTTTGATACAAGACCTGTCCGGCAAAGTTTCGAGGGCAAACTCTATAATTGGTAGCCGAACCGTCAAGTGGCCCTACAAACTCGCAAACACGCAGATTAATGTGTCCTTTATCACGGCACGCAAAAACTTTAACAGATCTTCACAAGTTTCCGTTCCATCCGTCTACAGAGGAAAATTAATTTCTCAACGATCTTACTTAGTGATCCCTCTCTAAGTAGGAAAGAAGATTTAATAAATCGTTCTTAATTGTATTTTTATTTTAATTTAATTTCAAGTTGATGGAGAGGTTTTCATCTTTGAATTATTTTGAAAGAAATCTTTTGGATGTGACTAAAACTTTTACATTAATATTCTATGTTTTCAAATTAAATGAATAAACAGATAATACAATATGTAACTCACAATCTTATGTATTATTTCTTGTTAAGACATAAATTTTAAAATAAATGTCACATCTCTCACATTTGTACTGTAAAACCAAATTAAATTTACCTGTAACAAATTTAGTTATAATAATTCATTTAGTTTTATTGTTTGTTGAACAATTTAGTTTTATTCATTTAGTTTTTCATTTAGTTTTTCATTTAGTTTTATTGTAGTTTTAGTTCTTTTGTGAAGCGACTTTTTCCAAAATAATGTAATTTAAAAAATGGTACTAACTTACTAATAGTATTCAGTAGGTAAGTTCCACTCACACCTATTTCATGACCAATCATATAGCTCTTGATAAAAAAGGTTTCCCAGCCTTTATCTATTACTCTGGTTAGCAAAAATATAATACAATAAATAATACCCCCGTTGCAGCAGACCTGCGTACTCAGCGAATTTCCAAAGGATCTTGAGATTTTGTATTTTCCCCATAAACACCATAGGAATAAGTATGTAGGTTTGCTGCCATTGGATGTTGTTACAAAATGTTTGTTTTGTTAGAAAATGTAATAGTTAGGTAAGTTAAATATCAAATTGTATCAATATTCGAAACTTAAATTTTCCCCATAAGCCTAATGGTTGTGAGTATGTAGGTTTGCCGCCATATGGGTGTTGTAAGCAAATCTCAGTTAAACCCTACCTAATGAATGTACATACCAAATTTTATCAAGTTATTCCAATAAATAAGCGAGATACAGGGTTTTGTTGATTTCCCATAAGATTAACATTGGAAACCTATTTTTAGCTTTTCTCCGTAACCTGTTGAGCCAAGTTAAAAATTCAAAATACTAATTTGTTTGTTTTTTTTAAGCTCTTTTAAATGGTTTTAGTTAAAGTTGTTGAATTTTACAAATTAAGGTTCAAAAATACCAAAAACCCATTTTTGACCCCTTTGAAACCCCATAACCCCGTTCCCATAACCCAATCATGCTGGTTCGCGAACTCATGAAAATAGATCTGGTCTTACACCTTCATACCAAATTTCATCAAAATTGGAGGTTGCTGTCAAAAGTTATCAGTACCACGGACACACACACACACATATATATATATATATATATATATATACATATACATATACATATACATGAATATGAACGAATGGTGTTTTTGGCTTGTGGGGACCTCAAAACAAAAAAGTAACATGGTCCCGGACTTAGTTCTTACCATGGCTACTACCGTAATAGCGTATTCCCTATAGGGAAATTTGCTAAAAGAAACATAAATGAGTCAAAAATTACCATAGCCTTTCTTTAGTATTGAACAAATTGAATACATTTCACTAAACAACAAAACAGCAAACATTTTTGAAGTAGGAAAGAAGTCATAAAATTTACAAGAATCCCCTCCTCATTTTTTAAAGTATATTTTTAACAATTCAATAGTCCATTAAAGAAAATTTATCACAACATACCATCATCCTGTATTTTTTTTTTTTTTTTAATTTGGTTTTGTAGTGTGAGCGTAGTAATCATGGAGATGAAAGCTTATGTCACCGGGCTTGACAAAATCAATCTGGCTGGCTGGCATGGACTGACGGGATTCCCTGTCTAGACAGCTGACACTCCCCTCCCCTCCCCTCCTATACCACGGCAACGCCAATCACTGCGTGGCTGTTAACGGAGGCTCACCTACCTGCGGGCCAACTTTGTGGCGTTGAATAAGTTACACTTTTGGTTTTGGAATGGGAGAGTTCCACTTATTGACATGTGAACTTTTAAGATGCCTCTACTCTTTTATTTAGGAACATAATGAAGTGAATATTATAATGAATGAGGTTTTTAATGGTTTATCAGGGAGACTACTTTTAACTATAAATTTGCAGAACCATAGTGTTCACAGAGTTTAAACACACTAGGTAGAGCTGCTCACCTAGTGATTATCCGAAGTAATTTGATGACTATTCATAAATACCACCGAAATGGGTATTTCGTTTTGCTCTCATGGGGTTTTTAAAATATTATTTGTTAATATATTGAGACTGAAGGTACAAAGTTATGTAACGGATTTTGTTTTTAATAAGTAAGAAACAAATAATGTGTTTTCAATTCCCAATAAAATTAAAAAGAAACTAAATTTGTGTTTTCACTAAAATTTGTGAAATTAAATTGGTTTAAAATAGTGAAATGTTTCTTTTACCTTCTTAGTTTTTTTCTTAGTTCAAATATAAATTGTTAAATAAAAATTAATAGTAAAAGTCCTTAAATACATAAACCCATTTTTAATCTTTTTGAGTACCAATGAAATCTTGTTTTCATTATCGGATCATTCACTTTCCAACTCCTGAATATAGATGCTATCCCACACTTTATACGCACAAATTCATCAAAATTGGACACTCCATGAAAACAGGTTAATTTAGGTAAAACGTTTTACTCGTCGCTTGTCAAAATCTTTTAAAATTTGTCTGTGTTGTGTGATGGGAGTGTTTACGGTGATGAAAGCACAGGTTACCGGGGTGTTTGATAAATCAATCGCGGCTGGCGTGGAGTGACGGGTTTGCTGTCTAGACAGCTGACACCCCCCCCCTCTCTCCGTACCACACAGCCTATAGCACGGCCAATCACAACGAGGCTGTCGACTGAGGCTCACCTCCCTACGGCGAACTTTGTAATATTCAAAATGACGGTATTTAAATAAGTTACACTAAGGTTTTGCAACAAGAGAGTTAAACTGTGTAATGTCTGAATTGTGTTGTTAAATGTTTTGGAAGTTGTACCCACGTTCGGTCACATCATATAGTTGAATGGGTTATTATAATTTGAAATCTTTAAAAGAAACTGTGTCGTAGGGAAAATTGATTTTGTCTCGCTACTACTGAAGAAATAATATAAGGGGATACAATAGTTACATTCATCTTGGTTTACTAGTTTATCTTATTCGCCTAAATGTCCTCAGTTATAGTTCTTAAGTCTATTGATAATCATCTCATCATAATATTTTCAGTACTTTTTAAAAGTTTATCTATATTAAAAGACTATAATATCACTCTCTGATTTTTACTTTCTCCCCCTATACCATAGTATATGGAGAAAGTATTGTTTTCGTAAAAATTTTCGCAGTGTGTGGTGTGTGTGTGTGGTGTGTGTGTGTGTGTGTGGTGTGTGTGTGTGGTGTGTGTGTGTGGTGTGTGTGTGTGGTGTGTGTGTGTGGTGTGTGTGTGTGGTGTGTGTGTGTGGTGTGTGTGTGTGGTGTGTGTGTGTGGTGTGTGTGTGGTGTGTGTGTGGTGTGTGTGTGGTGTGTGTGTGGTGTGTGTGTGGTGTGTGTGTGGTGTGTGTGTGGTGTGTGTGTGGTGTGGTGTGGTGTGGTGTGGTGTGGTGTGGTGTGGTGTGGTGTGGTGTGGTGTGTGTGTGTGTGTGTGTGTGTGTGTGTGTGTTCTGACAAATAAGCCGGAGTGAGATCCGGCATATGGATGCACACCGGCACAGTGAGATCCGTTTGCGAAGTGAGATCCACCCCCCCGGATCTCGTTGCGCCAAAGCCTGTGATTCGTCCTCCTGAGGTCGTCAGGATCACGGAAATAGCCGGAACAGCTCGAAACAAGCCGATAGCAATCGGACCTCACTTTGATGGATTTTTCTATAGTGTGCGTGTGTATAAGCTTCCATGAAATGACACCACGTCGCGCTAGCGTCGACTATACACAAACGGATCTCACTGTGACCGTGTGCATGGATACACACATTTACTATTTCTCGGTCACAATGAGATCCGGTTTTTTACAAACGGATCTCACTGTGGCCGTGTGCATGGATACACACATTTACTATTTTACGGTCACACTGAGATCCGGTTTTAACGGCGCAGTGGAGCGGCGGCGGTGGTCGGAGTCAGCCTGGTGGGTTCACTCGGCTGCCTCCATTTTACCAAAGTCTTGATTTACTTTTTACTCATATTAAGCCCACTAAGTTAATTTTTTTTATGAATGTAACTTTCTGATTACTAAATGCCTCATCTAAATTTTTATCTTGGCTTTAAACTTAAATTACAGTATATACTATATATAGCCTATATACAGTAGGACTACATATATTAATTCCATCATATATATATATATATAAATATTCTTTTTATCAATAGCTACTTTTCCTTCTCTTTACCTAAATTACATGTAATAGTTTTATTTCATTTTCATCAATTGACTAATTAATTTTATTAATGGAATCATCCAATAAGGTTTTATTAGTGGACAAGGACTAGGTACCTTCTCTATAGTTCGTCAAAATGACGCCCAAAGATATTCAGATACGTTTTATTTGTTGAAAAATGTAATTAAAACGTTCATGTTTCAACTATATGATAGGGCTTAAAATTTATCCAGCAATAATATTTACAATAGAAATAATAGGTGTCCCAACTGAATAATTTTGATTCCATAAGTTAAACATGGTAACTTTGAAGACATGTTGGGGCAGAACCCTCTGGAGGAATCTGGATTAAATCTATTCACTTGTCCTTTATAAAACCTTCAGAATCAGTGTACTCTAAGATTAGTTTCAGAGGTCAAATTTATCTTTATACTATTTCATCTAAGGGCTGTTATCTCAAAATGTAGATAAAAGTTAAGACTTAAAAGAAATCCGTAAATAAAGCAAAAGTCTTAGTCGGCCTATAGCTTGAAACAAGGAAGAAGTCATGAAGGTCTTCAGTGAATCTTAGATATGTATTTTAACAGAATTATTTCTGCTTTAATTAGTATTAGAAAACAAATCATTGGTTTCAGTTGCATTAATTTGTTGTGTAGGGTTATTTTAAGAAAATAACAATAATATTAAATCTATTTAATACCTAAAGAGAAATGTAAGAGATATTATTATTTCTCGTATATTATTAAAAACCAGGTATTTTTTAACAAATACATTTTGTTTACGGTTCATAATTTATCTTGGCAAATCTGCACGGGAAAATAAATTTAATGTGCGAGAGAAATATAATTTATGCTATTGAGGGAAAACCGATAGTTCAAAATGAAGGAAAGTTATTTTAAATGATCTTAAATTAATGATTTCCCAAAACTGTCCATTTAAAAAACGGAATACAACACACAAAACTCCATAACTCTTGGCCTAAACGATAAAAAAGTCAATTAGCATTAGACCATGTTGATTTGACTCCGACCACCTTAAAAATATTAATATTTGTGTGATTTCCTTATATTATATTTTTACAATGATTGATAACAGCCGAAAACGAGACTAAATTTAAGCCCTCTGCCATGATACTTGTAAGACAATAGTGAGAATCCTATAGTTTCTGAATTGCTGATGGCTTTCCCAATACACAAAAAATTGACCTTTTATTATTTTTTAGGAATTATCTTCGTCTATATACTAGAAAACCCGTTATGCTCCGCAGCATTGACATTGGATACAAATAGTAAAAAAAATATAAATGGAATATAAATGCAATAATATATCGTCTACCTTTTACAACATTTCTTTACAAACAACATTAGCTGTACGTCGTCCTTTTGGTTTTATTTATACTTTTACGGTATATCAAATGATTTTCCTCTTGATAAGGCGACGTAAAACTGGCCGTGGCTGAAAACAGGTTCCGGAAATAATACTCCCACTCTATCTATCGTTTGTCCGTGTTTTTTGTTTATTGTTAAACAAAAAGCGACCTTTATAGGGATTATAGGGAACTGTCTATGCTAAAATGGGACTGTAGAATCTGAGGGCGAGAGATCAATGCGGGATAGCAGTACTCGTTGTCCAATATTTTTACCCTTATTATTTCTAAGTCTAAACTATTTTCGAACATTTTCTTTACAATTATCCTTGTACCATTTAGGAGACCTGCTCTATAGCTCAAATTTCTTAGCAGAATGATCACGGTACCTTCTTTTAAGATTAATTTATGCGATGGTAACCGGTCATCTCAAAGCTGTACAGGAATTCCGTGGGAAATGGTAACACCTTACTGTCATCCTCTGATAGGCTAAGAGTGAATTTACACTGGTGTACGTTTTTGTTGGACTTGGAATTCGATATAAAATCCTTTTATAAATTTCATCACGGTGATAATTTTTTGTGCTACAATGGCACATTTTGAATAATAAGGTGGAACATCTGTGTCTGGTGTTTGCCATATATTTGTTATACAAAGTCCAAATAAGAGATTATGGAGCATGTCAACAGAACCATCATAATTGGTATGATAGGACCAAAACATATAAAATATCTAAAACAGAAATGGAGTTATGAATCATCAATTGCAGATGAGTAGTAAAAAATTACAAATTATGTTGTTTAGAATGCAGTAGCGAGCTTCAATTTCGCCTGATTTTTATATTTAATGGCTCATATGAAAGGTGGTATTCCTAGAGATGGTTCTTAGACCAAAAAAATATAGCATAATATAACTATAATGGGAAAGTTTATCTTAAATTCAATTACAAATTCTGAAAGTTATCAATTTATGTTTTTAGGTCGAGTAGTAGATAAATGAATACCGATTCTAACGATCAATATCTCAAAAAAAGCCAAGATTTCAAGAATTTTTTGAAGACCAAAACATTAAAAATATCTTAAATAGAAATGGATTTATGTATTATTGATTGCAGATAAGTTATAAAAAAAACTTATATTGTTTGAAATTTAGTAGCGAGCTTCAATTAGGGCTCTGCCCTACAGGCTTTAAAATGTTCAGTGTTAATCTTATTGAAGGATGATATTTAATCATTAGACAGATGTTGTAATAAAAAATGCTAGCAAATCAGGAAGAACAGGCGTTTCAGTTGTAAAACATTTTAAATCTAATTATCTATAGATTAACTGAGTTTTGGATCGAATTTTGACTAGTGGGCGATCCCTAGTATGGTTAAACATATCAAATTTCTTTAAGTTTGTTAATTAATTGTCGTTCATAGTACTTCCTTGTTTGACATAAACTTCTATTACACGATAATAGATCGTAGTTACTGTATATTCTCCGTCTACTCTAGCACACGATGCAGAGTGTCTGTTGAAAGTGTTGAAACCCAGCAATGGAATGTAGTTATTTTCAATCTTTTATTATCTCCTTGGGACTAGCCTAGTTCGCCATGACGGCAGGATTGGTCGAAAATTGACTCTTTACATTCTATGTATTACTAATAAGGAATGTTTATAAATGTAAAATATATGTTTGTCTTAAGGAACCATACTTGAGAATGTTAAATCAAAAGATCTACGTAATGTATAGGCTAAAAAATTAATTATCTTAAAAATTTTATGTAAGTAAGTTTGTGTCACATGTTTTTCCTATGCTGTCCGTGTTTGGGGTCCGCACTGTACTCACAGCGCTGATCTCAGCCGGGCCACACATTGCAACACGGGCGCGCGATTCAGTATGGTACCGAAGTGTCTGTATAGTACATTGGCCGTTTGGGAGCTGCTGCAATCCTTTCTCGGAAATTTGTTAACGGCCAAGTGAAGGTGATATCGATTGCGGGACATGAGCAAGCTGCACTCTTCTTTTGATATAGGCTAATTTTATATAATTTTCTTTCATTCTCAAAGTAATATTAAATTGTTAATTGTTGCATGATACACATTTTTAATCTAGCGTGTTTATTATATAAATTAAAAATTAATACACAGGTACAAATATTTTTGAAATTTTTATTTGTGAGGCCTTTCGCTAGCAAGGCTAGCATCATCAAACGACTCACAAACTGAAAGGTTATAATAATATTTACATAAATAAAGTTTTATGAAACATATGATAAGTCGCAAGGAGAATTACCAAGAGTCTTAGGGCGGAATTCACAAACCTCCCTCAAAGCTTCCTCAACTCAAACCTTCCTCTAACCTTCCTTAAACCTTCCTCCAACCTTCCTCTAACCTCCCTCAAGTAGTTGTGTGAGGGAGGTTAGAGGACGGTTTAAGGCCGGTTTAAGGAACAGCTGTTTACAACAAAACACAGTGAAGAAATATATTTTGAGATTATGTTGTGTCTGTGTCAACAAGTGTTAAATTACTTGAAACTTTGTCTTACCTGTTATAAAAATATTTAAATTTCATGAAACTATATGGAAGGACATTTATTTACCTTGGAATTAATTCGAAAATTATATTTTACCCTACATTTGTATTAAAATAACTTTCGTTCTTTATATTTTTCCTGAATAAATTATGTGGATATTATTTTATTTATGTTTTAGTGGACCTTCAAGACCATAGAATTTTGATCAGAAAAATTAAGCCAACATGAAAAGGGTGTAGTAAAAAATAAAATAAGGTCGTTTATGGCTGTGTAGCCGCGTGGCGGGGGCTTGTAGGCCCTGACGCCATGCGCCGCTGCGGGTGTTAACGTTTCTCATGCATTGTGTATTAGAAAAAGCGCGGGTGATCAACCTTAATAGAGAAGGTGTTTTGCAGTTTTTTGTTATACTCCAAAGAAAAGTGTATTGATTAAAGCTGTCATTTTTGGGTATTTTATTTACCGTCTGTGGGTCTTTTAATTAAATTTATGTTAAGTTCTAAAGATTTATTGATCCAGTAGGCTTATACAACCGAAATTTCAGCCCTGTAGGTGAAGTAGGCTTGAAAGAATTGTACCAAAATATGCTTGTGTACTTCTGACCTCCATATCCCTCAAAGTAGTTTGTCCGAAAAAAATTGTACTTCATATTTACAATGTAATAAGATACTTAAGGGAAAATATTGGAAACAAATCTTTGACTGCACAATCTTAAATCCAGCCTGGCCATGAAACCTGATTGGGCGATGCTGTACAAAAACGTGAACAGAGAAATTTCATTTTACAAATGACTTTCTTTAAATCATCTTTTTCCATGAACATATATATACAACTAAAACACAAAACAAAATTTTTACGAATGCAGAACGCCATGCATTGCCGTTTGACTGTGCGATATTCTTTTAATACATAGAAACACACCTATCAAATTGTGTTGGCCAACTACAAATTTTAGCATACAGTTGGTTGCACGAGACGTGAGACAGCCTGCCAGAATTTGTTCTAAATATGGGCAAATTGGCTCTATCTTGTGCAACATGGAGTGGATTAATCATGTTAGTGATATTTAGTAAAATCAATACAAGGTCTAAAAAAGGTCTTCATTTCAAATTCAGGCTGTTAAACTGCCCATATATAGCACAAATCCTGGCGGTCTGACTCACGTCTCGTGCAACCAACTTAACTTAGTCTGCCTCTAGTGCAATCTACCATAAAATAAATGTATTAATAGAGAAATAAACAAGTAAATTAAAAATTGACATTTAAATTTATTAATATAGGTAAAAACTAATGCACTCCCATAAACTTTGCATACAAAAACCATGGAAGATCTAAACAAAAGAATCAATTGTGGTTGTAGTAATATGTTTGTAATGACTGTATCCTATATATGCCAGATAAAAGAAAGTAAAATAAAAATATATTTATTTAAAATATGAATAAAACATATTTATCTTCTTCAAATTTAAAACAAATCGTTAGAGGAGAAATATAAGCCTACGCCTGGTTTATAAATAGCAGCTCATGGTCTGAAAGCTACTTTACACTACCTTTGTAAACAAATATTGAAAACACTTCCATTTCCCAAACATGTGGCATATGTGCCATGTCTACCAACTATCTCACATTTCCCCAAAACAATGGGTGAATTTTTAATTCACTATTTTAATTAATTGTTAAAGAGCAATAGTCATATAATATTAATTTGAGTTTAATGTTTTTAAAAATTAAAACCCAATAGAAAAGTTACAAATAGATTAGTAGTCTATTTCTGTTGATATAAAAACATTTTTAGGAGTATTTTGTTTTGTTCAGGTGGCAGTTCTCACTGTGAGGAAGGTTTAAGGGAGGTTTGAGAATTCCGTTTTTCAATTGAGTAAGGTTTGAGGCCGGGTTGAGGAAGGTCTGAGGCCGGTTTGAGGACTGTTAGAGGTGAGGAAGGTTTGAGGGAGGTTTGTGAATTCCGCCCTTAGAGTGTGGAATTTATTGACTATATTTTGGAATGTTAATCCTTAAATACACATCTCAAACAATTTTCTAGCTTTAGTTCCACTTATGTATTCTTAATCTACATAAGTTTCTGATTCCAACGGTATAAAAATATTTGGTATATTGAATATTATGAAAGTATAAATAATATTAAAACAAATAATTTTTGAAACGTGACATGAAAAGTTTCTAAGCGAGAAATTTTTTTATTTTTGGGCTAGGTAAAAACTTTCAGCAGCAAAGTTCCAGATTATGAGGTGATCTAAAAAGTTTACATTTAAATTTTCTTCGTAATATTTTTAGTTTGTCTAATAATCGAGCTCAAAGCAGTAGTTAAGGGGTTTTCTCCCACTGCCACACTAGAGTGGTTATGCAACACCATGCTTATGCTGCATCGCTATACAAAACGTTTAATCGGGTGCGTTAATTATTATCTGGCATGTTTATTTAACGGAAATAGCTAAATTAATAATAAATTTGTACTGAGGATAAGTAAAAACACTCTACATTGTAAGAAAGGGTTCATAAAATGGTTTAGACATGATTCCGGACATTGAAAATGAAGACGCCATTCTCCGAAATTCTCAGCAACCCGCCACGGACATGTTTTCACATTTTTCCGAGAAAATTATTCGCTTTAAAAATAAATGTTAAATGTAAAGATTAAAATTAATTTCATTATCTACAACTTTGTCGCTTGAAGTTTTTTTCTTTGCCAACGAATAAAAAAAGTGTACGCTTAGTAACTTTTTCCTGTTCTAGTTGTCTATTGATGTACGATTTTTGATCATAGAGTTTTCTAGTTTAAATTTAATGGCTAAGATATT
Source organism: Neoaliturus tenellus (assembly GCA_030545055.2). Taxonomy (NCBI): domain Eukaryota; kingdom Metazoa; phylum Arthropoda; class Insecta; order Hemiptera; family Cicadellidae; genus Neoaliturus; species Neoaliturus tenellus. Next base: position 53,685,255 of record CM061537.1, on the reverse strand, counting down.
TACACAGTCACAATCAGCAAAACTTTTTCTTTAAAAACATATATGTTTCAATGAATTTGCAAACAGTAGAGAAGGGTACAAGTGAGCGCGCACAATAGCATCGTTACATTTTAAGGCTTAAAAGTTAGAGTATTTGATCCAACAATAATAATTTCCTTAGTTTATTAAAACTCATTGCAATAGGCCTAGTTAAAAATCATCGTCCAAAAAATCTAGGAGTTCGGTGCACTCCCGATTAACTCGAGCAATTTGAGTTAGCAATGAGGTGCTTTGCGATGCTCATTTGTGTTTTTTTTTTTGCCTGATCTTCATAACACGAGTTGCGGTTTATAGTTCGAGTTTTGCCTTGCGTGAGCGTTCTAGGTGTATTTATAGAGTTCTATGGAAAAACTAACACAACACTTAATTAATAAATATAAATATTTTATACATATATTTTTTAAGTTACATGTACTAGAATTTACTAATTAATTTCTTAAAACTAAACATAAATAAAATACTACTGCAACAATAAAGTAACAACTACAACAAGTAAAGACATTTATTCGATAACATACAAGTCAGAAGAAAAAAAAACTGCCAGAATTTACTAAATAATTTCTCTATTTAATATAACACTGAGCACACAACACCTTTTAACACCTTATTAACACCTTTACTGAAATGGTTACCTAACTAAATAAGTAGTTTAAAGCCAAGTATGAATCAGAGATGAGTGTAGGATGATTGTGGCCCAATCTTGTAGTCTTGTTACTGACTAACGCCGACATTCTCCTTCGACAGGACTGTTAATTCATAGCCCAACAGCCAATGTGTGTGGACGATTCAACGCGATATGACTGGTAATATTTTTCATCGAGTCATAAAACTTCAAAATCACAGTTACCGATCACAGTATACACAGTTCACAGTTTCCTTCACCATTGGGCGCTCGGCACTCGCGGTGACTATGGGGAGCGGTGACCCGGCGCCGATGGCAAACTACTCTAAACGTCTTCCTGCCGCGTGCCAGTCACCTTGCGGCAGATTCGGCAACGGGTTCGATCCTTGTTCATATTTTATTCACTTTCTATCATTGGGTGCTTTGCAGCCTCTACTATTGCAGTGATTTAGCCTTCAAATAACAATGAAAAGTTAATGTTACCTGCCTTTCTAGATCAGGTAAACAAACATTCAAAATTAAAAATATATTCCAGGTATCCACAGTCTTGCACTGATTACATAGCCTTGCTGTAAAGACACCATTATAGCCACACGCATCTAACCTTTCTTGTTTTGAAGGTAATCTAGTATTTTCTCATTAATATGTTAACACCTAAGCACAACTGATTGGCAACAATGCAGTTTGCACTAAAAACACAAATTGTGCGATGGAATTTAAAAATGTTATTCCACTATTTTTAATTTTTAATAGTATAAATTCAGTTTTATTGTTCATAATTAATAACTTTAGGAAGAGTATAAGTAGTAGCCGCCATCATTACAGTAAATATTAGTTAACAACTCTCATTTTAATTAACCTTATGGCGAGAGAGATTCTTCTGAGATAGTGTTTAGCCCAATGAAATTAAACTTCATATTATAGAGAGATAAAGTCAAAGTCAAAGTCAAAATCTCTTTATTCATAAACAAGCACATCATTGGTACATGTGAATAGTGTCATTTTGTTAGCTTGACTAACACAATAATTTTATTCTATTTACATGCTATTTACAAAGTTAGTCAAAATAATAATTAGTAAATTCATCAAATGAATATATTGCTTGGCCTACCAGGTAATCTTTAAGTTTTTTCTTAAATTTGCAACTGTTCTTTTCATTTTTTAATTCTTTTGGCAATATTCTAAAAAATTCAGCTCCTTTATATGATGGCTTCTTTGCATAAAATTGAAGTCTATGATGAGTGTGTATGATTTCGTCCCTACCTCGGGTGTTATAATGGTGTATTTCTGGACTTACAGCTGTGCCCTTTTTATTTAAGTTTAAATATATCATAATTGTATTAAAAATATACTGACCATAAACTGTCAAAATGTTAAGTGACCTAAAGTGTTCTCTACATGATGTATCAGACTGAAGATTCCTAATGATTCTAATTGCTCTTTTTTGCTGTTTCAAAATTTTATTAAGATTTTCTTTTTTAGTTGAACCGTAAAGACTAATCCCAAATGATAGATATGAATGGATATAGGAATGGTAAATCATTTTGAGAGTGGATTCACTACACACTCCTGCCATCCTTCTCAATGCGTAAATACCAGAGTTAATTTTGGATAAAGTTTTTCCTACATGATCGTTAAAATTTAAATGGCAGTCAATTGTAAGTCCAAGAAATTTTGTTTTATTGACAAGTTCAATGGGCTTAGTATCAATTAAAATCAATGGGTCTGTTGTAACTCGTGATTGAGCTGTTTTGAAGGAAATATAATTTGTTTTCTCAGTGTTCAATTCAAGGTTGTGATTTTTGAAAAACTGAATAATATTTCCAAGTTCAATGAATGATAAAATTTCAACTTGCTCCAAATTTTTACCTGAAATTTTAAGGTTGGAATCATCTGCATAAAGGCAAATGTTCGTTTTTTCTGTGTTTGATAATGACTCAGATATATTTTTTAGATAGCATACAAATAAGATAGGTCCTAAAATTGATCCTTGTGGTACACCAAATGTAACAGGTTTTAATTTTGATCGTTGATTTATGAGTCTATTGTTTTTGGACATGTGGGTAATTTCAACAAACTGGTATCTGTTATTTAAGTATGAATTAAACCATTGTAACGAAGAACGGTTAAAACCAAGTGATTTTAATTTGCTGAGCAGTATTGAATGATTTACGCTGTCAAATGCTTTAGAAAGATCCATAAAGATTCCTACACATGGTTCTCCGGCATCGATTGAGTCTATTACTGATTCTATAAAAGCGACACTAGCTGATAAAACTGATTTTCCACTGCAAAAGCCATGTTGGACACTGTCTATTAAATAATTTTCCTCAAGGAATGACATTAATTGGTTGTGGACTGCCTTTTCATAAATTTTTGATATGGTTGGTAATAGGGACACAGGACGATAATTTGCTGGGTTATTTTCTTCATTTTTTTATGAATGGGGATGATTTTTGAAATTTTCAATTTATCTGGAAAAATCCCAGAAATAAATGAAGAATTTATTAAATGGCATATAATTTTGCTGAGTTCATATTTTACTGCTTTCAATATAATGATAGGGACTTCATCATACCCACTTGAGTATTTATTTTTAAATGCACTGATTATTTCTTCAATTTCAATTTTCCCTACCTCTTTTAATCTGAACTTTGGTTTGCAAAGCAAATATTCTAAATTAAACACATTATAGTCTGTTACATTACATGCACTTGACATACCAAAATTATCTTTCATTACACTCACAAAGAAATCATTAAACATATTACATACATCAACTGGGTTGTGATAATGCTTATCTCCATGATCCAATTTAATGTTTAGAGATTTCTTACATTTTTTTCCTCCTCCCACCTCGGAGTTAATAATGTCCCAAACAGTTTTCATTACATTACAGGAATTTTTTATTTTTTATCAAAGTACTCCTTTTTAGCATTTTTTAAACTCCTTTTATGATTAACAATTTTTTCTTTTAAAAAATCAATTTGCTTGGAGTTATTTTTGTTTTTGTTTCTTATATCTTTTGTAATTTTTACTATCTCATCCCTTTCGTCTTTCATATGGGCTGATAACCAATTATTTTTCTGTCTAGTGTTTTTTGTGACTGTCTTTTTAGGGAAAGCTACATTGAAGTAATACATAAAACTTTCAAAAAATACATCAAATTTTTTATCTGCACTAGCAAAATATACTTCAATCCATGATTCATTGACTAGCAGTTTTTTAAAAAGATCAATATTTTCTTGACAAAAGTTTCTTTTTTCACTAACAACATAATTTTTCTTTTTGTAAGCAAGGTTGGGAGTTACTATTTCTAAATACTGACCATCATGGTCTGAAAGCAATGTTATTATTCCATTTACATGCATTAAATTACAATGGTTCTTTGAAACCAAAAAATTATCGATTGCTGTTTTGGAGGTTGTTGTTATTCTTGTTGGAAATTTAACCAAGTAATCCATATTGAGACTTTTTAGTAAATTATTTAGCATGGTGTGTTCTTTTGACTGTTTTAGTACATCAATATTTATATCACCTGCTACAACCACATGTTCAATTTTTTTGTTTATATATTCTAAAAGTATACCTAGTCTATCCAAGAACTCTTGAGCACTTGAATTCGGAGATCTATAAACAGCTACTACGACAAATTTATAATTTCCATATAAAAATTTATTTACACAAAATTCAAACTTTTTTTCTTCTAATATCTTATTTTTTAAATGGTTGGGAATTGAAAAGGGTTTTTGTTGGATTTTATCATTATATAGAAGCATTACTCCGCCTTTGCGTGATGACTTTCGTGAAAAATGTGAGCCAATAGTATAATTAACAATATTCAACCGTTCGATTTCCTCCTCCTTTACATCGTGCTCTGATAAAATGACTACGTCCGGTTTTATTTCATTTAAAATTATATGTAAGGAGTCAATTTTCGATTTCAAGTGCTCAATATTCTGGTGAAACAACTTAATTACAGGAGGGTTATTACATTTTTTCTTTTTTTTTGGAGAGGTTTCATTTACATTATTTTGGATATTGGTGGGAAGGTTTGGTAACATAAACATGTTACTTTTTGTCCCCTGTTCGCACTGTTTCCTCGGTAACCATCCCACATTTACCCTTGTTTCCTTGGTAACCACTTTAAGCTATTCGGGTTGACCACAACATGATTAAAAAATTATAGATTATACTTTTAAACATCTCATTATTTGTTGTTTAAAACCACTTCGATTTTATGGTCAGTGAGCAGGCTATTTAAGTTAGTTACAATAGAAACTACGAAAATGCATGAGTAAAATGGCACGTACCAGATGGGAAACTGAAAACTAAGAATTTTTAACCAAGGAAACGGCGGAAAAGGTGGTTGAAATGGCGAAAACCAACAGGAGGCAAATTTCCCTATCTTTGTAGCACTCTATATCTTGGTTAACCTCGTTGTTCTAGCCTTAATATAAACAACAGAAAAACCACGACACACTTAAGCTTCCTTTATTATAAATAATTATAGAAACTTGCACAAGAAGGACTATGGATCACAGAATAATATACCACACTGACATGTCACAAATAGGCATACTATGTGAGGCTATTGACACTAATTAATGCGAAAAATATCAACAGGCAGACGAAATGAAGAGGGCAATGGCAGACTCTCATTCCACCCCAACCTCCTTCTTGAGCTCTCATCACTGGCTGGCCGAGGGCGCCCCGCGCCCTGCCGTGTGGACCATGAGTTCCATTTTGTTGTTGTATAATTCAGTCTTATGCTCGGTAATATCGTCGATTATCCTAGTTCAAGAATGACCCTGATTAAATTGTATTAATATAAATTATTGTTTTGTTTACTTAAGACGAAGTTTAAAGCTGTTACATGAGTCATCTTTGAAACAATTTTACTTTTTGTTGTTCGTATTCAGAGAAAAATGAGTCTGTTTCGGAAGTAGTGGGTGCCAAATAATCTCTACGCACGGTCATGTATTTATGTATCACTATGGCCATAGTCACTTGAATCGCGTGTTCTGCTATTAACTTTAGTAAGATTTTTTCAATAGTGTACAATTTCAATCAATTGTACAATTTTAAACTCATAAAAAAGCAAAATTATTAATTTTTCACAAAAACTTTAAGATTTCATTTTGTTTACAGTCATTCATACAACAGGATTTATTATTAAGTAAGAATAACAAATTTAATTAAATTTGTGGTTGAAAATAATGAAGAAACACAATCGTGGTTCAAATAAAAAAGTTTACACTTTGAAACGCTTCTTACTGTAGGAAATTAAAAAAAATTTTGTATACTATCTGTTATCCGGCATGCTTTGTTATCCCAACCTGAGAATCTTTGCCGTTTAGGTGATCTTCTATGGTAACTTAAGTCATTAACACCTCCTAAATGTGGACCTCTAGTTTTTGTTATAAAGAATCTTTCTTCAATACTTAAAAAATGAAACTTACCCTAATACTTTAAATGAGAATGTATGTTTATAGAATTAATTGCAAAGAAACATTTATTTCTATACGTTGCGTTCATTAAAAATCGGATAAAATACACCAAAAAAACCTTACATGGGTACGTTTATGACGGTCCTAAAGCTTGTAACATACCACGCAAATGGGGAAAAAATATGTCCGTCTCCTCGTTCTAAACTACCTCACCACCAATTATCAGCCAAATCAGTTCAGCCGTTTTAAAACTCAATACAGTGTAACCAACACGAATTTCTTTTATATCCTATACTATAATACGAATAATATCTGGAGGGATGTGTGTTCCACGATCTCGAAATCTAGCGGGTAGATTTCGTTTAAACTTTGCATTTAAGAGTGTTTTGGCCAAAAATAAGTTTAGAAAAGGCTTCAAACCCAAAAAATCTAATTTTGTCTAAATTTAGGTTTAAAACTATAAATATATTTTGTAGATAAAAAAAAAAAAATTGGAACTTGCAAGGCCACTGACTCAGAGTACTAAAGCGTAGGAAACAATTACAGTAGAATAGGCCGAACTTTTTTTTAGGTTAAATAAGTATTGCTGGACAACCGTTTAGGTCGAGTCGTTTTCGCACCCATTCGGGACAAATACATACACGCATTCTACTTTATAAATATAGATTAAACGTTTAGTACACTATACGATACGGCACACCAAGCAATATGACTTATATTTCTTAACAGAGCTGCGTAATCACTATACTATTAATCTGCAAAACTAAAATACCATAATGTATCAATTTGTTCTTACAGTATATTAAATTACGCATGCAAACCGTAAAGGATCTCACTTCGACCGCAACCAGATAGAGTGTGTGTAAACACCAGCGAGACGGTCGAACAATAATCGGGGAGTTGCAGACGGATCTCAGTGTGACCGTGGTAGTTAAAGTGTGTATAGCCAAGGTCAAAATGGACCTCACTGTGACCTTACATACCGGATCTCACTTTGACCGCAGAAAACGTATGGTTAAATTTGAAGCTATAACAAATCTGACGAGACTGGCGTATTGTACAAACTACAGGGAAGAAAAGTGTCACTTATTTTATTAAAAAAACCACTCCTTCTAGTGGATCTCATTCCGCTGGATTTTTACATGGATCTCGTTGCGACTTATATGCGCGTATATGTGTGTGTGTGTGTGTGTCAGGATGTAAACAGAGCTAGAGAACGCCCTAATGGTCCGATTTTAATGAAATTTGGTACATAGGTCCAAATCTACTATAATTCCAGGCGTTTTTTTTCATTTTTTTGAATTTTTTATTTTTAAGGGTAGTTTACCCCCAAAGACCCCCAAAAAACGTAAAAAATCAAAATTTCTCAAAAATGGCTTTAACGATTTTGATTAAAATTTTGTGGTTTATTAAGATTAAGATTCTGAATAAAATGACACCACCCGCATCTCCGGGAAAATGCGTGTTCAAAAGTTATAGAGCAAAATGTGTTAAAAAAGTCAATTTTTGGATGCAAAAACTCGTGCTGCTCACCTGGTGGCTATGCGACTGCTCACCTGGTAGCTATGCGACTGAGCCATCAAGATATTAATGTTTTGAGGCTTTTAACACCTTTTCATATTCTTGGGAGAAAGTATGTGTCAGTTATCTGATACCATTTATTATAAACTGATTTATAAGCACTAGAAATTGCCTACTAGTTAAAATTCTACAAAACTTCAGTTGATCCAGACCATTTGGATGCAATTAGTTGAAAATATTATAACCGAATCATCTGTTCTTCCTGGTTTGCTACCATTTTATTACTACAGCTTCTAATGATTCACCACATAATAGTTCTTCCATAAGATTAACATTGGAACTTTAAAAGCCTGGAAGGTGTAGTCCTGGTCGCTAATTTGAATTATAATGAGTTTCAACTCATCTAAAGGACATACAGTACCTTTCTAACAGTATGCACTGATTTCTTCTACAGTATACATAAACTGAGGAAAAAAGGAGGAAAAATTACATGCTTGCTTATTAATATCTAGATAGATGGTGACTAAATTTGTCCAGTAATTCAGCGAGATTACTGAAATAAGTATGATTTAAATAATTTATCTTCATCTTGAAAACACAAAATACAAAAAATAAACTACTGTATTACAATTTTTTTTCAAGTTAATTTGTTGTCTTACCATCTTATTTATCATTGCATAGATATTTTTTTAAGTGAGAAACTTAGTGCATACCTAAAAGTTTAAAATAAATTACCCTTAATCAAATCATGTAAAAAAGCAAAGTATAAAAAAAAATTCTCATGATCAAACAACAATATTCCAACATATATTTTCAATTATTGAAAAAATAAAGTTACTCACAGCAACATGCTCATAGCCTATGAGTTATACAGTATTGCAATGGAGAATTAACTTTTAAATGATAAGATTAAAGATCTAGCTGGTCGTTTTATTGATCAGTCTTGAGGAATGAGGTCATGTTGTGTTGTAGACGTCTGGCCCGGTCTGTATTACCCGAGCAGACGACTTCTTCTAATACCGCCCTCAGCTGCGGTTTAATACAAGTCTCCCGTCTCGATTTTCTCTCCTTTGGCCAACCTTTAATCCCCAACTTTATTGTGGAAACAATGAATATACTCGTATTCCCAAAACCATGCAAGGGCTCCAGAGTTTGTCTTGTGTAAGTGACGGGCTTGCAAAAATTGTTTCACTTAAAAAATTATTTTTCTATTAATTTGTATTTTATCTCCAGAGTTATTTTGCTTGAGAGATTGTGTTACAAGTTTGTTCAAAGGAAAAGAATCTTTAACATGTTAATTGACATTTTAAGATTTTTGCTCATCCCAGAATTTGTGAAATGTTAAATATAGGCTACTTAAAAAGAATATTATTTTTATACAGAGAATAAAAAATTTTTACAGCAACATTTTTGTATTAGCAGTAATTTAAAACTCTACCGGCAAAAAACCACTTATTTTTATATGTCTCAAAAATTAATAAATATTGTTGTTCCAGTTAAATTATTAAAAATGTTATTAATTAAAATTTAATTTGCTACACCTATAACAGAATTATTTAAGTGCTGTTTACTAACATTATTCATTTGATTAAGCAATTAATTTTGTTACAGGTATGTGAGATGAACATTTTTGCTGAAAGGTATGTTATGTTTCTCTTGATTGTTTCCGTTGATTTAATTTAATTGATTTGACAATGTACAAATTGTTTTAGACCTAAGTTTATGAAGCTATTGCTCTCAAAATTATTTTTGTTTTAGTTATTAACTTTGACTACTCTAGTATTTTATGGCTGAAGTTGCAGTGTTGAGTTGTCCCTCCCCACCCCTCCCCTCCAAATAAATTTTAATAGAAGTAGGAGTAATAGCTAAATGTCGTTACTGTATAAGTTTTTTTTCATTTTTTTCCGACTGTTTTGTGGAAAAACTATGTTTATTGCTAGATATCAACTGTAATTCAAGTAACAAATTTTAAAAAATCTAAATAAAGATGATTGAAATTCTACCAACTCAATAACGATGTAAATAAAAAAAGATCTAGTTTTCTGCAAACCAATGAAGCTACTATGCCAATAATCTGGGAAATGTTGGTTAGAAACGTAATGAGATTGTGGTTGTGGGAACTTTTAATACTAACTAATAATTCATTTGAGATCTCTTGTTGATGATGTATAAACCAGCCCACAGGGGTGCATTTATAGGGATTTCTCTTTCTCTCTACTGACAGAGAAAGAATTTCCATCTCCCCAAAACCAAGGGATATGGAATACAGTATGTTCTTGTATTTGTTAACTGTTTTATAATGATCTACCGTAGTCGACGTGTTGCTCAAAACCGAGCAGTTTACATTCATACAGTACAAAAGTTACAGTTCTAAATCAACGACATCCGACCAATCCAATCTTGTAAATATCAGTAATCACCAAAATATTTGCATTTACAGCTGTACATTAACAGATATTTTAAATGCTCAATCCAATCCCAATGATATTATTTACTGTCCGTATTATATGTAGCACAGTAGCGTCATGCAAATCCAAACTTCAACAACCTGGAATTCTGGATAACTGTGTAAGCCTGCCAGAGCAATGATATAAAATGCACTCGGTTACAAGGCTGTGACATCAGCGAGAGCTTACCAAAAGTTTTAGTTTTCTTTAAATTTGTTTTAAATTATGAGTTTTAAGTTTTTGTATTATACATATTATGCAATAAATAAATATTCTTATAGGTATGTCTAAAACCATTTGTATCGTACTTTTTCTTACATTTACTCCATTTCCTATAGCCCAGATTTTTAACAACCTGGACACCGGTCAGTCCACATTAGTCCGGGTTTGCGGGACTCTACTGTATAAGTAATAATTTATTTTTATTGAGTGTTGTAGACATTTGCGTTTCATTTCTAACTATCTTAAGAAAACCCAGATATCTTCCTCCTTTGTGCTTTGAACTTATTTCTCCTCTGTGGACACAAAAAAAATATGATTTCCTGCAAATTAAGCTCATGTCAATTATGTTTTCTTCTAGTTTGTATTATACTGTATTTTAAATTTTCATTGGAGAAATAACTAAATACGTATAATACTCTGTTTTTCAGTGCTCCTTTATTTTTACCATTATTAAAATAAAAACTTGTTTTTGGTTGTGTAACAGAAGCTGACGAGTATTCGCGCAGTAATGTTCGTCGTTATCAATGTACCCAGACTGTAGAGGTTGCCCAAAGGGGTTGTCTGGCTTTGCCGTCAGTAGCAGCTGATTTCCCTCCGCCCTCCACCCCTCACCCTGCCATATGTTACCAGACAGACGCGGCTATTGATTCCCTATCAGCGTACCCTCTTGGCACGGCTAATTGATCAAATCACCGACACACGCACGATGCACTCCACACCGACACACGCACATGCACGATGCACTCTACACCGACACACTCTCATGCAAGCTGCACTGCACTGTGGCTAAACGCAGATTGTCGGTCCGCGATTGGGGTTTGAATATTAATTTGGGTTTGAACGTTTGGAACCGTTGTGTTGTAAATGTGATGTGACTTTTTATTTTGCTAATTAATCAAGTATTAGTTTTAAAACTGGTAAAAGTTCCCTCAGTTCTTATTATACGTAATAAGGAAATAAGCTTTGTGAAAATTAATTTGTCATGCATACAATAGAAATAACAAATAATAAGGCTTAGTAGTGATGGAAAATAGTATTTTACACTTAATGTTTTTTTCCATAGTTTTAGTATAATGAGATAAATGCCACGGCACACATATAGGTAATTTGTTTGTTACTTTTATTTGGTTAACCAATTGAAACTTAAAGTTTAACCTCATAGTACAGAAAAATAGATGATTAGTCTTACCTACAAGGAGAAGAGAGGGAATTATTTATTAATGTATGTGTTATTGTTGAAAAAATATGACCCAATATTTCAGATACACATGAATTTTGTAGAATCTATAAAAATAAATTATTAAACCTAAAGCATCACATTAATCACATATCCTATAGTATAATAGGATGAGGAGTGTTTGTGGCAATATATTTTCCACCACATTTGAAATCCAGCGGGTATATTTTGTACAAACTTTGCATTTAAGAGTGTTTTGACCCAAAAATAAGTTTATGAACAGCTTCAACCCCAAAAAATCCATTTTTGTTTATGAATAAAGTTTTAAAATTGGTCTTATGTGTTGTCATTTTGGTTACAAAAGGTTGGGTCAATCCAGTGCTGTATCAGATAAACTGGCAATTATCCAGGTACAAGTAATAATCACATATGTATAAAATAAAATGGCAAGTATTTAGGAGTACTGTACAAGCAGTATAGTTTACTGTTCCAGTAGTAGTTTATTTGTCTATGACAAATAAAATTGGTTTGCATACATAATTTTAATTATTGCACACTTTTCATTTTGATGTGAAAATTACTAGTTTTAATTTTTTTATGTGTAATATTCAAACAATCTAAAAGAAATGGTTTTACTTACATCCATATACTAATGCAACAAAAAAATCTTTACATTGGTAATAATGTATGTGGGCACAACAACTTCCCCCAGAAAAATTGGGACAAAATTAGTTTCACCCTTTTCTTCATAGGGGAGGATAGATCTCAATATCCCTACTCTGGATGTGTCCCCCACCCCCAGTGTTCTTTTTCTGACCTATTTTCCAAACCTGATATTACAAGGACCTTTATACCCATAATCCGATATATTTTACCCACCAGTTTTCGTATTAACGCTCGCCCAACAAATTGCTAATATGTACCCGTGGGCGACCAAGGGTGGTGAGGGGTCAGGTGTATCGGGTAGATAAGGGTGTTAAATGACTCTGCTCTTGCGAGGTGCTTTATATACTTTGTATAACACCTACACTTAGTCACCCATTTAACACCCACCTCACAAAATTCTTTTAAATTTTTTTCCAGAAACTGTTCTTTTTTTTAATTTTTTTTCTGGTTATTATTTCTTTTGGAACTCATATTTATTTTTATTTTCCATAAATTAAGGTTTTTTTTATTTCAACAATTTGTAATCGGCATTTAAATTTTTATCATGAAGATAACTGAAGTTGTTTCTTTTAAATGAAAATGTTTCTGTATCACTTTTACAAGAATCTAGTTCACTTAGTAGTTATGCTATGTTCTTAATAATATCTTACTCACATTTTTTCAAGACACGGACATATTTTTTCTCACTCTTGTTAATTTGAAAGAGAGTTATCCGTAAATAACCTGAAAACAATTCCAAATGTACAAAAAATTCTAAACTTTCTTGTGACTAATTTTAAATTCTATTCGGAAAATAATTTACTGTATAAAATAATAATTTTAATTTCCAATACTTTGCAAGGTCTGTTATAAAAAAGTTAACATATTTCATTTTTAACTCTTACCAATATCCTTAATATTTCAAAATAAAATATTGAATTGATAATTTAAATAAATATTTGGAAAATGTAAAACCTATTTATATGCAGGTTTTATAAGTAGAAAAATTGATTTTTCCTCCACCTACTATCTAAAGCCGTATTTTACTCCTTGGAGTAGAGTAGTAAAGTACTAATTTCTATCCCATGTGACTTGAATACTTAATCTTTCTACCTAGGGAAAACTCAAGTTTTTTTGTACCACGGGGCTAAAGTTAGTTACATAAGAATAACATTAAAAGAGAGATTAAAAAGAACATGAGCCACAGTCAGCTGTTACTTGTATTTGTTTCGTTACTCATTGTTGACTAATAGCAGCTGTAGCTGCTGCTCACCTGCTGACCATTCTGTCAACAGTGAGTGAGCAGCGTCTCTAGTACTAGAGATGGCTGTGGCAGTGTACGTGTTTGTTTACATTTCGCTTGGGTAGGCTATTAACCTAAGAAGTCTAAAACATAAGTGTAAAACTTTTGACTAGGATTAAATTATATTTTGTTTTTTCGTGTTCTTTAAAAATAATATAGCCTACCTTGTGTGTTTTTATGTTGATGTGACTAATCTAGCTTGACGCAGCAAGTGATCATATGAAGGTAAAGTTAAATTATATACGGTAGGCCTATTAGGCCTAAATGTTATTCGTGTAGGTGGAGGAAAAATGTTGTGTGCATCAAGGGACTAAAGTAATTTTCTCCCTCAGGGAAATTGTCGCCCTCGGCTTCGCCTTCGGGCGACAACACTTTCCCTTCTGGGAGGAAAAATTGTACTTTAGTCCCTAGAAGCACAAATAACTATTTTGTCGTTTTAATACTAGCTTTTACCAACTATAAATACCTTATAGGTACACATGATTTAGTGTTACTTTCACTTGCCTAATTTTCCTCATTTATGGCTTGGCATGTACCGCTGTAAATCACAGATTTTTTTAACCAGCCTTACCTGCGCGATCCCCCTTGGTTATAGAAGTGTGCTATACAGTTATTTTTCAGTACCCGTTACAACGGTTACAGATACTCCTCAGTATCTGTAACAAGTACCCAGTTACCCCACTGTGTTTTTTTTTTTTCTCAGCAATGTAGGGGTAGCAGCTATCAGGTACTATTGGGTAAATCTTTTGTACACACTGGGGGGGGAGCCTGGGGGCTTGGTTGCCGGTATTTTTATAGTATCCAAGTACAGGCATTTTTATAGCATACATACGATACAGTATATTCACTGTTCTTGCATTGAAAAGAGGGATAAACAAATTAGTAGTGATGTGAATAAAGCAACTTTAGCAACGTGCAAATCAGTTTTAAAACATACAATTTTTCACTTCTTTATGTAGATAATATTTTTAAATTAGCCTATAAAAAATGGTTTATCAAAAATAAACCTTCTCACTACATGTTTTGGGGTTACTGTTTGGTATTCATTTAAGTTGACTCGTGACTGCATTGACATTATCATGCTTTGAGAAAGTACCCAGTACGTCAGGTTTTAGGGGAAGCAGTTTTGAATAACAGTGGGAGCTGTTGGTTCGGTTCATAGTTACAAGTACCTGTACCTGCTTTAAGTCCCTGTAACGGGTATTTCTTGTTGATTTGTAGTTACCAGGTATCTGTATCATATACTTTTGCTGGAATTCTGTTCCTGTTAAGAAGTATCAGTTATGGTTATTTGGAACAATTTATACTGGGTTGTTCCGATGAGAAGCACGGATAGTAGAACAGATAGTTGAACAATACCAACATGTTGAAATGGATCCAAGCACTGTAACTGGTACAGACCTCTAGGAAAGTTACCTGTTACTTGATGACAGAAATATCTGTTACAGATACTTAATGCAAGTACCGTTACTTGTAACTTCGAATCAACAGAGGTAGCGATCCCAAACCGCCCGTAACGGGTACTGTACTTCTTCTACTCACAATGATGATATTAATGAAGTCATAAGTCAACTTCAATTTTAATGGATTAAAAACAAAACCTAGACATCTACTTGATAGGGCTAACATTTAACAATGAGGGTTTTATTTTTGACAAACATTTGGCCCCAGTGACATTAATTTTTATAAAGAAATGAAATTTTAACCTTATTTTACAATTACTCTAAGCATTATTAAAATGTTGTAGTCTTTTTATTGCTAATTTGTTAACGCTAGAACGGAAAATCCACAGTAAGTATTATACTTCAAATGTACCAGGGTACTAAAGGTACTAGGATACTGATTTACCCAGCAGTACCTGCTAGCCGTCACAAGGACAAACATGAGGCAAGGAGTGACAGGTTACTTGTAACGATTATTTGTACCAGAGTACTGAGGAGCACCTGTATCCGTTGTAACGGGTACTGAAAAGGAACTGTTTAGCACGCATCCAGTAGTCGGTAGTTGGAAGTTGGTAGACGTAGCAATGCCGCAACAGTCTCCCAAGCCGCTTACCCTTGTAATCCGCTTACACCTGTCTTGCCCAACTCATGTTTGTTGCATTACAATAGACTGCCTGTCCAACCCTTAGTGCATAACCCCATGTAATGTAGTTACTGCGGACGTGCATGGATCAATTCCATTATGTTGCTCCTTGCATAGACAGTTTTCTTGCGATATTAAGTCGAATTATTATCTATCCTATACTCTAATACAAGTAACACTCTGTGTGCGAAGGACGTCTTAAGAGCCCCAGCCTATTGTTAAATAATTGAGGACGTCCTAAGACGTCCTTGTGTAAGGTTTAGCGTTACTGCCGTCTCCCTTGTCATAGGAAACCTAACTTGTTCAGAGCCGAAAAGTATTGTATGAATTCCCGAAATTAAATAACTCTCTTGTCATAGGAAACCTAACTTGTTTAGAGCCGCAAAGTAATGTATGAATTCCCAAAATTACACAGCAATAACTTTTGAATTGTGTTGTGATTGTAAGGATAAGGATTTGAAGTATGTTAAAAGTTACTTTTTATTGTTTGTGATATCAGTTACTTTTGGTTATTCAATTCCTGAATACTCGATAGAAAACGTAACAGGAATGTCCAATTAAATCTCAATATTTTTACTTGCTTCAATTAATCACTGTATAAAATTTACAAACACTATTTACACCTTAAGAAGACTATAAAACTTTTCTAACCAGAACACCTACAAAAAAATGGAAATAAATTTTATATTTTCAATAAAAAAGTACTTAACTATGGAGTTGAGTTTTCTGTTTAGAACCTGTATTTCCTTTTTGAAAGAAAATATGTTATTGCTTTGCCTAAAATTTTCCATCGGTGTTTTTTATTTGTGCTCAGGAACCTGGTATATTTTTAAAAACATTCAATAATTGTAATTTCTCGTATAATATATTGATGGGTCAAAAGAGGCTGCGTTAAAGCTCGTCCCAGTGTCTGAAAGGACTTGATATTATAATCTGCCGTTTCAGCTGGAATTCGGGTGTTAAATCTTAATCCGCAGGGGGTTGGAGGGGGGTGGCTAGACTCCCCCCCTCACAACTTACCTGCCAGCTCAGGCCCTTCCCCTCGTCCCGTGGGGTCGAGTCTTGCTTTGCTCGCTTATAATTTATGCCTTCATTAAATGCCACCGCGATTTGCCACTGGGTTCAAAGCGTATCGGCTGATTTATTTACTTCTTTGCGTCCACCTGATCTGGGGTTTTTTATAATAATGAGGGAATATATCTTAATTTTGTGTTGGAAGTTTTAGGGTCGGTTGGAATTTTAGCATTAAGTTTATGGAATGTTAATCAAGTTCTTATTAATGCTAATAATTGGTGAATTCATCATTTCTTAGGAGTAGGATTAAATATTAAAATGCATCGTAATTTGTTGTAAACAGTTTTTAATTTTTAAATTTGTGTTTAATTTGTTGTTGGTTTTAAGGTTTTTATCTAGTAGCATACTGGAACAGCCATGTATTGATTTAGTTCAACAAGCTAAAATATAACCAATAGAGTGAAATAAGTTCACAGTGCTTGAATGAAGTGCTGGCAGTTCAGTTTCAGTCTGCACTTTGTTTTGGAATAACCGTTACCACCAGTATTGTTTTAGGTACTATTGTTAACAATCAATTTATTATCCAACATAATATGTACTTTATATTCAGATCTACGTTCTTGGTGACCATATATCCCCTCTCACCCCAACGTTTGTAAAAGTTGTTTTACACCGGTTGTTCCAAAAGTCTGGAAACTCATTTAAGGTTTTTTTTTTCAAAGATAAACCGTCATTCTTTGAAACTTAGTTATAGGACATGAAATACTGTTTCAACACACTTTCATTTATTATTTATCAATGGGAGACATCCCTCTAGGAATAAGAAGAAAATTTTCGTAACCATGGGTTTATATGCACATCAAATTAAAGGTAAAATTAAAGGTAGTAGAGAATAACACCCAAACCCGTCCTCAAATGGATAACCGGGTCAAAAATGCCAGACAACCAAAGATAGCATTAAAATCATATTTAAAATGTTAAAGGTGTTTCTAGACTTTTTGAACGACTGGTATATAAACCATATATAAACTTCCGTCCTGATGGCACCTAAAAAGTACTGATATATATGTTTTGCGTAACTACCCAGCCCAAAAAATATTTTAAAAATACTCACGCCTAGCCTATAGTTTAGAGGCACAAAGGTATATACAAATTTAACTTCCTCACCAATTACAATATTATCGATCACTTAACAGTCATTATCAATTTCAATCAGCAATACTTGTTTGTTCAGTTCGTTATTTCGTTATTCTGTGTATATATATTATGTTGAATTCAGAAACTTACTACTCAGTATGTTACACTTTCAGTTGTTACCAAATTCTTCTGCTTTCTAGACTATTTCCGGACTATCTATTACATCATTACTCCAAACCACGTACCAATATCGATTAGTGAGTAACGAGAAATCATTACTCACTAGCGAGTAGTCGAGTAACTGCGATACCGCGTGAGTAATGACGCCCGGAGATGAATGAACGCAGTCCGTGTCGCACGGTCGCCGCCGCCGCGCCGTGTACCTGTCAGTCACAGCTGATGTGTCCACTCCCCCCCTGCCACCAACCCCCCCCCCCCCGTCACCAAGCCAGACCACCGCTAGCCGCTGTCCAGTCTCGAGTATCGATCGTGGAGGCGGTAACGTCGCGGCCGAATTGTTACGCCGGTTTTGGAATATCTAATTTTACAGGGTTTCTATAACCAGGATAGGTCAAGGAAATTCAAGGATTTCAAAATTCTGTCTGGAAATTAAAAGTTTGTCAGAGAACTAGGGGACGAAGCTAATTTTGTTTCCTACCCTACCAAATAACAAATTTAAACGACTGTAATGAGTTTTTTGTGATGCATAGTTGACTATAGCTATTACTTTCTAAAATTAATTTGGTAGCCTTAAAAAATATTCCGCACATGATTATTAAAAACACATAATTACGAGAGCTAAGTTGAAAGTTGGCTATGGAGTTTTTTTCCTAAGGATCAGCAAAAGGTCAAGGAATCGAAAATTGAATTACAGTACATATTGCTGAAACCGTGTCATATCACGGTGTTCTAATTGTGTTTTATTGGATTTAAATCTCCTTAATAAATATTATGATGGTACCATTGATGGATATGGTACCACGTGGTACCACACTCGATTGGTATGTATACACTAACGTGAATAGACTTCTCTTAAGCTAAGTTTACACGGGAAGCTACCAAAGTCAGACAGGGACAAAACCTGACACTTTCGTCTGGCTCAGTTGGGACAAGGTCTGACAAAGACAAGGTCAGACAAGGACAAGATATGACACATTCCAATCCACATTCCTGGGGTGGCAGGTTTTGTCTGGACCGGTCCGGACAAAGTCTGACAGTTTTCAGTTTGGCCCGCAGGGGACAAGGTCTGACAAAGACAAACCCTGACACATTTGCCTCCCACCGCCGCCGATTCGTGCCGCGCCGAACCGCCCGCCGCCGGTATTTTATTTCTGTAAATACAGGCTGCTTTATATGAGATGTATTTCTTATAACCCATGATTTAAAAACAATTATTTCAAATAGAAATTCGTGTTGTATTTGTATTTACATTAAATTGATTTTGTTATTCTGATCAGTTCTCAGATTTTAGCGAATTCGCTATTTGAAACACGATATCACGGTAGCCTGGGAGCATGATACTTTTTTATTTTTTATTTTGAGGCCCCTAGAAGCGAAAAACTCCTTTCGTTTAGATTTATATATATCTTATAATCCCCAATACGAGTAATTTATATTTGTACGTAGGTCTGTCTGTTTTGCACACGGACTTCATAAACGGCTCTAAGGATTTTCTTCGAACTTTGCAAATAACCTAGTTCTGGGATGGAAATAATATAAATACAGGTCTCTATGCAAGGAAAAATCTTATTTCGTTATAATCTGTCAATTGAAATTAAACAAATTAATACTGCACGAAACATACAAGTGTGTACGAACACTTACTTCCTCCGCCTACTTTATTGCTCATTTTGAACCCCAAGAAAAAGCAAATTTGTAAATATTAGGATACTAGGATACCATGACAATGTTAGTAACTCGTAAAGCATCGTTTATTTTTCCAAACAGTACCAGGGGGATCGAGCTTAACACATTGACTGTTAAAAGTCTATTTAAGCACTGCTATATGGCTAAATAGTTTAACTGTCTATTTACATATCTCATGGTAATTGAAGTTCAGATACGATGAAAAAAAAACTTGTTTTCAGCTATTTCCGGTCTGCAGGATGACGTCATAGGTTAGGACGTCTAAAGACGTCTTCAGCCTCATTGGGTGGACTCATAACATTTTGTTGTTGATCACAAGTTTATTTTTTTATTTTCTCAAGTTTTATTCTTTGTAGTCACTTATAAGTCCGATTAAGTTAACACCTGCATCATTCACATGTGAAAAAAAGAAAAATGAAAAGACGTCTTTAGACGAATGAGATAAGACGTCTTTATACGTCTTTAGATTTAGACGTCTTTAGATGAATGAGTAATGATTTACATTATCACACGTGATGCATAAAAACACACTAACAATCATAGAAACTGCACACGCAACAGACAACACAACGGGAGCATGTGGCGGACTGCTCTGTTTACACTAGAAGGTTCGCCGGCTTGCCGCCACGAGCGCCACCAACTAGACGCGTAGGAAGTGCAAGCTATAATGATGACGTCAACCTACAGCATGTCCCCCAAGGGCTGACGAAGTTTCAACTCCCTACGATGAAAGCGCAGAATATACTGGCTCCATAAACTTAACCTTACATGAGGACGTCCTAGGACGTCCTGCGCTAACCGCGAGTGGATCTTGGACGTCTTAAGACGTCCTTAGCAACAAAAGTGTTAAGCCCGGTAAAATTATTACTTCCGTTCTCACACAAAGCTCGTTCGCTCCGCTCACTCGCCCTATTCCTTATTAAGAGGAGCTCGTTCGCTTCGCTCACTCGCCAGGCCAGAGGGTGCTGCACTTTGATATAATTTTCCTAAACTACAGATTAAAGATGTAACACATTGGTTAATTGGTTTATATCTACAGTTATCAGCTGATTTTTGTTCAATTTAAAAATCTCCATAAGGATAACATGGAAACTTTAAAGAGCTCTAGCGCGAAAAATGGATTTTTCCCAGCTATGGGACCAGCTCCAATCGATTTCTGGTGGCCAAAACCCCCATATTCAATAAAAAAATAAAAATCCTTGTAGCGAAAAAAAACTTTGCCAGGACAAATAGAGCTTGTTTTAGAGTATAAGATATGATTAAATAATAAACCTCTATAAGAATAACATTATAGAATTTTGAAAGCCTATAGGTCAAAGTCTTAACGATTAACGTATTTAATGACTTTTAAAATAACAATTCTCCTTAAAAAAAGCTATCCAATGATGTATTATATTGATTTCTCATACGATACACACAATCTGAGAAAAATGACGACAAGTTTTGTACTTGAATATATCTATATACTATTATTTAATTCAGTTATATACAAATTATGTTTTCCATAAGACATACATTGAAAACGGGGATTTTTAAATTTTTTATTTGGAGGCAACTTTTGCCTGAATATATTGAGTAGGCCTAAAGAAATGCTTAACATAAGTTTGTAGGAAATTTCATTCTCTTTCTGAATATCAGTCAATTGCCCCACGATTTAAAGTTTATTTCAATAAAAGCTGAGAAACCTCAAAATTTATAGTTGTGAGAAAATAATGAATTAGAGATATTTTTATTAAAATTTTTACAACTAAATCTTTTTTTAAAACCTCCACCGTCACCATGGGCCAATAGGCCTGTGCGGTGATCTAAAGACAGCAAGGTACGGTCACGGCATTAAGTCACATAGGCTAGCTAGAGGTGACCGCTCATGTTTGTGCATGTAATGTCGTCGCCCGGGATCGAACCGGGGACCGCTGGCTTGTGAGGCCAGAACTCTACCACTGAGCTGCCGCTCACGTAACTGTTCTATGGGACCGATTTTATTAAATAATGGGTCATTGGAAAGCTTCTTCCATGGGGAAACCGGGGCAAAACGGAATACTTAAGGTTTGGATGGATATAAAATGAAAAATAATACTCAGAGACGTTCAAAAATTTATCTTTATAATGTTTATTTACTTGTTCATACATAGAGTCTCTGTAAACGCACCTACGATTACTACATAAAATGTTATTTAAATTTTAGTAAATAATGTCAAGTGGTCTGTTTTGCCCCGGCTCCGGGGCAAAACGGTACCTGGTTTTATATAGGCTAATATCTTAAACTCTCAAGCATTTATTGAATTGTAAAAAATATATATTTTTTGTAGTTGTAACTTATTGTAGTTTTTGGAACTTTAAATTGTGCTGCAGCTTTCTTCAGTCCAATTTCTTTTTTTATTACTGCATCTACAGCCATCCTCAAACTGCCTAGGGACCATTCTTGTCTGTGGACTTACGGATGAAATTTTCCACCATCTGAAACATAGAAAAACAACGATTTTTAGGCTTTAACTATGAAAATTCCTTCTAATTTCACCACACTTACCATACAATTGAGATTACATTAGCACTGTAATATGAAAATCATACTGGGGCAAAACGGATCCCGGTTCCATTTTGCCCCGGTCCATTATGCCCCAAGTGTAGACGTTAACCTAGAACTGCTCTAAGACTAGGTTAGGCACGCAGGAACAGTTATTTAAGCACATGAATGAACGGCCTAAAAGTATTATTAAAGAAATATCAATGATTATCCTAATATATCAATAACTTATATGACTTACCTTAAGGAGAAAACTCGATAAAATTACAACATAGTCTTCAAAAACAAAGAACGTGTATGAAATAAGTCTTGGAGCCGACTCTTGTGGGCTTTGATAGTTTGGACATGCACAGTAGGGTGTTTTATGAAGTTCCAAGAGTTTCCACCAGTCTGCACCACCAAATGGGGAAAAAATTAGGGGGGTTCTGTTTTGTCCCGTGGTTCTGTTTTGCCCCGGTTTCCCCTAGAGGTGCAAATAAGTAGGAAAGTTTGACTTTTTAAAGATCAATGGTGCAAAAATAAAAACACACGTTTTTGAACACATTTTTATGTTATTATCTTTTAAAAGAACATAAATTGAAAGAAGACTATATTAACTTGCTATACAAGACAACTTTATGTCACAATTGTGTGAGAAATTTTACAGCCTCAAAAGTTATAGTTGTATTGAGGCATTCAAGACTGCCATTATACATTATGTGAAAATACCTTGTTTATAATTTCTAAGGTTTTTTAGTTATGCTTCATTACAGTCAGCCATGTCACCGATGATCGCGGCGAACGCATCTTCGCCCGCAGCCTAAACACCCGGCCTGCTACACGCACTCATCCAAGTTAACAGCGCGCTGCGGTGGTTAGGTCATGTTTGTTATTGATACATACAGGTCAAAAATACTTTCACTAACTCAAAATAAATCACACGATAGCGATAAGTCATACGAAATGCCGGCTAGACAACTATAACCCAGCGTCGCGGCCTCGGGTGGAGATCGTTCGCCGCTATTATCGGTGACATGGCTGACTTTAAGGACTCAGAACTAAAAAAACCGTAAACTAAGAAACGTGTAATTTTCACACAATATTCAGTAAATACTCTTTCCACAATTGATGTATTTTTAACACATCAGTTCAAAATTACCGTTCAAATTTATATTGGTGAGAAAATACTGGATTGGAGTTATTTTTTTATTTCACTTTGAACAACTAAATCTACAGTTTTACTGGACCGATTTTAATAATTAATAGGTTGTTGGAAAGCTTCATCCTTGTAGATGTGCAAATAATTATATGAGCTCTATTTTTTAAAAGATTTATAGTGAAATAGTAAACAAATGTGATCTACAAAAAATAAATTGAAAACGTGGGTGATCACATTTATTTAATTTGGAGGCAAGTTTTAGCTGCCAATATTGAGTATTTAAAAAAAATGCATTGTGGCATTATGTAAGAAATTTAATTCTCTTTCAGAATATCACCATCCACTTTATTTGATTTCCTTGAGGACTTTATTAGTTGATATTGCAGCGCACAAAATCGTCGGGCCTTGTGTCAGAAAAAGTGTCAGGTTTTGTCTGGACCGATCCGGACAAAGTCTGACAGTTTTCAGTTTGGCCCGCCGGGGACAAGGTCAGACAAGGACAAAGTCTGACACATTCCATTCCGCGTCAGTAGGCGGCGGGCCGTCTCGGACAAAACCTGCCACAAAACCGTCAGACTTTGTCCCTGTCAGACCTTGTCCCTGTCAGACCTTGTCGCGTCCCCAGTTTACACGTGAGAGTTTTTCACTCTCATACCGGTAGAGAGTTTCGTACTCTCAGGAGGTACTCGCAGAGGTGATTACACAACCAGCGAATTTTCCAAGAGAGTTAATGCTAGACAGTTTTCTGCAAGTACTATCAACAACTGTCTGAGATTTTTATGAGAGTAACTAACTCTCCGAGACCGAGAGTGAAAAACTCCCACGTGTAAACCTAGCTAGCATAGGCGTGTTTGAAACCAATTTACAGTGGTGCGATCTTCCGCGGCGTACATGAAAGTACAAGTAACATAGGTAAACCAGTATTGCGATTCTTCTTAAATGAGTATGAAACATTTTATTACCGAGGGGTATGTTTATGTTGTGATGAGGAGTTTTTTCAGCACTGTAAATCCAGCTGAAAGTTACAACATCGATTGCAACGACTCTGGCTCGGCGTACACAAACGGCCCAAATTTTGGTATCAAACAAAATACATTTGATTAGAATGTATTAGAATGTATTTGATTAGAACGTCTATTCACGTTAGTGTATATAGTCAATTGGTACCAATATTGGAATCAGACCATACTTTTATCTATGAGGAAAATTAAGAAATTAGGACTTATTAACGTAACGGAGCTTTTTAAGGAACGTTGAAAATTAAATTGTCGGATTCGCGTGACAAATTGACGGCAACAGAGGAGTCTCGGGACGTTTCGTGGAAAATCCCCGAGCGCGACGAAGCGCGAAGTGCGAAATGATCCTGTTAGGACGAGACGGAGAACAGCCGGGTGGAAACAATCCCCATTTATTGGGGCTCTTGAAAACGCGTGAATAAATAAACTGTGAGGTTCCTCAGCAAGGAAATGGCACAATTAACTGTAGACGGCTGGAAAACATTTTTAAACAGGAAAGTCGCGGAATCGCGAGGGGAAAATTCGCCAGAAAGGTGGTAACGGTAACCAATAGGAAAAGGGATGAACTTTTTTTGTAAAATTATGTTTTCGTGGTTGCTTTTCAAAGGTATTCGTAGATTTTTCAACCTAGGTAATAATTTATTTGAGAAAGAAATGAAAGTAAACATCGTTGACGAGTCTTGTACGAGATGCTTCAATACCGTACAGTTTTCAGAAGCATTAAGAACCGGATATCTGGCGCCCACGGTGCTAAAAAGTGGGTCAAAAGACTGTTTGGTATAGCCTAATGTTCTCAAATTACAGTGTGTGAAATATCCATTTCTAAGGGGCGCTTTCCCGAAACGAGTTCAACATAAACTCAGTTTAATTCATTATTAAATATATGATCAACTTCGGTTTAAACTTGGTTTTGTGCGACCCTAACTGAAGTCAGAGTTTGGGGATGGCAGACGAACAGAAGAACTAGGCCTATCTGCTTCCTGCTTGATAACACGCTATCTAGTATGGTAATTTCTTTTATTTTATCCTCATCGATTTATTTTTTTACATTACTCTGTTACTCTGTTGTCATTATTAATTTTCAAAAAGGTTTTGTAGCACTATTCAACGATTTAACAAACCCACTCAATCTTGGGCCCATTTTATTCCCTTCATCATGCCCCTTACACGTAAGTGAAAAGAAATTGCGTAGACGTAGAGTTCCCCAAGTCAGACGTTTGCCCTTTTATCGTTTTGAGATCAAATGTATTTATTATTTGCCAACAAGTTACACGATTTTGTAATTACAGTACCTTCTTTATAAAAGAAACAACAAGTATTTAATTAAATCTAGCAGTTCAACAAATAATATCCGAAAAATTTATTATTTTCGTCTTTGCACTCTTATTATTTCCATGAACAAATTCTTTTATAATAGAACGCAAAATTTTATGAGTACTGTAGTACAGTAATGAGAAAAAACTGTTGCAATACATCACACCAAAAATTATAGTGTACCCCTGGTGGGACTCGAACCCACAATCCCCGGTTTAGGAGACCGATGCCTTATCCATTAGGCCACAGGGGCTTGTATAGCGGGGCCCGCTCAATGCCGTCGTGTCTTGGAGCGGTCCCCCCACCCTCCCCTCGATACTTGAAACGATAATTAAGTTCGATCAGTCTTTTGTTCTTTGTTTTCCAGTTGTATTATGATGACTAAATAATAGTTCCTGTTTTGCATAAAAATATTCTACACCCATTACATTTATTTTTCATCACTCCGCATTTTAGAAGATGGCTGATATTACGAAAATAAGTCTTTCGTACCCTCTAATTTAAAAGAAGGTAAAAGCGATCAGCTGATTTTCCCTCACTCTAAATTTATTTTCGATGGTCTTAATTTAGTTCTCCATTGCCCACTAACTTACTATTTTTACAATGTAAATCATCTGTTTTCACTGTTTAACGATTTAAATTTAAACAGAAGTATGAATTAATTATTTTTGCGGTAATGTTAATTGAGAAATAAACAGTTCAAATTTTATCGAGGTTTGTTTTTCTGAATCTGTATCTTTTGCGTTGTGATGAAAAGTACTGTTCATAACTTGTACCGAAAGTGATTTTCTGGTACATGCTCAAATTATCCCCGTCCGAGTGCGAAGCCTCGGACGGGAAAAACTTGACGCAAATATTGAAACCTGAGCTCGAACCGAAAAATGCTACTTTTGGCACTTGTAATTAAATATACTATTCCCAAGCTCTAATTTAGAGCAAGGGAAAAACGATCATCTGATTTTTCCTTTCTCTAAATTTACTTTCGATTGTCTCAATTTGTTCTCTATTTGCCCACTATGGGTGTTAGTTTTCTTTACCATTTGTTTTTATAATTTAAATCAGCTGTTTTTAATGTTTAATGATCTAAATGTAATCAAAAATAGGCATACGCTAGTTTTGCGTCGTTATGAAAAGTATCGTTCACAACTTGTACCAACGAGTTTAAATAGATAGGCCTATAGAGTACTCACCAGATAGGGAAAAGTGTCCCTTTTTGACTGGCGCCATGTTACCGACGATTACCGCCGTTTCCTTGGTTAACCAGTCCTTTGTTTACACTTTTCCAACAGTAATTTACCATTTTATCCACATTATCCGACGTTTCTATGGTAACCAACTTCAATAGCCTGTTCACAGGCCATCAAATCAAACTAATTTAAAAACAAAGAACAAATAAACATATGTTTTAAAAATGTCATCAGTAATTTTTTAAGCTTGTAGCAACCAATCTGAATAGATAAAACTAAGTAACCAAGGAAACGAGAGTTAAGTGTGGGATGGTTGCCAAGGAAATGGCGGGAATCATGGGTAAAATGTCGCAAATCAAAAAGGGACCCATAATTAACATGTGATGAGCACTCTATATCTATTTAACCTCGTTGACTTGTACCAAAAGTGATTTTCCTGCATTTGCTCCAATTATTCCCGTATTCGGCTTCGCTTCTTACGTGAAACTCACTCTCACATGTTCGGTTTCGCCTCACACATGAAACTTGAGCGCGTACCAGAAATGCCACTTTCGGTACTTGTCATGAAATATACTATTTTTTGTTGCAGTCCAGTTTATTGCTTATTGGTATATTATACCGTACCTTTGTTGCAGTGTTGAATGAGTTCCAATAATATATAGTGACGATAAAAATGAATTTATTCCTATTACTTATTTTTGCTCTAAATATAAAACCCCTCCCTTCATCCTATGCCAAACTTTAGACAGTTATTCTATTTATTTAAGGAATGTAAAATGTTGTAAATACAATAAACTCTAGTATAAGTTTAAAATAACAGTTTATAGGGGGGATAAGATTTTTTTGTGGACTGTATGATTCCTTAACGGTAAATTGTCCCTTTTCCTCTTGAATGCTATTAAATCCAGGCTATAAATCATACAGCTCCTCTACAGAAAACTGATGCAAGTTTTGGATATTTCTGCTACATTTTATTCTTGTAATTCCTTTTCTAATTAAACTCCCTTTTCCATTGACCAAACAACGATAAAAAATGGAACCGATAGTAAAGGATCTTTAAACTATCGGATAATTTGCCCCATTGCTCTCCAAAACTGTTGCTTTTAAGAGATTATATATTTCTTAGAGCTGACAATTTTCAACATTTAAATATTACAACACTAAACTGAGTTCCTAATCCTAAACTATAAAGAGACAGTTTATAACAGATTTTCTTGAAACTTTGTATTTATTTCGTTGAATAGTTAATTAAGCGTTTACTTGCATCTTAAATTAATATTCCTCTAATACTAATGTTTAATCTAAAACATACACTTTAATTTTGAACGAAAAAGATTCCTCTTTATTTAATTTTAATAAAAGTTTAATATCTAACTTATGGCACCACGAAATAAAAATTATGATTAACCAGGGTTGTTTCATAGATAATATGTCGAGTTACATCACATACTTTATGTAATATTTGACAATCCTGTGTTTAACTACGGATAAAAGAACTCCCCGAAGCCTCAAATATTGTACAACGGAAACGTCTATTCAAGACGGGCAGATCTTGCCATCCCTGTCAACTGGCCCATTAGCTCAGTTGGTTAGAGCGTCGTGCTAATAACGCGAAGGTCGTGGGTTCGATCCCCCCATGGGCCACTAACTTTTTGCTCGTCCATTTCAATCTAGATGATTAGGTGCAACTTTTAAACAATTGTTGTTTAAGTCAAGCCCATATTTAAAATCATTTACTACCGGGAGCGTTTAAGAATAAGATTGGGCATTCAAACAAGAGGTGGCGCCAGCGTACGGACTCACTCGTACAGTAAAATGGATCCTTCTACTAAAAAAGAAAAACTTGTAAATAATCGATGAAATTTTTTTATCAAAATGCTTAAATCTTCACACTCTATAAGATTTAATAAAACAGTGTGTTTGTGACTCCTTTGTACACTATTTTTGGTTGGATTATCTATATAGACCGGCGAAATGAAACCTTTTATGGGGGATTCCCCATAAGTAGTGTAGTTTTACTGTACAGTATCAATTTTTATCGTCTTTCGATTACTGTCTTTGCCTTAAAATATCGCCAGAGTTATAGTTTGACGGTTATGGTTTGATTATTTCCAGTAATCTAATTAGAATTCCATCCTCTTTGTAGTTAAAAGCCATATTTTTTGTATGATGTCGCTTACCGATTCTCAATTCATATTTCCCTGACTTACTTTGCACTGTATGCTATTAATAAAATTTTCATGTACAGTATTAGGTCGTGTTCTCCCTTTCGGCTGAACGCTGAAAAAATGAATTCCTCTAAGGTTTTTTTTAGCAGAAGATCAGTTTTAACGTACGGTATATAATATTTTAATGAATAATAAATTTGGCACTAAATTATTGTAATTTAAGTTGGAATAATAATTTTGAGTTATAAATGTACTGTAGGAGTGTATAGAATCGATCGAAAATTTACAAAATCGCATTGAAAACTATTGAGAGAAATTAAACAATTTGAAACAAAAACTGGAACTCTAACATAAAAAATAATTAGAATCATACGATTTTTTTTTTAAAGAAACCAGCAATTCACGAGATGCTGAGGATATACAACGATCTGAACCGTTCCATAGTTGAGATTAAAAATCAAAACCGATTTGGCAGAGGTAGTTTTTAATAAAGACAACTATTGGTTTGTTCAGTCTGGTAAAGCTAAACGCCCGCCGGGGTGGGGTAGGCAAAGTGAATACAGTATATATTTTGCCGTTCTCTTCCGCAGGCGCTCGTCGACCTTTTTCAGCGATTACGAATCTATTTTCTCTTGGTATTGGCACCCTAGAACTTAGTGTAATGATCAAACAAAGTCCTTAACACTTCAAAGAGTGCTATATTTTTAACTTGCGATTACTTTAGGTACCGTCGACTAAAAACTGAGACAGTGAATACAAGCATCATTTATGGCATTTAAACCAATTTTTTTTAGTTATCTATAAATGGATGTTGGGTTTTAAATGTTGGATGTAACAAAAGTTGTTTAAGCTTCCCAGAAGTCAAAGCCCCTACAAACGTATACTTGATTGAAAGCTCTTGTAGTGAAAACTTCAGAAAAATTGACGATAGCCACCCTCGTCAACCGTTAAATAGAGACCTTATTGCTGAGGTGGCTGCCAAGTTGGATGCCTACTTTAGTTTTTGCTATCTATGACTGTTTGTATCTATTATGAAATCTGATAGAAAATCGCTAGGGGGGATACAATCATCTACAACTTTTGTATTTGAGGTTTTGCTCTATCTTTTACAGTTTTCGCACTAAATCTCATTGAAGCTGGATGTCTTGAATGTCGGATGTGACACAAGTTTTTTAAGAGTCTGCAGTACCGGCCGCCTTCTATTTTCATACCCATAAGACTAATGTTATAAATATTAAACATCCGCTACGTCTTTAACAGTGGAAGAAAAAGATTCATCTTTACATGAATTCATTTCCAATCAGTTGAATTAGTAAATTATTCACATTGTGTATAGAACAATTATTTAAATTTGTATTTTATAATACTACAGAAATCTACATTTTATAAACCTGCAAATATATATTGTTCAATCCCTTGTTATTTGTTTTGACACCAGCACCCCCCCCCCCCTCCCTCCCGATAGGTTTCCACGGCCCCCCTCTCGTATAGACCCCCCCCCCCCCCAAGCTAATTATCAGATACTGCCAATGTCTTTTGTCTAGACGACGCTTTTCACTCCCTTTTATGCTGGTTTCCCGTCCTTTGTATCTCTTTATTGCATTGTTTTCTCCTTCCTTCTTTGCTTCTTCTGCTTGTCGTCCCCTCATTTTATGCAATGTGGAAATGTTAGGTAGGCCTATGTTTGGATATTTTTAAACATAATAGTAAATTTAATCTGAAAACACGTGTTCTGTATGGTTAAGGTACTAAATATAAATTGTATCTTAGTGTGTTTCGATAAGTTTTTATGTAACTGTTTAGTCAGTCAATGAATGTAATTTCTCTGGTAATTAAAGGATTTATCAAGTTGTACACTGTTGTATTAAATGCCTCTATCTATTGGAGATATACTGAAAACTCCCTCATCCATAATTCTCAATCTCGTGCTCTAGTTTGATAAATCTGACTAAACCTGGAGAAACCCTTTATTCTATTTATATTCAAGGGAGCATGGTTGTGTACCTGTAGTTCTAAACTCGGTTGCCTAATCCTTCAAAAGTGTTCACAGAATATAAGACACGGGATTAAAGTTTTCCCTAGCGATGATACAACTCTTTAGTTTTGTTATCTTGGTATTCCTAACTACAAATCCACCTTACCAAGTATTTGTATTATTTTCGAAACAGTAAACTTTAAATTTAGAAATGAGTATGTTTCAAGTTTGTAACGTGTTTGTAACAAAATTTGTTTTGTTTTTTTATTACACAATTTCTTCTGAAGTATGCAACGCTGTATGTACCAGTATTTTCCAGTTGCCTTCATTTTCATGGTCGACACACTCGTACACCACTGTGTTGCGGTAACCTCATGAGTATTGAAGGAGCTAGGCTAAATAGTAAAAATATTGTGTTCCACTGCACACTGTAAGAAAGTTATATTTTTAAAACAATAATATTTACTAAAAAGTGTCATCTGATAGTATTATATATCACTTAGACTACAGGATATAACTTTTTTTATTAAGGTCTATTTTAACTCTAATACTGTAATGAAATTTTACCATTATAGTATTGTGCTAAAGACAAGAATGTAACTTTATTTTATAAGGAATTTATTTCGTCACACTTTACCATCTGAAATTTCAAATGCTTTGTGCATAGGATTTTAACCCCTGAGATTTGAAAAGTTCATGTCGTTCAATAGTTTTATATAAGAAATTATCCTTTAGGGGTTATAGTTATTAAAATAAACATCAAAATTGTGTGTCATGTTTCAATTACAGAATGTTAAAATCGTTAGATAAAAATAATTCAAAACTAGCGTTCTGTACACAGACATTTTCATATTTTCAGAATGTAACCCGCAGTTATTTCAAAATGTATATAATAATTTCTTAAATTTCTTAAATTCCCCCCGAAAGTTAAAAAAATTGTTTTAAATGTATAGTTTTAATGAAACTTGCGGTTACTGGTGTCCTGTGGTAGCCAAATCCAGTTTGAAGTTTGAAGACAATTCCGTTAAATTCGTTAAAAATTTGACCCAACTCATAGATTTTTTCAACTCTTGTTACTTTTAATACCGCGAACCATCGCCCACAGCCCCCGTTTTCGGGGTTTTCTCAACAGTTTTGCCCACCACGGTGCTGTAATTCGACGCCATTGTTGAGCCCTGTTGCGACACTTGTCGAAATATTCCTCACTGACGGTCGGGGGTGCGGAGTCAGCGGTCAGCGATCAGCTCGCTGAGTCGCAGCTCAGCGTTCAACGACCGCGAGGCCGCGTCAGCACGAATCTGATCTTTGCCATAGTACAGAGTTCGTTGTAGAGTGCGTTTTAATTGAAAATTTACAATCAGTTAATTCTTCGTAGATTTTTGTGACCTGAAAAGGAATCGACGTGAAGTTGGTCTGCTAGAATTTAAAATTATTTAATTTTTATTTTACGTGCAGCTTAATGGTTCTCAGAATTCCTATGTGATAATATTTTTGAGAGATTTTCGTATAGTCCTAGTAATTTGTTCAGGCAGATTTAGTAATTTATACGTTTATGTCCGTCTACCTGTGATAGAATCACAGACAGGTAGACAGACATTACAGTACATAGATTTAAAGATTTATCTTTAAGTATTCTGGTTGAAACATTTCGTTTCTGTCAGCAACAGAACGTCAAGTTTAGACTTTCGTTGAGAGTTATATTTCTCATTTAACAGTTTTATGCAACGAGGTTTGTGTCAAATTTAAAGTAATGAAAAGGTAGACAACGTTGTTGCTCACGTAAAACTCGCCATTTTATTCTTAACGCCAGGCCTATTGCTGATTTGTTTTCCGTCACTTTACCCCACTCTCATACCCGACGTTTCTATCTTAGGCCTATTAATGTCTATGATCAAATTATGGATAACAAAAGAGCAACACTGGAACATAAGTTATGTTATCACTACTGTGGTTAAAGCTTGATTTCCTGTTTGGTCTTATGATAAAGCCTGGTGGGAATATTGAATATTTCATGGCAAAACGGTTCAATCTTCAATCCGGTAATCCACGCGGAAAACGCGTGAAGGTAAAACATCTCTCCCGTCTCACAGCTCCGGTACCCGCGTAGGTGGATTGCGTGGCCGCCGGTGCGTGAGGTACGTGCGTATCCACGCAGGCCGCATGTCGCGGCGGCGGCGGTGGCGAATTCCGCCAAGTGAGTCGCAGGAAGCTGCTTGACCTCACTTCCGGTCGCCAGCTGGCCCGCTTCCGGCCGGCGGTCGCGGAATTCCCCCTACCTGTGCAGAAACCGAACAAACAACCGTGCAAATACACGCCCAGGCAACCGGTGCGACGGAGAGTTGTTCACTCGACCATTTTTTTCATTTACTAATTTCTTTATTTTTTTTATTTTAACCTGGAACAACTTATATTTAACAAAATTTCCCAATGAAAATGTTTGCAGCTGAGTCCGCACTGGTAGAACACGTGACAAAGTGTTAGACACAAAAAATCATCGAAAACTTTTAACGAACTTCAACAATTAATTGAAGGTGCATGCGACCATTTAAAAAAATTAAAAAGTTTGGCAGAACACTGTGATTATCAAGCTCAGAAGTGCGGACTTCTTTTGCAGGCCAGCACCATTTTAAACTTTAAATTTTTAATTTGCGTGGTGGATTGTTCTATTTGATTAGCATTACGAACGTTTTTCAGTTAGAGACATGAATTTCTTGTTCACGAACCAAATTTCGTAATTTGTATTTTCTGAATTAATAGCAAGTAATTTATTTTCTGCAAATAAATTACGTCTTTGTGTGAAAAATGAAATAAATAAATAAAGATTGTGCGAAATGTAGTAGTGAAGGGCCTATTTACGATATCTCATTCGATAAAGGTCGAAAAAACATTATTGTTTGTCATAAAAATTTGTTATTGCTTTATGTGGTAAAACTTTTTTTCATTCAAACGATATTTTTTGTAATTGTGTCCTACAGTAATTAAATTGAACTAATATTTCGTTTTGTATTTTAAGAAAATTTTTGCCATTTGAAAATTACGTACTCATTGGAAAGAAATATTTTCCTCCTAATTATACATTGAGGAAAATTTTAACTGTGCTACAATTTGTTAGTGTACTGAACTTTAAAATTAGAGAGCATAGCTGCCCAACTAAATTTAAATAAAAAATGTTTCCATAATGTTTTTGGATTAACTGCGTTATTGAAAATGTGATTATTCAAAACCAGCCACGGTATTTTTCCATGCGGCCCCGTACAGCCTACAGCAGTACAGCAGTTGGCTGTAGATCGATAGCGGCGCCGCGCGGTGCTCCCACCTGGTAGCCAACGCTGGAACTACGCGGACCGCTTCAATAATTGTTGCCGCAGTCCCGCCGCGACGCGCCGCGCGCGCCGCAGCCGTGTGAAGTTTTGTTAATCACATTTACCACGCAAACGAGAGCGGAGAACAGTCGTCGAGAACAACTTAATCACCTGATGCTTTTGTGTCCCGGATCAAAATAAATCTTTGATTCGTTGTGTTAGTGCTTGCTTGGCTGAGATTGGAATGAGAAAAAAAATTCTAAACCGCATAAGTAAAAAATTGCTACTGCACCTAGGTAGTGCTTTCATCCTAATTGAATTGACGTCATTACTAACCTGTTAATCAAGACTCAGTAAATTCAATTTATTCCTGTATTGCAAAAGCTACAACTTAAAATGTAATCTCAGCGTGGTTAATTATAGGTAATTCCACGCTATCATTAGCGAGGGTATGAAAACTGTTTCCCCAATACGCAGTTTAAAATGTAGTTTTTAAAGTCATTTTGTTTAGCAATTCAAGCAGTAAAAACGTTATATTCGCTTAGAATATAAAAATTAAGTTTTCGAGTTTAGAATGTTAAGAGGGCGTTGGAGTGCCGCCATGTTGGATTTATTTCCCATAAGAGCAATGCTAAACTTGTCCTCGGCATTTGTCATATAATTTGTTTATTTTTTGTCCGATTGGTTCAGAATAAATAGTGTTTGAATCACAATAAAATTTCACGTTCCTTTTGCGAGATCGATTCTTTGTAAATAATTTATGAAATTCTGTAGAAAATGTTTTAAAAGTAGTAAAAAACTTGCTTTGTTATTTCAAGTTAGTAAAAAACACAAATTTTTATAAAAAATTCCTCTCGCAAACAAAATCCGCATTGATGAACCCTTTATTTAGAGCTATAAACCATTATTTTCTGATTATAAATAAAAGAGTTATTTGACATCCCGTTTAACATTGCTCTTATGGGAGAAAGGCGAAATTTGGATTGACTCCAACGCCCTCTTAACTTTAAACATTATACATGAAAAATAACAATTTTCAATCAAGTTGTCAAATTTATGCGTAAGGTCCCCCCCTATAGAATATCGGGAATATTGTTAGGCCATAATCGGTTTCCTATTGCCATTGTTTTTCAGAGAATTCAAATTTTCATTGAATAGCACCATTCGCATGAATTTGGATCACAGTTGAATAAACAAAACTTTACTCTTGTGCAAGTGCAACCGAAATTTAACCTCTTCTATTGTTTAATTGGCGTGTTATTAAGAAACACCCATGAAAATACATTGCAAATTTGATAATTATATTTACTTGGTTTCCCTAAACTAATATTTTATCAATGAATGTGAATTAAAAATATAAATCCTAAGTTTTTGTTGCTGATATAAATAAAAATAATTTCCTGATATCTTATCTTATCTTATCTTATACTCTAAAACAAGCACCGTTTGTCCGGGCAAAGTTTTTTTTTTCGCTCCAAGGATTTTTGATTTTTTTTTAATGAATATGGGGGTTTTGGCCACCAGAAATCGATTGGCGTTGGTCACATAGCTGGGAAAAATCCGGTTTTCGCGCTAGAGCACTTCAAAGTTTCCATGTTATTCTTATGGAGATTTTTTAATTGAACAAAAATCAGCTGATAACTGTAGATATAAACCAATGTGTTACATCTTTAACCTGTTGCTTAGGAAAATTATACCAACGTGCAGAACCCGTCGGCTTGGCGAGTGAGCGAAGCGAACGAGCTCGTCTTTAAAATGGAAGAGGGCGAGTGAGCGGAGCGAACGAGCTTTGTGTGAGAACGAAAGTAATAATTTTACCGAGCTTAAGCTCGGTCCCCCTGGTACTAGTGATAAATTAATAGTTTAGCCGAACGAACGCGAAACGATTGTACTGCAACCATGTGGAGACCGATGGAACTACGGCGAGAAGTCGGTATAGCAGTCCACTAGAGGTCGAACTACTGCATCTTTGCGATCATACTTATCATCTTTTTTTGTAATATAAACCTTGAGTGTAAATTTGGTTTATTTTGACGAGGCATTTTAGTACTTAGAAGCGTATTATATTTAGAATAAGCAGATTAAAAACTATTGAAGGCCCAATGTTGCATTTGTGAGAAAGAAGGAGAAATCTATACTTTTACCTCTTACACAATTTATAACAACAATTTTGAATCAAAGTAATATTAGATGTTGCAATATTTTGCATTTATTTTTTATTTACTTTGAATTTATTCTTTTCTTACTTTTAAACGGTGAGACCCCAGGGGCGGACGGCTGTCGACTGATCGCAGCTAAGTCACTAACTTGAATGGAATACTCACTTTTTTGTGAACTTCAGAGCTTGTAACAAGTTATTTTTTATTTATTAATTTTTTTGTTATTTTATGCTCTTGGTTATTTTTTAAGAATTTGGTTGTTTTTGTTATTTTTTATTTTTATTTTTATTATTATTTTTTTAATTAGGTTTTTATTGATCGATTTGGATGAACTCGTAAAGTTTAAATAAATGTTTGTAAAGGACAAAATAAAAAAATGGACCGGGGAGGTTTTTTTCAATTTTTAAAATTTTGTTGTTATTATTATTATTGTTTTTAGTAGATTATCACTAACCTAGTTAAAAATTAACCTACATAATTTTTATTGCCTACATATTTTTAATATGCCGATAAAACGCCGTTTTTTTGAACATTTTGGGTTTATTCAATGTTATTTTTTTGTTGTTATTTTTCTATCATTTTGGTTATTGTTTTATGTTTATTAACCTCAAGAACAGTTGTTACAAGCCCTGCTACTTAAAAACTCGACTTTGGCTAATGTGGTCATGGTCGGGCCCCTCCAAGTCACGTGCTGCAAGCTGCCGAGTGGTGCAGGGCAATACTCATTTTACATTTTAACATATATGTCTTCGCTTCAGCGGAATTTCGGCTACGTTTATGTAACCCCTGCGCATGTCTTCGCCGGTCCCAAGTCGGGTAAAGCGACAACATGTCGTCGTGGCCAATTTTACCTGCGGCCGCACCATACCTGCTCTGCGGGGGTACGACAACATGTCGTCGCTGCCGCTTGAGGCGGGCGACGACATGTTGTCGTACCCCGAGAGGGGAGGTTTAACGAGGGACTGACAGCTAGAGATCAATGACACTTCGCGTAGGAAAGGAAAGGAGTGAAATTATCCCAATTGTAGTTGTTAGATGTGAATATAGACTAATATAGAATTGGAGTTGTCTGCTTTGTTTACTAATTTTTTTTTTTAAATCAGCAGTGGTATGAAATATTAGTGTAGGACATGGATCACCAGGAGCAGTAAACCAATCGACAAAATAACGTCTTCGATTGGTCTAAATAAATTTTAAAATTCATTTTACAGAGTTTTAAGGCATATTCTCAGGGGTGCCATATTTTTCCTCTCAGGGACCACAAGGATATCAAAATATCCTTGATCCGTTCATCGTTTCTCTCTAGACCCTTAAATGCACTATTTTATTATACAAAAAGATTGTTTTGATTCCATTTCAATTTACTTAACACTTTGATAACATTTATACATGACGTAATCAATCATTACGAATATTAGAATGAGGTTGACTAATGCATAGTATTCTTCAAAAAAGAAATATGTAAAATTTAGACGTTTTAAAACTAAATGTAAAGTTTTTAAAAATTGAGTAAACTGAAAAGGGCAATAAAATGGATTGACGCTTTCCCAACACAGAAAAACACAACCCACACGGAGGAAGTATTAAAGGGATCAATAAAGGTAACGGTAACATTTAATAAATGTCTAGTACACTTAATTGAATTTGCTGTATATGTTGGCCTAAGAGTGTTTTTCAGTCAGTTGATGTTGTTCAGATACAGAACAAAAAGTTCAGATTAAGTCAGTTTTTGTCAATGTTATTTAATAACATTACCTCTATGTGAAAACCCCTGATTATATTTTAGTGTTATGCTTTTAGCGTCCAGTAGTTGAAACGAATTATACTATTTCTATATCGAAAAACTACTTTATTGTAAGATGTCAGTAAGGAAAGATAAATACAGTAGCATAATCAATGTGGGGTGTCCGCCGACGCCGAGAGAGCAGACCTGTGCGCCAAAGCAAAGCCTACACCTCAGGCTATGCAGGTAGGCAAGCCGAGAGAGAGTGAGAGAGGAGATTAGCCAGGGTACGACTTTGTGTCGTCGCTGCCGCTTGAGGCGGGCGACGACACAATGTCGTACCCCCGAAAATATTTTTACTGCGCCCCAACGGGAGCAGGTAAAATTCAGACATAAAGTCGTACAATCCCCAAGTCGCGGCGGAGATATTTCGTGCCCCCCCCCCCCAAAGCAGGTATACTGAAGCCGCTGGCAAACCTTGCTTTGAAAATATTTTATCGCTTTACCTATAACAATGTTGATTATTTTTTATGTGAGAAAAGTATATTTTAGCTTGAATTGAAATCCATCATAGTTCTAACTTGTGTTAGTTTTTTACATTAGGTCTAATTGGATAAAATATTTATCACTAATGCGCAAATCTTTTTGTAATTCATAAAACAAATTACACTCAAGTTGTTGTCAAAATGGCTCCTTGTAAACTTCCCCTAGAATCTCGAGTATAATGCGTAATCGTTTCCCTACTACCATTGTTTTTCATAAAATTTGAATATTTCAAATCACCAGTCAGTCACAAGAGCACTAGTCAAGTGATTTTGGATCACAGTTGAAAATAACATTAATTTTTTACTCTTGTGTAACCGAAATTTTAAATTTGGTTGTTGCGTTACTAAGAAACACCCATGAATAATTTCCAATAATGGCTAGAAATTCTTGCAAGAAAAGAGAGAAAACTTATTGATTATGCTATATTTTTTACTGTGCCTCTAGTTGTTTTTGAAGAACTACGAGACATTTTTGTTTTGAAGTAATTAAGAGTAGACCTATAAGGAATCTTTATTATGGTCGTATAACATCGTCTTCCAGCGGTAGTTTTCCAAAAGAGGCTCTCCTATGCTCCAGGTAATTTTTACACTAAAATATCTCCCAAAGGCCTGACTAATCCATTTTTTGAATAGGTTAAATAGTTTATAAGTTTTGGTGCATTATTCTCAAACCAGCGCCCTAATTTTTCTCCAGAATAACTCCAGTATGTCATCTCAAATCGTCGAGGACGAATGAGCCCCGGAGCATCGTGACAGTGACAGTAGCCTAAACATGTTTTGCAAAAGAAGTATTTTTGCTATAATGTGGTCGGCATTCCATCTCTCGATCACCTGTTTAAATTAATTTTCCCTCCAACGGCCAAGTATACTCATTACTAACAATTCTTCTCCCCGTCCAGATATTTCTCCCGTCTGCACATCAGTTTGTCCCTTCCGGGGATCTTTTTGACAGGTGACTTTGTTCGCCGGTACATTTGCAGAAGACGAATTTACCAATCCGTCCGAGAGGTAATCTCCTCCGCGGTACAGTAACTTCTCATTGAAACAAAACTAAATGTTACCTTATAGAAACGTTACCGCGGAGGAAAGTTGGCCGCCAGAAAGCCTCCCCCTTTTCGGCACAAGTGCCCCACCGCACGCCGTCCAATGTTGATCCACAAACCCGGTCGCATTTGGGCGGCGACCCCCCGTGAACCCGGATGTGTGGGGGACGGATAAGAGGGGGGCGGGGGCGGAACCAGTCGGAGGCTGGAGCAACGACCATCCGACTGATGCACCTAGGCTGCAAGGTCAGCGCCTAGCGTGGCCGGTTGGGGGGGGGGGGGGTGCTAAAAATAGTGCACATAGACCGCGGGTCCCGGCGGCGACTGCATTCTTGTCGTGAGATACTTCGGGCGCGCCGGTGGACGGCGAAAGGACGGGGTTAAACAAGTTAAGATCGCGAAGGTTTCGGAGACAGTTAAGGTGCGATCTGGATTTTTAAGGCGCCGACGGGATCCAGAGCGTTTTGACTGAAGGGTGAATGTGATGAGTGTGATGAATTCGATGAGATGTAGCTTTGCTACTGACAAAGACGAACTAAATCATTTGTCAGGATCATTGATTTAAAGTCCAATGAACAAAGGCTGGATCCCCTTTAAAAAATTAAAAAACTTTCTCCGATCGAACCTTCAATCACTCTCGATTCAAAGTCAAAGTCAAGCAGTGCAAGAAGGAGAAAAAAATCGGTAGTCTCATTTTGTGTTTTGAAGCTTGAAAAGATTTTGGGTTCAAGGAAAGAAACGAAGGAAGAAGTGTTAAGAGATTTGACCGTTTGCTCGCTTTTGATGTGCTAGAAGACACAATATTAATTATTATTGGTTTTTGGGAAAAGAAAGAAGCATCACATAATACTCGTATAGCTCTTGTTTTGCGCACGTTTGAGGACTAGAAAGAAGATTATGAGAAAGAGAAATAAAGGGAGTATGTGAAAGAAAAAGTGGTAAGGAGATTTGTGTCTATAATGTGCTTGAAGACAACTTACACAATTTGTTGGAGATTTGAAGAAGAAACTTTCGGTAGTCACTCTTGTTTTGCAAACTTAAATAAATTAGGCATACATAAAGAGTTTTAAAGCCTGCTGGGTAGCAAAAGAAATTTCATAGTATTCAGAATAATATGTAAAACTCAGAGATGACTTTTTTTCTTATTTTTGTAGACACCATGAATCTTTTTAATATTTTTGTAGACACCATATGGAAGTCATTGATCTGTAAGACAATTTGTGGAAAAGTTGACGGTTTAGCTATAATTCTTTGGCTAGAAGGAGGAATTTTCTGTTTTATCTTTGTTTAAAGTAATTGGTTTTGGAATTCTTGACTTGCAAGAAAAGAAATAAGCCTGAGAGGTTTTAGACGATGCCTTTTATGAAATTATTGACATCCGAGAACCCATTTAGAACCTCCCACCTGCACAGAGAATTACCATAGCGCCAGTCTTGTCTAGGTGGAACTGTTCGATTTTAATATTCTTCTTAGAAGAACAAAATCTGAAATAACAGTGATCCTGTTGCTTACCCATTATTAAGCGCAAAGTAAACACTATAATGGATGGTTCAAAAGAGACGCGACAGCATTTTTATGTCCTGTGATCCTAATAAAACGAAGCGGCGTAAAATTACTTTTGAACCATCTCAATTAGAAAATGTCAGTTTTAGTTTTTCTTTTAACAGTTTTTTTATGTTGTTACACATAGCAACCGATCTCATTGAGGGTCTTCTATAATTGGATTATCAAAAGGGAAGATTTTGAGGC
Source organism: Neoaliturus tenellus (assembly GCA_030545055.2). Taxonomy (NCBI): domain Eukaryota; kingdom Metazoa; phylum Arthropoda; class Insecta; order Hemiptera; family Cicadellidae; genus Neoaliturus; species Neoaliturus tenellus. The sequence goes on along the minus strand of CM061537.1, from coordinate 53,643,884 downwards.
CTTCTGGCATCAGGTATGATTTTACGCCGATGAGATATCTGGCATCAAAGAGAATATGATGAACTTATAACATGCTACTGTAGGAATTTTTCCCGCCAGAAGAGAACCCATGGATAGAAGATTATTGTACAGTATTGTAGTACAGTGTTATAGACTATAGTGAGGTTCACAAAAGTAGTCCGATGGGAGTAGTTGCATTGATGCCAAGTCTATGTATAAACTTATTTTGATTAGATTGTACACAATGGTAAACATAACCACAAATGACAACATTGCAGGGGGAAAAGCTGTTAAAATTTCCATCGGACATTTTCGTTCAAGAAATATAGAGTGAGAAGGAAAAAAACAAAAGGGTGACATCGACAAAAATAATAACAAACTTGCTGACGTCAAAAGTGTAACAATTAAAATATTCAAAGCAAACACTCATGTGTCAAGATAAACAACATGACGTCAGAGGTGGAGGACCGCTTCAATCAGCTGTTGGTGTCGCCTTTAACTTGGTTTGTTCTAGATACATTGTTTTCATGAACCTTACTATAGTCAGACCCTACGAGGTGAAACTACATTTAGAGTATACTACCACGATAGAGAGATCTGTCCCCTGTTGATTGGCGCCATTTTACCAACAATTCCCGTTGTTTCCTTGATGGTAATCAATCCAGTTTCCCACCTGGTTTCTACCATTTTACCCATACCTGCCCGAAGTTTCTATGGTAATTAACTTCAATGGTCTGCTCACAGACCATTACATTAAAGTGGGTTTAAATACAAACAAAAATATCAGATATTTTAAAGGGCACATCCAAAAAGAGCTAATCCTTCAGGTCATTTTCGGAGCGTTGTAAAATCTCCCCCTTCCATCTGGTAGGAAGAGCCAGCTCCAGCCAGCCGTGATAATTGTGTTATCAGGCAGACATAATAGGATTATCCCAGTACACCTGAGCAGGATTCGTTGTCGCCAGCACAGGCCACCAAGTTAGGCCTACATGGATATACAGTACAGTACCAGCAAATGCGTAAGACTTTCACTGCATTTTCACTGTTACAAATCATATACCTGGTGGCCGAGCAACTGCTCAACCCAAACAATTCTTTGTAGTCATAGTAATGTCGGTCACTAAAATGCCAAGCCCGAAAGGCTCTTTTCTTTAAGAAGAGCCCATTCGCTCCACTCACTCGCCTCCTCGACTAGCTCGTGCATATAGGTTTATTATTTGGTTCAGCGACAGTTAATGGATGTTGTGGAAACTTTAACCATTCATTAGTCTATTCTGCACAACTTTAAAATATGACAAAATAAACGCTATCAGATAACTGACCCATACTTTCAGCTTTGTCTATAGGCCTATACACTAAGGTGAATTCTCATAGTATAGGCGAGTTTTAAACCTATTGCCGGTGGTGCGGTTAAAATTTTCCTTTAGTGTATTGGAATGTTCAACATATTCCGTATTATTCTTATTATATTGGCTACTCATCACAATTGGTACTAAAAATTAGTCAAATTTTTAAAATCCTGAATATTTCTTGTCTATTCGGAATATTTAGTTCTATCTTGAACTAAATATTCCGTATTGTTAAAATGTAGTTCTCAATATTATTAATAGTGCAACATTAGATTCGTTATCTACTATATATTTGTCAAATACCACTCACTCACGTATCAGAGAATCTCCAAAACTATAAGGCCTAGAGGGTTAAAACTTGGCATGGACGTTCATCTTTGCTCTAAAACGATCACTAAGAAACGGTTTTGCAAAATTCCATCAGGTCTCCGCCCCACAGGACTTCAAAATTTCGTTACAATGTTATTCTTATGGGGGATTTTTAATATAAATCAAGGCAACAACGAATCTCCAAAACTATAGAGCATGCTGGATTGAAATTTTGTACAGACGTTCTTTTTTACCCGGTGCTCACTTAGAAACGGTTTTATGAAATTCCTACAGGACTCCGCCCCACATGACTTCAAAATTTCGTTACAATGTTATTCTTATGGAGCACTTAAAATGCGAATCTAGGAAACAACGAATCTCCAAAACTATAGGACCTACAGGGTTGAAATTTGGGATGGACGTTCCTCTTTGCCTATAGGTGCTCACTAAGAAACGGTTTTGCGAAATTCCTGCAGGACTCCGCCCCACACCAATTCAAATTTCGTTACAATGTTATTCTTATGGAGAACTTAAAATACGAACCTAGGAAACAACATCTCCAAAACTATAGGACCTACAGGGTTGAAATTTGGGATGGAAGTTCCTCTTTGCCTATAGGTGCTCACTAAGAAACGGTTTTGCGAAATTCCTTCAGGGCTCCGCCCCACACGACTTCAAAGATTTGATGTAATTACTGTTAAGGATTCAAATAAGCTATCAGCTGTTAGTGAAATAATAAATTTAAGAGACGACATAGCCATATGACAATGTTTTTATCTCTTTGTAAACAATTTAGATGGTGTAAAATGTTTATTGGTTAAGTTAATACAATAAAAGGTGATGATGAACCTTGAACTGTTAGAAACTTGCAGTGCTCTCGTGATTGTTCCTGTCTTTTGCCTGCATTATCCTTTGCTATGAAAGGGTCTATCGCAGATTGCCGCAGTATACGAGCCAAAATCGTCAAACATGCCACTGATTAACTGGGACAGGCTGATGCACGTTAATTTCATGACAAGAGAGTGCCTGCCTTATCAAAACAGAAGGAAATATGTAGGCCTATCTATGACGTCGAGCTCTTATATCTATTGAATTTCATTTGAGTTAAAAATTACGGCCGAAATCAACAATGACAATTTTAAGTGTTTATTAATAAAACTATTAACTGGCAATACACGGACAAGCAGTAAATATAAAAAGTTCAAGTTTACAGGTTAAATAATCCAGGGTCAACAACGAATCTGAAAAAAACCAGACGATCTAAGGTACTGATAGTTGGCATGGAAGATCCACTTTGCCCGTAGGTGCTGACTACAAGATGTTTTTGGAAAGCTATTTAGGGCTCCGCCCCACAGGACTTCAATATACGTTTGGGCCTATGGCGTTAAAAATTTGGCATGGACGGTTTCGTTGTTCGTAGGTGCTCACCAAGAAACACTTTTGCACAATTCCTTCAGTGCTCTGCCCCACAGGCTTTTGAAATTGCATTATATTTAATGTTATTCTTATAGCCAATTTAAATACAAATTTAAGAAATGACGCATCTCTTAAAATATAGGGAATGCGGGGTTGAAAATTTAAGCTCTTTGTCCATAGGTGTTTAATAAAAACTGTTTGCACTTTTTTTAGGGACAACACAGAACCCCAAAATTACTAAAAAGCTGAAGGAGTTGAAATTTGACAAGGACTCCTTTTTTGCTAATGGTTTTTTTATTAGAAAAGTGTTTTCAAATAATTTTTTTTAGGGCTCCGCTCCACTGGACAAAAAATTATTCTATGACCTGCTGGACTGAAACTTTACATGGTCGTTCCTCTTTGCTCATCATAGGTACTTACTAAGACATGATTTTACAAATATAGTTTTTGAAATCCTTTAGGGCTCCATCCCACAAGACTTCAAAATTACTATGATGATTCATCCTTGTGGCCAATTTCAAATGCGAATCAAGGAAACAACGGATCTCAGAAACTATAGGACTATATAGACTTTGTAGTCGGCGTTCCTTTATCTCATTGGTGCGCACTATGGAACAGTTTTGCAAATTTCCATTAGGGTTCCGCCTCACAGACTATAAAAATTACCATAAATCCTCCGGGATTAAAATTAATCGTGGATGTTCCTCTTTGCTAATAGGTACTCCCTAATAAAAAGCTTTGTAAATATAGTTTTTGAAGTTCTTTAAGGCTCTCACTGGACTTAAAAATTACTCTAGTGCCTATACGGGGTTGAAATGTGACATGAACGTTCCCTTTACTCAAAGGTGCTCATTAAGCTAAGTTTTTGCATAGTTCCTTTAGGGCTCCGCCCACACTACATCAATGTTTCAATCGAATTTGAAAAAGATTCAGTTGCTCTTTAAAGAGATTTTATTAGCTAAAAAATAAACTCAATCACGGGCGAAGCCGTGACGGGCAACAGCTAGTATTATATAGTGACGATAACATTCAATATAAAATCAAACACAGTAAAAGTGGAATAGGCTAGTAAACTTCTGCTTCAGTGATTTCAAGGGTTGGATAGCTAGCTCTTTTTGGATGTGGTCCGGGGGGCCAGTCTTAAGCCTCTAGCTCTTTTTGGATGTGTTTGGAATGCGGTGCAGGTGGATTGGCTCATTTTGCCAGAGCCCATTTTAAAAGTATAATCTGTAATTTGTTATTCTTGTTGTGACCAGTCAGAATAGCTAAAACTTAAAACGACCAAGTAACCAAAGAAACGAAGGTAAATTGTGGGTGGTTACTAAAGAAACAGCTGGAATCGTGGGTAAAATCACACAAATCAACAGGGAGCAAAAAATAACATGTGTTTATCACTCTATATATATATATATATATATGTAGTTTAACCCCGTTGGTCATACCTTTTAACCTGAGGGGAATGTCCAGTCCATTGTATCTGAAAGTGCGTTGATTCATTCTCTCATGCCGCTCTGTAAGAAAAATTCACCAGGCATCCCTGGGGCCCAATTTTTGAATAGAGTGAGTCGTGAGTTACATCTCACTAGTTTGCTCCTTACCGACTGGCTCGAGATGGTAAAATTGAAGTTGATGTTAGCATCCGGTTTCAACTCTAAAAACAATAACAACATTAAATATTGCTAGTTATAATAATTTAAATATTCTAAATGACTTGCATTGTTATATTTAGAACACAATTAGTAACTTATTTTATTTTAAATGTTTAATTACACGATTGTAAGTATCAATATACATTTTAGGCTATTTAACTGAAGTAAACATAACCTCGACGATTTGAAAAGTATAAAAGTTGTTATTGACAAATTGAATTATTTCCTGTTGAGATCGAGATGAAGAAGAAAAATTTTCAACCTCCCGTGTGATTATCTCACCAAAACCACTCACCACCGATTTGTTAGGTGAGTGAAAACGGGTGAGTTGGTGAGATTTTCTGCACAAAATACATTTTTATACATATATGCGACAATGGTGAATAATACAATCCCTTGAAATACTGATGAAAAATATTAGTTACTAGATGCGCAAGTTTTAAAAGACCTTATAAATTACATTATTCTTATTTACTTATAAGGTCGGATGTAAATTTTTGGCAAATAATCCAACTCACCAACTCACTACTCACTCAAACGACAAATTGGGCCCCTGATTTTAGGCGTCTCTTAATATCTCTTCTTCAAAATTGGTTTCTTCAAACCTCTCTAGGTATTTCTAGAAAGGTTATTATATTAGTCAACAACGATTTCATCCCCTCCCCCACCAGTTTGATATTGTTTACCCCCCCCCCCCCTCTTACCACAACCTCGTCAACCCAGCGTCTTCACAGTTTTCCAAAACCGCACATCTGCATAGAGAGCGGTGCGGTTCGAGACTGGCGGTGGGGACGGCGAGAGAACGGATAAGCTATAGAGAGGGTGGGTCGCATATAAACGGGACATTAACACCACCCGGGATAGATAAGGGAGGGCTACTGGCCTTTGTGATGCGGTTTTTTGTATATTTTTGGAATAACTTGAAGTGTATATACATTTTTTTCTTTCGTCATGTTTTTCATTATTATAAGGAAAGACTTGTACAATCTGTGATGTTTTTCCAGGTATAGCCCGCGTTATAGTGAGCGCGGTCACTATTCTCTAATCAAGTAGCTAAATACTAATCTTCAGCCCTGCGATGATGAATTTTGAAACACATTTGAAACATCGGCCATAAACAGTGACGACGACACTTTCGGACTTCAAAAAGAGTTTCAATACTTCAAAGACCGCGTTTCTTTCAAGAGCATGAAAGTATTTTTTATTTGAAATACAAGAATTTCACCTATTTTTAAATATATAAAAGTTAATTTATCGACACATTGATCGTCGTGATAATTTTTAATACACAATGATAATTTTTTTTATATAGGCTAGACTAAACACATTATCAAACGCCCGTTTAAAACTTAACTGGCTGTAGGTGTACATACTTCACCTTTCTTCAACTCTTCAAAATGTTGACATAAACGCGATGATAATACATAGCTATGTACCAGGCTAACCGAGCCTTGCTCGTTGGTTTTATTTCTCTTTTGTTATAGTGTCATAATAATAAAGCTATTAAATTTCCGCACCAACAATCAACTATACCACTTCACAATTAACAACTGTTAAAAAACTGTTTAACATTAATGTTCTTTTATTTTTGTATAAGCCTGCCTTTCGTTGTTATATCGTTACCAAAATAGCAACCCATAAGACCAACTCACTAGTTAGTCTATCAATGCTTCTTAAGAAACTTTCGTTGACAGCATAAAATTACTGGGAACCCATTAAAAATAAGGTTAATATAAAATTATAGCAGATGTACGTGTTTTTCTTAATATATCCCGTAGTTTGCATACAGCACCCGGGAACGAAGTGTATTAAGAGTCTTCATCACCTTTGGCAAAACATCCATCGTACACTCTGATTTCCATTAAAACTGTCCTAGTACAGTCAGGTGCGCCCAACTAGGGCGAGGGGTGAGGCGGGGTTACATTTCTAAAAACATCGGACTGCGACATCCAACACACGCACGCACAGACTCGCTACAATGAGAGTCGGCCAGTCCGGTACGGTTGCAGCGTTGTCCTGTCTACATTTGAAGAGTAGGTATTTCAAATTATTAGGCTCGAACTCTTCCTATTCATTACAGCCGATTAAAATTTAGCAGCGATTAAAATTAATTAATGGTCTTCAATTATTATATTACATTGGAATCGACGCTTTGTAGTGTCAAACGTGTTTTACTCGGTGGACGTGTGCAAGAATCACAACTCAGGGGAGACATAGGCTTGAGTCCTCTCTGAGTGAATCTAGTAAATTTTAACACTGTCTGCGCTGGCACTAATATGCAATATATTTTTTTGTTTCAAACTTAACATCCTGTGCAAATCACACTATTCTGACGTATGCTATGCAATACAGTGCATGTATTGTCCTACAGCAATAAAGTATTTATTTATTTTAGAGTTGTCAATTAAATAAACTCTCCATCGGGCGATATATCAGGTGCGGAAATTGCCTTTGCAATCGAAAAAACAATCATTCTTTTGAAAAATTTCATATACAAAAACACATTTTTAAAATATTATTCATTTTATAGTATTTACGTATATATTAAGCTAGTAACTTGTAATATATTAAATTCAAAAGCCTAATTAAAATTACAATTTTGTTTACTAATTGATTAGAACCATGCAGTTGTTTTAATTTACGTTTCTAGCATCAGTGTTTGCAATTCGAAACATCAGCGTGTTTTTCGGTGCCGCGCTCTTTTACAACAGTTCGTTAAATTTATACAGCTTAATTGCTTCACTTTTATTTTTAAGGTTTTTTTATGTCATAACTAAACCAGTGTAAAATAATTGTAATTTGAAATTACATGTGCGACCTTGCCGCTTTTCTCTCAGACCATGGAAGTCTCTAATCGAATAGTGGTCAAAGAGACTCTGTCCCAAAATAGTGATTTAGTGGCCCAGAGTCTAAGAATAAAATACATAATTAATGTAATCTATACATATTTAATACGCGACATGGTTTTTTGTACAAGGAACTCCTCCCACAGTTTTTAACAGATTTTGACGATTTTAGTGTCATTGGATAGAGCTCGGCGTGAAGTTGTGAAGTTCAAAGTATATTATCTAAGATATTTGAAATGGTTTTTTGAAGAGTTTATGACCCTATTTAGGAAATAAGAAACTACTGTTGAACAATAAACAATACAGTTTCAGGAGAAATATGTGTACACAACTGACGCAATATGTGACCTATATATAATTAACTTATACGACAACCTTGATGTTGTAGGAGAGCAGTTATGTATATTTTATGACATGACTAAAGCATTCGATCTTATCTCACATGACATACTTCTCAATAAATTATTAAATATAGGGATAAAGAATGGACCTCTAAGCTACATACCTAGGGGACAGAAAACAAATCTATATATTAATACGCAAGCATGTTTCATTTCCTCCTTTTTACTCAGCTCGTGTACATCGTAGGAGAAATCCGAGCATACCGTTAGAAAGGTATAGTCCTGTAGATGAGCAGAATCACATTCTAATTCACATCGGACTCCAGGGCTACGCCCCACAGGCTTTCAAAGTTCCAATGTTAATCTTATGGAGAAAGGAGAATTGAATGAATCATTAGACAGCTGTTGTAAAAACAACTGCTAGAAAAACAGGAAAAACAGATGTTTTGATTCTAAAATGTTTTTAAGCTTCTTGGGTCCAGATCAACTGAAATTTTGATCGAATTTCGATCAGGAGGCGATCTCTAGTAGTTAGTATTAGACACTCAGCACAAGATGGTTTAAGTCGTCACTATCGTTCTGTCATTTCAAGTATAAAGAAAATTGAATAATTTTAAAATTCATAGTGTAAACGTCGATGGTCAGTATTGAAAGAAGTTAAATTAATTGTTACACATGGGTGCTGTTTTACGGACACGTTATCTATTTCATTGCAATTAAAATGACGATATTAATGAATTATTCTTACACAAATAATGATACGATGATTTTTTTAATATTAAATTTTTTAATCTTATGTTTTCACTTCGAGATTCGAAGGTAAGAGGTTGAGGTCAATAATTACACAAAATGTTAAATTTAAATAAAATTTATTCCATTTAACTATTGGGCGAAACAAAGGCATTCATCTACAGTAGAATTCTTACTAATTGTATCAAATTGAATAATTTGTAAAGGCAGCTGACTGCGGGCTTTGGCGGGAGGCCTATTGAGCTACATGTAATACAAGGGTCATCTGGTTAAAAATGACAAAATAACTTAGATTAACTACACAACAAAGTAGACAAAGTAGATTATTGTACTCCGCTGTAGGCCTGAAAAAGAAGTTTACAAGAGTTGTTATAAAAATTGAAAATATCTCTGCTGTAGTAAATTAAATTGTTTATCAATACAGAAACTAAATTGCTCGATTTCGAGCAACATGTACACTAGTTAATTATAATCAGTTGATCATAATAATTTTGAAAATTCAAACGCAAATGTCGGAATTTTTATTAGACCAACTATAACAAACTATATTTCGGTTGATAATGAAATCAGCTCTGATGAGATATTTTTTACCTCCTAGAATTATCAACAGAACTAAAGATTTATTCGCGTTTTAATTGCTTCATTATTAGGTTATCCTACTTGGGACTGAACAAATCAGTGTACCAAATTTTAACTCTCTTGTGTAACGGAAAATTGGAGGATTAGTGATGAACGAGTGAGGGATTTGCCTTTTAAGGTGACGACACACTACCTGAATTTTCACCGGACCTAGCATCGTACCGTCAAAAAACAGCAAGTCCGGTAGTGTGTCCGGGGTCCGTACATCGGACCGAGCATCGTAATGAGCGTTTTAGAGGCGGTTTTTTGGCGAAACAACAAAGAAAAGATTGTTCCGGTGAACAGTCCGATGTATGGAAGTGTGTCAGAGTATATATATAGGGCCAATTTTTCTCCAAACGCCGTACCGAGCGTCGCCCCGAACGCTCGGTATGGAAAGCCGCCCCCCTCTCCGCCCCAACATCTGGCGCCCTCACTCACTCACGCTATCCCTCTCTTATATGTCCCTCACCTCGCTCGGTGGATTTGTCGATGCTCAGTCCAAAGTCTTGCTCGGCGAAATGTTTGGATTAAGTTTACGTCCCTGCACGGTAACGGTAATGCTCGGTACGATGCTCGGTCCGGTGGAAAGTCCAGTAGTGTGTCTTATAAAAGGAATTTCCTTCACTTCAGTGAGGTGGTATCAAGCGGAACCGTATTTCGCGCACTTCCGGTGTCTAAAAAAATAGGTAATAAATCTATTTATTTGTAATTACTGCTATTAGAAAAATTGAAGAATAGTGTACGCTATTTGTTTGTAAGATTAAAATTTGAATCTCATCTGTGAGGGGTTCAAAATACACTTATATATTACTAGTTTTCGGTATTGTGTACTTTAAAAACCAGTATTGCGCAATGTTCTGATCGTCTTTCCCTACATAAAAAACTATCGTCAGTGAACCATAGTATAGTACCAGTACTGTATGGACACAGGTGTTCTAAAGTTAAATTGTCATTTAGATGGATAATAAAGAAGTATTCAAATAAATACGAGGAATGTGTCCTCCAACATCACTGAGTGATTTATAATGCGATAATGATTGTGTGTGTGTGCTTGTGTTAGTGAGAACGACGACGTTTGCGAAAAGGCTAGTAGCGCATCGAACAGGCAAACTCGCAAGCCCCGTTTTTGCTCAAAACATGCGTTCGTAGTCCCCTGTTTCGGACGACATTTCTTAACCGATTTGATTGAAAGTGGTCTTAAACTGTTCAGAAAGAGTGCCTGCGTGTCTCTTGTACCTCGTTTTTTCGATATGGTTTCTTAAAACTATTTAAAAAAATTGTTGAATATCAAGTAATTTCTCCCTTTTTTAACTGTATTTTTAGGTACTTCAATGTACGTTTTTTATTATTATGAGGTAATAGAAACACGCGGGCACTCTTCCTGAACAGTTTAAGACCACTGTCAATAAAATCGGTTAAAAAATGTCGTCCGAAACAGGGGACTACGAACGCATGTTTTCGACGCTTTTTGCAGGGGTGATGAAGACTCTTAAAGGCGATAGCCGGGGCGAGAGAGAAAAGGGCGCATACAAACGGCGAATTAACGTACACGTACACAGATACTGGGCGAGAAACGGCCGAACAAGATACCCGTGAATGATCGTGCACTAGCCTGTATAGTTAAACTGGCCATCAGAGTAACCATTGTTCACCACCATATTTAGCATACATTTACTTAAAACTGGAGAAATCGGACCCAGAAAACGGTTTAAAATTATTCTACTAATAGGCCTATTTTTAACGTGAAATGTAAAACGTTGTGTGTATATTTGTTTGTTTGTTAAAACAAGATCGAACGCATTCGAACGCTTGTACCGATAAAGCAGAAATTTAAAAGTCTTTCAATGTAACTTGAGACGAATGAATGTGCACTACTATTCAGTTAATATTAACGGATAATCAGCTGTTCCATGAAAATTAGCATGTAACGTAAGCTCGATGTTTTTTTGGAAAAGTACCCCCTCTCTCCCCCTCGCCTAACCCAGTTGTTTTTGGCCATTAGTTAACTTATGTGGCGAGACTTATAGCACTGAGTTAGCTGACAATCCCGGACAATATAGAAGTATTTAAATTTTGGAAGTACAGTATAGCAGGGCTCCGCGTTGAAACTTTCCATATAGTTCCCGCCTTTGAAAGTTCCCATGTTAGTCTTTTCACCATAGGATTTATTAGACTTTTACTAAAACTGATGTTTTAAGATAGGCCTATGTTTTATTCAACAGGATGTGCAGTGTTTTATTCATAGCGCGATTTAAAAATAATAACCGATTACTACTTATCCAATGTAGTGTGTTTATGTGATTACAAGGTTCGACTTTGGGTTTACCGTACCAAGAGGTGAGGGAGCGATATGAACCTACTGTTTACTTCTTTCAATCGCATTTCTGTAAAATGGAAAAACGCCATTTCACCAAGGGGCCGTCCATAAATTATGTCATCGCTTTTTGGCCACTTTTGAACCCCCCCTCCCTAAAATCATCCTATCATCATCATTTGTCTGACCCCCCCCCCTCTCGGAAAAAATTACGTCATTTTTAACAAACCTGCGTTTTAAAAAAAAATAATGCTACTTAAATGCTACGTGATAAACTAAAAAAATGACCAATCAAATCTGAATTTACCTTCAGAAAAAAGCCAAAATGACTTTCTAGTTGTGTTAGAATTTATCATTGTTTTACTGTTAAAATTTGATTTAAAACATCATATTTAAAATGACGTCATATCAAAGCCGACCCCCCCCCTTTCACATCACCTTACCGTCATTTTCAATCTGGACCCTCCCCCCCCCTATTTTCACATGACGTAATTTATGGACGACCCCCAACACGACTCTGTCTACGTAGAACAATTTAAGACCAAACCTATGAGACAGAAAAGGGCTCGGTAGGTCGATCGGTAAGTGAGGAGTGACTGGTTTATCGCTCGGTGGAATATTAAACCTTTCGTCGACGGCATTATTGCCATTGGTCTCTGTTTAATTAACACTCCTCGTGTATTTTTAATTATCCATCTTCTTCTTCTTTTTCTCTCTTGCGCAATAATTGGAGCCTAGGCTGTGTAGGACGGGGAGGTTTTCGGCTATTACGTCGGATATGAGGGAATTCCTCTTATCAGTGAAAGATTGTATCTATATTTAAAAATTAGTTGTTGAATAAGTTGTATTGTTTGTATAATTTGTCTACTAACATTTATATATTATTAGCACAAGCTATCTATATATTTAAAACACAAAGTTAAAAAACCTTTGGACCCTTCGTCTGTGACTTCTACTGGACCGATTTACATGCGGGTTGTACCAAAATAAACGTTTTCGGTTCTATATTAGCAGGTTTTATTTGTATTTAAAAAATATTTACGTTAAATCTGTCAAAAATGAAAAATAAACTTTTCTTATGTAGATTTAACATGGGAAAAAAGCCAACATTTTCAATCCTTTGGACAGTTCGTCTGAGACTTCTACTGGACCGATTTACATGCGGGTTGTACCAAAATAAACGTTTTCGGTTCTATATTAGCAGGTTTTATTCGTATTTCAAAAATATTTACGTTAAATCGGTCAAAAATTAAAAATAAACTTTTCTTATGGAGATTTAACATGGGGAACAAAGCCAACATTTCCAATCCTTTGGACAGTTCGTCTGTGACTTCCACTGGACCAATTTACACGCAGTTTGTACCAGATAAAACGCAAATTTTTGTATATTAGCAGATTTTATTTACTTTAACGTTATCTCACTTCCATAAATTAAAAATAACGACATTTTCAAACCTTTACAATTTATTTATTTTACACGCTTTCAATCAGCTGATTGTAAACACACGAGGTATTTAGTCTAAATACAGGGAATGAGCAAAAGCTCATGAAGGATTTGGTTTTTTATGGCCAGTACCTAAAAACGTTTACAATTATTATGATGTATTGTCATTTATGAAAAGAAAGTTGCTTAATCATATAATTAACGTTATCTTACTCCCTAAAATTAAAAATGTCGACATTTTCAAACCTTAACAATTTATTTATTTTACACGATTTCAATCAGCTGATTTAAACACACGAGGTATTTTGTCTAAATACAGAGTGGATGGACAAAAGTTCATGAAGGATTTGGTTTATTATGGTCAGTACCTAAAAACGTTTACAATTATTATGATGTATTATCCTTTAAATGGAAAGAAAGTTGCTTAATTATATAAAATAGCTGATTGCTTTAAAACTAAGACTAAATTGTAAAGGTTTAGTTTAAATAAATTGCTCACATTTGTATTAAAAGAAACGGATGTATCGAAAATTCTTTGTGCAATCAATTTGTCGTTTGCAACGTTGTAATGCTTTACATTTACTTCGTTTAATGGTAGTATTTGATAGTATAGTCGGTAGCGTGACTTACTCCAATTCAGACGGTGCGGGTTCCAGACCGATCTTCACCAACATACTTTTTGTAGTGTGTCCAATAACGGCGTCAATAATAAATGTTTTACTGATGGCACCGATATTTATTTTAAGCAAAAAAGATACGTTAAAATATTTATAGGCCTGTTCAAACCTCGGACTAAGTATAACTGGACCGCTCATTCAATGGGCGAAAATCGTGGACGTCTCAGGACCATTGGGTGGCAAAAAGCAGTGGAGCCGAGCGACGGAAACCAAAACAGCGCTTCAATAAACCTGTATTTTTACCTACTAAACCATTACATAAATACGTTAACTTTATATTAAAATTTTCTGCTTGAAATGGCGATTCTTACAGTATTTAATACATTAAGAAAAGGTTTGGTAAATAATAATAATACATAGTTTAATCAAACTTACTTTTAATTCAATTCAGTAACGACACGAAAAAAGTAAGATGCAGGAAAGTTTTTTATTTTTTGGCCAAATAAAAACTGTCAGAGGGAGTATTGTAGCTAAGATTCTGAATTTTATTTTTTATCTCAAGCATTTCTTCGTGAGACTAGCAGATATCGTTGTACAAATTATTTTCTAGAGCGTAGGATTTCGCGGAAGCGCGCGCGAGTATCTCGCATCTCTTTGTTATGATATGAGCTGATATTACGGTGCAGTTTTTATAAATAAGAAGTAACATATTTCAGGATGCTACAAATTGGTGTTTGAAGAGATAAATGGGTGGTAGGATAAAAAACTGTACACACTCATACTGTTTATTAACAATCCCTGTTAAATATGACTTATCAAATAACTTTTTTTAATTTTGTCTAGTTCCTGGAGATACATTTTCTGCGGCAGTTGCTGTCTTAGCCAAATCATGGAGACAAATTTTCAAAAACATAAAACTTATCATCTAAATTAATTTTATACAATGAGGGTCAACCCCACATTCCTCGACTGATGGATATTTTGAAAAAAACCCCTTGTCCCCAGTTCATTGCATGCAAGCAATGTTATAAATTCATAGATATTTGCTTTTGGTTACAATTGTTAACAAAGCTTTGACAATGAGCAAAGACATCTTTACTTACTTTTAATAAGAGTAACCACATTTACAAAGTCAACGTACCTTTCATTTTTATTATAATCTCTTAACAAAATTACATTAAACAATGTTGACATGACAATCTTTATTGCAATTTCCTGGTAATAAATCCACATATGTAATGTGAAACTTTTTCTTTAAAATATATTTAAAAATATTACGATGTTGTTTAGAACTAAAATTATATAATAGCTCATCTGAAAAATGACAGGTCTTTGTTCTGTCCGTCAGCTTGGTTAGTGCAATTATATGCACAAGATTTTACCATAGCTAAAAAACTATATAGCCATAACTAAAAACTGATCACAAACATAACAGCAACTACGTTCTCTCTTCACGGTGTCCTAAATACTGACTGATTTTTTTTATATATTTTTATAACACGATAGGATTTATTAATATCACGAAGAATAATCTATATTGTGTCTGTTGTATGGTTCGCGCGTCGGGCTCGCAGGTTTTCAAGAATCAGCGCTCGCGCCGAATCCACTGAAATAAAAAATTATCTGTAGCGGAAACGGCTAATGTTAGAAAAGATTACTTGAGATAAAAAAAATATTTAGAATGTCGTCTACAACTTCTCCGCGGACACTTTTTACCTGACATAAAAATCAAAAACTTTCTCGCATACTACTTTTGTCGTGTCACTAATTAAGACGAACTAAAAAGAATTTTAGTTTAACTAATAATTAAAATTAGTAGCAGACTATTTAAAGTTTAAATACATACCATTAGATTAACAATTTCATGATGAAAATTTTAATATAAATTTAACCTTTTTATTTTCATTCTGAATGGCTTAAATGTCAGGTTACATGAAGCGCTGTTTGGATGTTGTTCGCTCGGGTCTCGCGACATCGGATCCTTTTGCCACCCGTCCGGCTCCAGACTTCCACGTTTTTTGGTTCAGTTTTGCATGGCAGGGCTCGGTCCAGTTATACTTAGTCCGAGGTTCAAACTCAAAAAACTTATTTATTAAACTAATAAGTTTACAAATTGATAGTTTATTCTTGCTTATTTTTTGATGTTTTAACTAATATAACGCTTTGATTAGGCTACTAAGGTTTAGGCCTAAGTAGGGCCTAAACAATCGATTTTTTTATGTTTATAAAATACTAAAGAGTGTCTGTGTTACATAGTAAGGGTTGCAGCATTATTGTTATTAAGGAATATGCCTATAGGCCTATTTTGACAGACACTCCAACTAAAATTATGTAATTTTCTGTGAAATAAATTTGTATTCTTTAAATTTGGATAGTTATTGAAACTTGCACACTACATCATGAATATTGCGATATGAAAGTGGTTATAAATGGTTTCTCTACGTTCTATCCTACCCACACCAATATTTGTTAAAGCCAACCATCATAAGTTGCAACACTCTAGGCCTTTCCTAATTCTTGAAAAAAAAACTGTTAAGAACAATTTATCAAATAGGCCTACAAGTGGATATTGGTCTACTTATTTCTGATGTTGTTGAACCTAATAGAACGGTTTCCTTAGGCTAATTAGGTTTGTGCCTACCTAAACAATCAAATTGACATGTTTATAAAATACTAAAGAGTATAGAGTATAGGGCCTATAAGTACAAGGATGCAACATTATTGGTTTTACGGAATAGGCCTACTTTTTCGACGCTCCAACTAAAATCGTAGTATTTTTTCTAAAATATATTATTTTAGAAAAAATAAAAAGTTCTTGGTATGGCAGTTCAAAGAAGTACATTTTCTAGACTACCTTACATGTTTACACTATTATAGCGTTTCATTTACCACTAATGGAGCTATATCCGTCGAGTATCGACGGGCAACTACTAGTTTTATAAAATAGCTCTCATAAGTTACGGTATTTTTAATAGTTTATATAAGAACATCTGTTTAATTGTTTTAAATTCATTGTCAAGCATATCGTCTTCGTATTAAGTTGTAACTCTAATATTTTTTTAAATGAAATGAAGATACTTTTATTTCAGAAATTGTATACAGAAAGAATTACATGGTAGATAGTTTATATAAAATTAGTTTCTCACATGGGCTGATTCCTTTGCGTGGGAAACGAGTCCACGGCACTAAAAATAAGACACAACCAACTCTCGGAGTTGACATTTAGGACAACGCTGTTTAAAAACAAATTTCATTATTTGTGTTGTGGAGTCAATCCGGTAAATACCTACCTACAGTATAGGCTTGTAGATACTAGATAAACAGGACAAAGTATTGCATTCTAGTCTTGTAGTACGGTAGTGCTTTTTGATGGTTCGATACTGGACCCAGCTGCCTTTGGTCATTGGGCTATTAATTAATGATCCTGACAAATGAAACAGCTGATATTTGTCAGTAACAAAGCTACACCTCATCTGATCCATTACAATCATCACACTCACCCCTTCAGTCATACTCACCTTAAACCGACACAGAGTGCGTCGGTGTTTCAAATAAAGTATCTAAGTATCTAAGTACGTTCTATACTACAGTACCAAAAAATATACTGTAGGCCTACTTTATATATAGGTACTTCGATGTCACGCAATGTCTCGAATCCATTGTAGGTCTTTACATTTATCAGCATTGTGGTAAAAACATCCAAATGGAAACCGAAATTACGACTCAAAAGAAAATAAACTGTACAGTTGTTGAAGTTTCATGCACAAATTTTTATAATTAAATTAATTATTTACAATTTAATTTTCTTTAAGTGGGCGAGGACCACAAAAGCTCCAGATGATCACAAAAGCTGCGGGGTACAGTCAGAAGTAGCGGGAACGGTACGAGAATAGGAATAGGCGAGGGTGAACAATGTAACCAGACGTTGATGGAAGACAAGAGGATAAATAAAACAGAAGGAACGGATCAAAGGAGGGGACGGATATTGGGTGCAAATGGAGCGGGACGGGACGGCGCGGCAGACGGCGGCCGACACCTCCGTCGCGGTGTGTATGTAGAGCAGAGGTGGCTGACACAAGGCTGGCCTACAGGGCGGTGAGCAAACACACAGAAAGGTGACCATGTAGGGGGACTTGGAAGAAAAAGGGGTGGATCAGAGGAAGAACCGAAAACCCGATGGGCAAAAAAACTCATGAGTGACCCTCGCAGTGAAAACTAGGTACTAGATGTGGTTATTCAGAAATTAGACTAATTAGAGTTGATAACATTGGAAAAGATGGAGAGTTGGGAAATCATATTTTAACAAGAAAGAATAGCTATACAGTAAACTCCTCTTGTCAAGCCGTTAAGTATCTTAGATGTCATTATAGAAGATAGATCTTCTTGAGTTGCAAATGCATTTTCATATTTGTTTGGGTATATCTGCTGGGAGAACTGAAAAAATGGGTTGAGACTAGAATAAACGTGGAGAAACCCCCTGTAAAAACTTGGAATATTTTTTAGCAGTGAAAGCTTTAAATAGCATGATATAGTTATTCGTAAAGAAAGTGTATTCTTCATTGGGAAACAAAGGGGTGAACTGAAAATTCCAGAGGGAGAAAAGGAAAATGTACAGGACAATGAGGCAGTTCAAACTAATAAATTAATACGAATTGACTGAAGAAAGAATAAAATGTAACTTTACTGAAAGCTCTGAGCTGCATGGATCATGGATGATGACAGCTGGTTGATACATGTCGTTAAATGAGAAACCAGAAGAAATTTGGAGGGAAAATAGAAATCTTAAGAGGAAATTTAAATTACAGTATCTAGGTGAGTAAGAGATATTCCAGATGTCTATGACGATAGGCTGGGATGGTGGAATTAATTTAAAAACTTTCAGGGGCGCTAACAAAGCTACCTGGCAAAGGGCTAGAGAATAGAGGGTGAAGGGGTAAATCTGCAGACCTGCAGTGAAGTGAGAAAAGCATTCAGGAAACTCAGGCAGTAAAAATCCAAGGAGAAAGGTGGCCATATACTGATCTGTGGAGCTTGCTGAAAAGGCGTGGAAACAGGAGGAAAACTTTAAAACTTTTAGGAAGGTGATAAAAACACTAATGCACACCAGTGAAGACAGCAACTAAAAGCACCAAGATGACCATAGATATAGATAGTGCTGACATTTCATTATCTACGTCGAATGAGATTTCATTACATTCTATTATAACGTTTTCGTCAGCATACTGGGCGATAGGTATGAAGCTTACAAATGGCTGGATAAGGGAAAATTGTTGAGGGACCTGTAAGAATTTGAGATCAACTCTTCAGCAACCCTGAATAGTTGCTCTTCTTCCATAATAAGTCAAATCAACTCAAAGCTTGATCGTGCCAGATTAGCTTAATTTTACCTGCATAAACAAATGATCAAATTTGACATTCCTAAATAAAATTGACACCCCTATATGAATTTGTCATAAACACTTGATATGAATTAGACGGAATGATCTAATTTTACAACATTTAACAAAAAAATTAAACCCTTTTTTGACCAAATCGAATCTGAACATTTAACTTGATGAAACATAGGACACAACTAACAATAATAAGACGATTTAAAAAATACTTTTTTAAGTTTAAAAAATGTTCATGCTAGCCGAAATTTCGTAATTGTACACAGATGGGGTGTATACGGAAACGGACCTTGCAGAAGGAGGTATAATCAGAATGTCATCTAGAATCCATTATTCGTGTCGCGTTACTGTTATCATTTAGTTCAGTTGAAGGTGCCATAATATCACAACTCTATGCTTTATTAGAGTGGGAGGTCATAACTTATTTCGTTACATTTGATTACTCAATGGTGTACAGGGCAAGTATACAAATAAAGGTTTAATACATTATTTTTTTCTTTTTTAGGTGAGCTTCTTCCTACTTCCAGTACAGAGGCTTCAGTGTAAGTACATTCCCATGATCCAATTAATGTTACACTTAGTTCTTAAATCTATGTAGGCCGTAAGTATGTAGAGTACCTATTTTTGTAAAATACTTCGTACGTTGCTGAGCAACATTATTTTAATTTTAATAAGCACCTGAAGCAACATTTCATAGTGTTTTAAAAAATATATGATTAAATTTAAACTAATTATTCACGATTATCTTCCCATCCTTTTAGCTGTAAACCACCAGTGATGCTGAAATTAGATCGACCGATTGATCTAACCTAAGTAATTCGTTCTTTACTGTAACTTAAAGTAGTTTCCCCTAAAGTTATCTTTTAACACGTTTGAAAACAAAAGCTTCCCCTTTCAAAGTATCACTACCAGATGACTGCATTGCGAGTCAGTTTGCATACCTAAAGTCGTCACATCTTGTCTTGTCTCGCCGAATCGATTTTGACCTCCGCATAGAATCTCATTCGGACAACGCCTCAAAATATGACTTTATTAAGATTTTCTGTACTTTTCGTTTGTTTATAAGTCATTCACTTTGTTATATCTGCGCGTTTTCAATAATTAAATGATCCTATTGTCATGGAAACATAGGTTACCACGGTGGTCGACGAATATTTGAGACAATGCTTGGTTGCTAGTCTTTCTGGCAGGTAAACTTTCAAGAGTAGATTATTTTTTGATATTTTAAGTTATATTACATCATTCAGAAGCCTTTTTTACATACCAGCAAGAAAAATGTTTACAAAATCTATTTTTCAAGGAACCGGGGCCGGTAATATTACCTGGTATGTTTTTTACTCCTAAAATTACGGGGAAATAAAAATTAGAACATAATTATTAAAATTGAGCATGAATTCGCTAGTGCTGTGCCTTCCTGATGGGTTTATTGCGAAGCGGAAAACAGAGCAAACGTGAGTAGGCTATATACTGTACAGTATCTGCTTAAAACAAACGAAGAATACGGTACCCATTAAATTGTCATCAGCATTTGATATTATAATGTCAGACTACAAAGTCGTATATGCCAAGAGGGTGAATTCCCCGACCTATTTCCTATCCAAGAAGTCACTGGCAAGACTGTCAGTCTATTCACTATTACAAAGTATATGAATTAATCATTCTCCGCTCCAATTTCCCTACTCCCATCAGATCTGCAATCTTGGGTGCAGATGAAAAATCCGAATAGAAGTTAAGTAGCGCAGATTCAGAATGTGGGTCACACTGTCTGTCCCACCCCCGCCCCCCACTGGCCCCCTCCCCCCCCATCAGTGCCCCCGTTGTTGTAAAATCGATCCCCACCTGGTGTGTCACCTGTGCCGTTTTTTGGCCGCCCCGCTTTTGACGAGGTATAAGCTCAAAGGGGCCCACGCGTCAGTCAGTTGCGCAACATGGATTTCGCATTGCGGGATTAAATTTAGCAAAATCACCTAGGAAAGGCTTTACAGTATCAAAATTTTAACAAACAACTAAACGCGTATCAGGTTAAAATTATGTAAAACATAAATTAGAGCTTTAGTTGCATAACTTAATAATTAGTATACTTCGGCGTGTAAGATTTATGTTTTGCTTTTTAAAATTATACTAATGACTTTCCCGTCGATAAATATATCAGTAAACGTAACAAATAGTACATAACAGGTTGTATCCATCAAATGTAAGATCTCAGTAGTCCCAGATAAGTGACTAGATATTCAAAAAGTTCCCAAAAATAGATCAGTATACCATAGCGTATATAGGAGACATTTGAGCATTTTAGTGAGCCCAAAAACGGCCTAATTTGCATATTCATTACTATAGCATCATATTTCACTGATAAGTAAGTTATTTCATTCTGTTATTACTGTAAGAGGCTATAACACTGTCTATAAACTGACCGAGACCAGTCTCAAATTTGTTTCATTTTGTTTGTTGGCTCAGTGATAAATTGGTCCCAACTTACTGAAATACGAGCATTGAGCGGTGGCGGTTCGATTTTGCCGAAGTTGAGGGTATAGAACGACAGAAAACCTTACAATATGCTAACTGAAAAACCTAATTCGACCTATGGGACGCATCCGATATTTCGTTCATTCGGTGTTCCTATCGAAATGATCTTCAATCGTCCACTCGAGACGGCATGTGGTCGTCGTTACATAATTTGCAGCTGGGAATGGCCGCGGTTGTCCGGCGTTGTAAGGTAACCTTATCGGTCGGTAACTAACGGGTCGTTACATAGCGCTATCCGGCCCGGGGGACCAACATCGTGTAAGGGCCAATCCGGCGCATCTGCCGGCCCTTCGCGTAATTGCGCATCACTTACTTGCGAAGAACCCTTGCCGGCCGTTAAAACGCGGTAAATTCGATTTCGGACAACAGCTACGAGCACGATTGTGTTCTGTCTTTGTAAGAGCTTGGACAATCGGCGATTAGATTGAGTCGGGATGGGCTGTGGGACGGAGTTGTAACGATCGGAAACTGTGTTTAGCTTTTGTAAATACATTTCTCGTAGTTTTGTTACTGAACGAAATTATTTTTAAAATCACACACAATTCTATGGCCAATGTAATCACAAATATTGCTTTTTCTAATGAAGAAACTTATGTTGTTTGTGTTTTTTACCACATTTGATTTTATGTTTATATATTTAGCTGTGTTTCCTTAAATACTTTTAGAGAATGGACATTGCTGGTACACGAATCTTAGTAAAAGGATTTCTCTACGTGTATGACGAATGTTATAGATAAAACTCAAGACAGTACCGTGTAACACTCAAAACTATGTAATTGAATCAATTTATCATGATTACTTTTCTTTCGAAAAGCGCACAACAATTAATTCATTAGCAGATAGGAATTCGTTGTTATTTATAAGCGTCTATAGCTTTCCACCAAAATCTTCAAGGATTCAACTTGAGAGTTCTGAATTTTACTCTTGAGAAAGAATTTGAATTAAAAATTACAGCCAGATTGATCAAATGTTTGCAGTCCCTCGTTCGTTGGTGTATTGGTTTGGTTTTCATCAATGATGGCAGTGATGCATAAGGCACATTATATCGGGAATCTTGATCAAAGGATTCGGTCCCAGACAGTGGATGATGAAGAATTGACTGAAGACGAAACATCCTGACTGCCGTGACTTCCGACTTGGCTTCTCAAACTTCCGGAAATTTTCATTGGACTCAAGATTTACACAATAATAATCCGACAGAATAATTGAGTCATTGTTGCACTAATAAGGCAAGCCCAATCGATATTCACCCGATTTAAATTATACTCGATATAATGATTCGAATATCTAATTATCATACAATGGATAATTTCACGAATCGATAGTTATGAAAGGAAGACAGTGGGGGAAACGACTAAAGACAACGTTGCTATCCACAGTAAAACTTTATCGATTATGAACTCTGTGTTAAATATATTCTAACATTTTCAGGATTCCGTTTTTAAAATACTGTACGGTACCTAAGGGCCAAGAATTTTCTCGGTATAAACTCAAACAGGGATATTCTTTATACTATATAAGTTACAGATAAAGCGCTAAAGTGCCCAGTTCAAAAAAGGCTTATTTATTGTTTAAGACGAGCTCGTTCGTTCCGCTCACTCTCCTTCACGCCGAGTCCGTTTGCTTCGCTCACTCGCCTTTCACACGGTTTCAATGTAGGCCTACGGGTGCTGCTCTCTGGTGTATATTTATGGAAACACATGTTGAATCTGTAACACGGGGATTCTAATAATTTTGTTAGCAGCTGTTTTCATTAATGTTTTTTTTTTTTTTTTACTAATGGTTTTGTCAGCGAATTTCCCATATGGAAGATGCCATTACCGTTGGTAATGGTATACTCATGGTAAGAACTAAGCCAGGGACCATATGACTTTTTCGTTTTGAGGTGCCCAGAAACCAAAAATAATAGTCTTAAAAATTTATATATATATGTATATGGGTATGTATGTGTCCCAAGACACGATAACTCTCGTAAAAACGGTCCGATCGAGACCAAATTTACTTGTTAGATAAGATTTTTACCTGTACAATATCCTTTTTGGTGGTTACAAATTTACTTGTGTAATTCTAGTAATCCTACCTTTATTTGGATAAGTAAAATTTATCTAAAAAAATAACTTGTAAAATTTTTGTATTACTATTTAAGCTAATTTGACGATTCAAAAAAATTCAATTAGTGTATTAAAAACGATTTTTTCCGGCGGCTGTCACCACAAGGTGTTTGAATCGCTTTTGGCGTGTACCGTGCTCCAGACAATTTGTCAAATTTAGGAACGTAGTTTTTTGCTGATTTTTTTTAGATTTATAAAAACCGTAATACAGCAATTCAATATTTCATCGATATAACCATTCCCATCGCCACACAATAGACGATTTCACGAATCGATAGTTGTGTAGCCCAGCGGGTGGGAAGATAGTGGCAACTGGGTCAAAACGTCTGCATCCCCCCCCTACACCGCCCCCTCACCCACCCTTCGGCCTCATCTCGCAACTTTAAATGATCAATGGCGTGCTGTGCGATTCACCCAGATCTCTCCAGAACTCGGTGCCGCCGCCCCGCATCCTGCTCATGCGGGCAAGTCGAGAATCTGTAACACATGGAAGAAATCAATAAAAAAATTAGACATATTGTTACTGGATGAAAAACCACAGTGGAAAATTAAAATGTTGTGTTACCAGTTTTTGTTAGACAGTTTTGTTACCACTAGAGTAGTTGTCGGTTTTAGATACCAAGGTTATATTGTGAAAAAATGAAACACAAAAACATTTCCATAAATTACTGATTATTGTTATATTTTTTCACAAATTTGAGGTATGTTTTTAGGTAAATGCAGTTTTTACAACAACTGGTTCAGAGGGGTGATGCAGGCGAGGAGAGTGAACAGTATAGGCCTGCGTCGCCGGGTAATTTGGGTTAAGTTAGGCCAGGTTAGCATAGTCAAAGTCAATATTAGTTCTTTTATCCTGCTTCGCACATCTTGAAAGCAAAACTACATTAAATATACAGCTATACAGCGTAAACTAACTGATCACGCGCATTATACGGCTAGCGGTGACGTAGCAAAACTAAAAATGTGCGGCTAACCTTGAACAACTTTTGTACTCGAAAATTAGACGAATTGTTGTCAAGCTAGCGATAGCTATAAGAATAGAAACGATATTGACATATTTATAATAACCTGACCAAACCTAGGCAGGGCAAATCCCGTTTTAAAAGTTTTGGATGACTATGACCAATAAGTACCCATTTTTGTAATGCTGCAAATTGTTTGTGGCATCAACCATTCTAAATAGATTCCCTAAGGGGAATTTGTCCTTGTGAGCATGGGGTACATAAGCTACAGAGCCAGAGATTCAATTTAGGCTTTGTGTACATCGCTAGAGACTACTCAGTGATGTGCCAGACTGCACATGCACAACGCTGAAAAATGCACTATGGGGATATGTACAAACCTAGAAATTCCTTCTATAGTCCGATTGCTGTGAAAGGGGATACTGTGTATACATGTATTTGCTGAACATCTTTCGACGTGATTTCCATTTATTTGATAATATTTTATTCCTAGATCCAAATACTTATAGCCTAGGAATACCGGTAAGTCTCTTCTATCCCAAACACAATTTAGTAATATTAATCATTAAAGATACTTTAGCGAGTCTAACAAACTACAGTTGCCAGGGGCTTACAAATGGTTAAACAAATTACACAACTCGCTTGTCAGGGAAAATTTGCTTTTGTGAAGTTTAGGTTATTTTGGTTGGATTGTAGTCAAGTATGTTAGCCAATCCCTGTTGCCAGGTCTAAAATGCTGTAAATACTATTACAAATATCTGTAAGTCTATTTAATAGTTTATAAAGTACAACATAAACAGTTTGTGATTGTTAATAATACCTTTATAGTTAATAAATCGTTACCGTTACACTGTTAGCTTTATAACGTCCTGCAATGAAAGAGACTGGACTCAGTATATTGCGGGCATTAGCATCGCAGACGGAAGGAAAGGTATATACTGGGCGGTATAATAACAGCGGTGCAGTTGCAGTTGCAACGATGCAGCCGGCCGGATGGTGCATCATGAATGACTCACGCCGGTGGCGCCGCACGACACTCTGGCGGCCGCGTGACTAACTACCGGCGTCGCTGGTAGTCAGGGTGGAGACAGGGCTCCAATTTGGGAGAACCACTGTGTAAATGATTCAGCGTGTTAGCAAAAACTACCTGATGTTATACATGCGTAGCCTACATTATCACCATATATCACCATTCGTGTTTTATATACATATTGAAAGCACACAGAATAAAATAACTACAGGAATGTATTCTGAAATGGTTAGTTAAGTTTTTTGTTCAAAAATTACATTTCAATCACCATTCATTTTCTTGCAAATGTCTAAGTGATGAAGTTTTCTCAGGGTTTGTAGCCTAATAATAGTGTAATGGGGATCAATTACTTAATATAGGTGTGTAGGTCTAGGATATTTTACCTTATTATTATGCCACAAGTAGCAAATATTCTATGGTTTAACGTCTCTCAGAGCCTGGGTCTGTCTACAGATTATGATATGATCATCTTAACTATGCGCGTATCGATGTCACAATTACAGGCCCAGCAATCCCGTGGCCATGTGGCCGTCAACAGTCCTGCTAGGCATTACATACATTACCAGATATCTGTTCTTTGTAGCAGGAAAGGGACAGTAAAAATATTCTGTATCAGAGGCACATATAAATTATTAAAGCAATTAATTGCTACCATTACACTGGCTTTAGAAACACTTAATTTTCCTTCAACCTTATGCAGGAAACTGATGATTGCTTCGATTTAATTGTAGTTAGTGTAAAAAATACAAATATACCCTTTCAGAATATATATGTAAGTAACCATTTATTTGGTTTTGTTTCAATAACAGTCAAGTAGTTTTTACAAAACTCCATGTATAACTACAGGGCATGATGAGGTAGCTGGGAAAATATATTCTTCTACTGCTATACAGTAAGCGGTTGTCCCAGCAATATCTTCCCCGTAAAATAAAATTAATCAACAATGAATTTGGATACGTTTTGTTTAACATATTTGACAGTGATTTTAAACTGTCCACTACACACATATCCAACAATAATTAATTAATTTGGGTTTTGTTTCTGTTTCATTAATTGCTTAGAGGAAGCCATTAGGCTACTTAGTTAACCTACCAATCATATAACCTTAATGTGTTAAAAAATGGATCATTGCTTTAAAGGACAACTTGTAGACTTCTAAACCACTTGGTAGACATTTTAACTCTTAAAACAATCGATAAAGTTTATCAGTTTCAGTGTTTTCTGGTAAAGTTTACGGTGAGACCATAGAAGTAAAATCACATTTCTTTTGCCGCATTTGTGATACTTTTTATGGGTAACCTTAAGGTTCAATGGTGGAAGCTTAAAACGATACGTTTAAAAATTTAATTCCACCAGCCAAGAATGACTTGAAGCAAATACCGAGGTATTCACATCGATACCCCTTTCCCTACCCAGTATAACATCGTTCGAGAGGCCAGAGTCTGCTGGTTATTAGGGTCTACATTATTGGTATCTAATTTGCCGCAATTATTGGCAATATCGCTACCCTTCAAACTACGAGAGCCACTCAGATAGTACAGTAGCTCCCTACAGCTATCTAAACCACTCTCGCGTTCCATTGAAATCTTGGTGTTATATATGTTGCTTAATAACAAACAGATAGGCTGTACTGTACCTATATAAAAATTAAAACAAAATTTTTTGCTACACAGAGAGCTTTACTGCCCCCCCCCTCCCACCTAGACGAAATTTACATATTCATTTTGGGTATTTAGTATTCATTTTGGGATACATAATGATCGGGGGTGCGCCACGAGGAGTCTCGAGAAAACCTTGATTTATTTGATTCGTCCAAAACAAGTTTGTGGCATACACTACTACTGTTATAAATTTAAAGGAAATTGAAACCTATGTATTGAACATAGTACGAAGTTTTCTCGAAGGCTAGCTTGCTCCAATTGGGGTCATCCCAAGAGGGAAGTCTTGAGTAACACGTTATTCCTTTTAAGTTGTATTACACAGTATTTTTAATGCTTTTTATCTTGCCACGAAGTTCTAGCAATAGGTAATTTCGCAATTTATTGACACCAAATATTAAATACGGTGAATTTTAATTTGTCAGTTATACCTACACATTGGTTGTGTACCCCCCACACACCTACCCCGAATACTGCAAAGTCAAATTAAATGCTTTGTGCCGCAAAGTACATGTATCGGCAGTCCGGGCCTGCGCTGTCGAATCAGCATATCGGTGCTGAGTCGGCGGTCGGCGCGGGTTGGGAGCCGCACGTGCTGCCGATGTCTTATTCTGACCCCCCCTACCCCCCCCCCCCCTGGTTATCCGTTGTCACCATATGCGGCTTGTCGTGCATGTACTGTACGACCTCTGCCGACCCCCTTGATAACTCACGATCACGTAAGAGTAGCTTACAGGACAGCACCGGGAAAAATGTATTGAGGAACGACGAGAAATGTTTGGGCATTACGTGAAGTGTAAAGGTTATCGTTTCGGAGTTTGATTCGAGAGATCAATATTTTGATTTAAATGCTGTTCTTGAAATTTTGGAGAATTATGACAGTTTTTCATTATTTGACGACCTCACTTTCATAGAACCAGTTAGGCATTCTTCATTCCTATTGGTGGTGGTGGTTGCTGGTTCGATCCCAAGATCCCCAAAAAAAGTCCCTATGTAGCTTTGCAAGGTTGGAAACTGCAATTGGTTGATGGGTTGTCAATTAATAACAGCCGATCTTAGACTGTAACAAAGCAACACAATTCACTGCACAATTTCTACTCTCGCCCTTCATTCATTTTCGCCTTTAAAATACTTCTTGGTAGCGTCGGCTTTTGCAAAGTGATGAAGTGAAGTATATTATCTTCCTACACATTCCTAGTTAAATGCATCTGGTGTAAAAAAGTTTATCTCTCTTAAAACACATTTCTTACCTAGCGTCTTCATCGCAATCGTTGACTCCGGGAATAAAAAAATTGCAGTTAATTAAAGTTTATTATAAATTTTTACTCAAATTGGTTACTATAGTAATACCATTATGATTTCTCTTCGGTCAGTGACGTAAAATTGTTATTCCAGCAACCCAACTATCGTATTTGTTATTCCTTGGATAGACTTTTTAACCTGGTGACATTCTATGAACGACTCTCCACCTAAGTGCCTGCTTAGCTTAGGCCTACCTTCAGCGATAGGTGATTCAGATCCCTTGTGGGTTTTCGGGATCGAAATGAATAATTCACAATAGCGGGTGGTTCGGCTTTGGACCGGCATACACATTAAGGGAGCTCTGCTAAGGCCTAGCACCCCCCTTCATCTTTAAGCTCTTAGGATTTTTGAAGGGGTGTAAGTAAAAGATAATCAACAATGCCTTTAAATTGGTTTGACTCGGTTAACACAGTTTTATCAACTGTTGAACAAACCTATCAAAAGTTTACCATTTCTTTAGTCATAAATAATTTAAAGGTAAGTATTATATCTAAGAAGGATCAAATTACATAATCTTCTCTATATATTAATAGGCAAGCATCTTTCTTTTCCTCCTTTTTCTCAGCTTGTGTACATCGTAGGAGAAATCCGAGCATACCGTTTGAAAGGTATTGTGCTGTAGATGAGCAGAATCGCGTTTTAATTAACACTCTGGCCCTCAGGGCTACGCCCTGCAGGCTCTCAAAGTTTCAATGTTAATCTTATGAGAGAATATAATTGACTGAATCATTAGACAGCTGTTGTAGTAACAAATGGTAGCGATTCAGGAAGAACAGATGTTTCAGTTATAACATGTTGTTTGAACAAATTTGGTCCAAACAGTTCAGATACACTAAAAAAATTTTGGTTGAATTTCAACCAGAAGGCGATCTCTAGTTTACTTTAAACTCCGTTACCACTATTACAGCATACCTGTGTGCTCAGCGAAATTTAAATTTATGTTTTCCATTTAAATGCATAGTTTCTTGCTTTTCGCCTGTATTTAGGCATTGATCGATTCCAATTTGATTTGATTAGGGTAAATTCTAATGTTCATAGGAAAAGTGGTAAATAAAATACAAATTGTTGTATATTATTCATAACAATATCAGAGGGCATTTAAAAATGTGTTCTTGGATTCCTGAGTACAGCATGATGGCAACCACTTATTTAGCTTACCCAACCAAACTTAAACATTACAGAACTGGATTGTTTGTTTTTAGTTAGTAGAAGACCATCACCGTCCAACAACCTATAGGCCTTAGGCGTTTGAAAATTCAGCATGAAAAGTAGGACTATTGAATAAGTATACAAAACTCTTAACAAAACGAGATTTCTTTTAAAATGTTGAGTCATCAAGTATACTGTATAGCTTTCTCTTTTGCAATCTGAATATGTTTTTAAAGGTCTTTTCCTTATTTCTTCGCTTTTTCTTTAAAGCAGACCCCACAAAAAGAAGTCATAAAACTATACGCCAGGTAATAAACTCCCTACATGCTTCTTTCATTACCTATACTTTTTTTGTTCAAATTGCTTGCCGTAATAGAGGTCTAAAACATTAAATAACTGTCTATAAAACTATTTAACGACGACGTTTAAACAAGCAACTTATTCTCACCAGACGTTAATTATTTTGGTATTTCTAGACCAAATAAATCCGGTTCCCGTAATATTTTTATCGATGATTATAACATTTTATTATCTCGTTATAATTGTTTTAATGACAAATGAGAGAAAATCATTATACTTCTTCTTCAAAGACAGCTAACTATTGGATGTGTCGTACTAAAAGTCTATAATTAATTGTTTTCTGAAGTTGCCGTTTGAGATATTTGGGCGTCACTCACCTTAATGAATTGTGGAGACAAGTCCTTGTCAATTGATAGAACACAAAAACACGCGAAAAACACACACAAAATTACAAATAATACTGCTTTAAGTTTTGTATGTGTTTTTTTCGTGTTTTCGGTATGTTTTTGTTTTATCAATAGTTGACATAAGGACTACCGTCTCCACAATTCATTGGTGAGTGACGCCCAAAAATCTCAAACAGCAACTTCAGATGATAATAATCACCTCACCCAAGAAAATATTTCTTTCAAGAATATGATTGTTTTCAAAATTACTTTGATGGGAACAAACCAACATTCTATTTCAAAAATACTTTTCTTCTTGCTATCACAATTCGATAAAAAAACAATTAATTTTCTGATCAGTTTTCTTATTCGTACTGCATTTCAGCCACAGTTTTTTTTCCGGAAACAGATGATTGCAGTCGCCGATGAACACGTTGTTGGTCGAATATTCGCTGATTAACACTTGGGCGGATACTTGTCACGTCGCGGTCTGGCGGGCGGCGGCGGCGGTGTTGCCACACTTCAGTCTGCGGTAGCGGCAACGCCGCGGTCTGGCCGGTCCCAGTCTCGCGGTCTTGTCGCTATTCTCGCGGACGACCTCCGCCCCAAGGCCGCCGCCGCTTCCGCCAGACGGTCCAGGGGTTTCCCCGCAGTGTTACCAGATCAGCCGGTCAATTATCGTACCGCGGGTCGTAAATTATCGTATCTCAGGTGGATATTTTGTACGGTCGCTATTAGGCTAGAGAACGTGCCAAAACAGATCGAAATCTTGACAAATACAGTACATGTTAGGGCCTATTAGACATTCGGCAAAAAAGTGATATGGAAAAAAATTCGACACAAATTGAAAATGTGGTTTGAAAAGCAGTACCGGTACCGTGGACTTTTTGTCATAATTTAAATTGGTTTACCCTATGGAATAGCAGTGAAAGAACGCTAGGAATCTGAACCAGAGAAATTTATTCTATAACATTTTTAAAACTGAACTTCTTAATATGCTTATTTTGAACTATTTTGTTAAAACATTAGAACTGTTTATAAAATCATAAAAATTTCACGAATAATATTTTCAGTTTCTTTGTACACACCTAGTAATGTTTATTAATTTTCGTCTGAGAGCCAAACTATCGTATACCTTCCGGTGATATACAGGAGGCCATATTATCGTACAAAACTGTAATTATTGTATTCTATGAGACCACTGCCGTGGCCTCCGCGCCGCCCCCGCCCACGAGGGGCTCGATCCAGGACTAGGTGCTCTGGGTTTTGGACGCTGTACTCGTGGAATTAGATCGAACTGAAAGAAAGTGTACTTAACAAAGGTACTGTACATTACAAAAAGTATTCACGTATATTCGTCATGGTTGCGTTGCAGATTTATAATATTAGGCTCGAAGGACCAACTTTTTGTGCAATTCCTTGCACAAAAATGCGAAAACACGACTCAGCACCCCCCTGTTTCGTTAAAGCAAATTGAGTTTCTTGTTGATAAGAATTGTCATCTCACAATTACAAACTTTTGAACTACGAGGGTCGTAATGTGACTATTGAACTAAATCATCAATTTTCATGAAAATTGCTTGCCGAATTATGTTCAAAAGGGGGAAATATAACACCATGTTTTGCCAAAGAGCCGTTATTGCCGAATTTGGGGACACAGTAACAGCTTAATTTGGAATGTGAACATTATGATATATAGCTTCAATTTAAGTTTTCATCAAGGCGGGTATGTTTTGCTTTAAATATTTTTTAGACAAGTATAGTTTTAGACAAGTATAGTTTTTTTTTAGGAATAGAAAGAATATATAAAATCTTTCACCAATTTTTTTACGTTTACAGGCATGTATAAAAACATATAAAAAAGCGATGTTAAAAAACTGACAATACATTTACAGTTGAAAAGTGTGTGGAAAAGTTTCGCATTGCTCTCATGGGAAATAAATGCAACATGGTGGCATCCTAACGCCACCTCAAAAAGCACTGAATGTACATTTTACGGCTCCACATACGCGGGAGACACGTCAAACAGAACCGGGGGCTCCGATGATGTGGGCGGCGGACGATGACTTTCGAGAACCCATCCACTCGACGATGACTTCATGAGATTTCCCGGAACGTCGAAGATAAATTGTGATTCACTGGTCGTAAAGTGCTGCCTCCTGGCGGGCGGCGAGTGCAACGCTGAGTCGCCCACTCGACCCGCCACTATGGTGCAAACCACATAGCCGCTCCGGTGTACTCAAGTCGCAAGTCCACGTGAATTTACAAATAGCCTACATTAGTTATGTTAAGTTAGTGATCCATGCATCGTTATGAGTAGGGAAGATTAGGTTTGCATAGATTTGAACGCTCCGTTAATTGACAAAATGGATTTGAAAATTTGTTGTTCAGACAACGTATCGAATGAGAATCTTACCTGTTAGAAAGGATTGTGCCAGAACAAAACCCAATGTTAATTATAAAACTCTTTATGTAGCAAGTAAAATCTACCCACCTATTATGATGGTTTCTGGAGAAGACCGTGTTTTAGAGTCGTTGAAGTTTGCTGACGTTTCGGAGATGTTACGGTCCTAAATCTTCAGAGCAATCCATTGAACATGTACTCCAGAAGCCATCGCAACACTTAGTGATAGTGACAGTGGAAGCCTTACTCTTCTGGAGCAAAATAACCCCCATTTTGATGTCTAATATACTGTGTACATGGTTGCTTGCTTTATGCAACAAATTGCCGGTTACCTGTACCATCTACGCAACTCAAAGATTGCTCCCACAATTTGATCGCTTCCAATGTAGACTTGTCGGATTAACCGTCTCCAGAGCGATTGCGTAGATCGGCCCTCGGTCGCCACCGTCGTGGTTAGCTGACCGTCCGCTACAGTTTACGAGCGCCAGTGCGCACGACTTTGCAATACCGTAATTGCAGATTGCAGACTCTTGAGTCCATAAAATGTGAAATACAGAGTGCGATGGCAAGATAGTGGGGCCACCTGCAGTTCCCATCTTCTGGGGCGGCTCTGCAGCAAATAATTTTGTGGCCTCGGAATGTCCGCTTCTATGGTTGGGTGGGTCGTTTGAGAGACGAAGCGGCTGAGGGTATCATCCAGGGAAGTTGGATTTTGTGTAGATGATGAGTTGCGGTAATGCGATGGTATTTCTTTGATTTGACTTGAATTTTCTTTTGGCCCTTATTTCTTTTAAGGACTCCAGATAATTTTAAGAGGCTTTTTCCAAGGGGAAATTGATGAATGTTTTTTGACCAAGTACAAAATAGAAAAATAATTTAAGGCTCAACGAGAAGTTATATAGCTATAGATTTGAGGACCAAAAGATTAAGATTCTGCAGTATGCCGGCCAGCACCTTGGTTTCTCATTCCCGTAAGACTAATGTTAAATTTGAAACATCTGCTACGCCTTTAATATAGGTCATAGAGATTAATCTTTATGTCATTTTAAAGGACATTTTAACATCTAGAAGTTCTAGATAACATATATTTTTCCCTTTGCGTAAGAAAGTTAATTAAATGTTTGTTGGATGATGTCATTTAATTACTAGAGGCAAAAAATGTTTTACCTAATTTGATAATTGCATGCCTCTTCTCGGTCTTCGGTCTTCGATGTCCGTTTTCACGTTTATTTTCTTCTAAACAACTTGTCATTGAATTCTTATCACCTAATTACTAAAATCGTTCCATTTCTGACTCCTCATTTAGTAAATTGTGTGGGTTTTTAAGTCAGTCAGCCTATTAATTGCTACTGTTTGATCTGCAAAAGCGAATAACCATGGAAACAAACCCGTAATATCCTTCGGAGAGTCCGCAGCTGCAGCGATTCATCTGAAATTCCTTGAGTGTCACCATAATGGCTTGTTCATCTCCTTTGACGGTTCAGCACTTGATTATCTCCTTTGCTGGCCGGCGCTCGTTGCAGAGCAATATGCAGTAAAGAAAGTGAAGCGACCGCAACGTTCCCAGAAGGTGCTGGAATGCGCTCGGCCGTTTCCGGAACGGTTCGGCAGCGTCCGGACGTGCCGATCATTCCCCGTCTTCCGCTGTTGCCAATTTTAGAGCACAGCAATTATCTGGAGGTTTTGATGTTATTTATAACGCAAATGAATCGCCCCTTTCCTGTCGGTAACGTGGAACGTCCACCATATTATACAACGTAATATACTGCCTAAAGTATAGGCAATAAATAGGCTATGTTCAAAATTAAAATTTTGGAATTTTACTCTTTTGAGCTATAACAACACGTAGTTTAGTCCTGCGACAATACAATTACTAATTAGGCATATTTTAATAACTCTTTTTTTCCCATGCCATTATTTGATGACCTCAGTATTTTAAATATGTAGTCTTTGAGAAAGGAACTAGATATTGTTGTCATTACAGTATAGGATTATGAATCATTTTCATTATTTCTTTTTAATTTATGAAAACCAATAGTTTTTATATGTTTGACCCTTGATTAATCTTTGCAATTGTAAAATGTAAGACGAAAACAATAAATACAGTAGTCAACGTGCTCCATA
This sequence comes from Neoaliturus tenellus, assembly GCA_030545055.2. Lineage (NCBI taxonomy): Eukaryota > Metazoa > Arthropoda > Insecta > Hemiptera > Cicadellidae > Neoaliturus > Neoaliturus tenellus. The sequence goes on along the minus strand of CM061537.1, from coordinate 53,608,886 downwards.
AGCATGAAGAGTTAAAAATAATCAACGCGTCACAGAATATACCGATCAAGATATAGTGGAAAAGTTCATTTTTATAAATCGTGTCAGTGTGCACAAACCTTATCCTGCAACATGAACATTGCCTTATTTTGCGAACCCTCTACCTGTGGCTTTAGTAAACCAAACTCCCTCTCTCCCGATGGGTGGACTGAAGACGTTGAGGAAGTAAGAAAATTTTGGTGTTGCGCGGATATTATGAGTGATCTTGATTTTAATGCAGCCTTGGTTTTAGGCGCGTAACAATCACTTCCAACGAAGCTCGTTCTCTAGCCTAATCCTTTCTCAAATTAATTATTCTAGTTTTATTTTGGCCTTGCAATGCCTTCGTTGTGCTAACATGACGGAAAAACTTTCTCTGATCATTCTCTGTCTGTTTCTTCTCTCAACTCATCGTCAGGAGCATCGCCAGCCCTTAGCCCATCTACTGCTGCAATTCCCTTCTCTTGATGGCCACCAGCTGAAATCATTGAAGAAACAGCTTTCTACATTGCACGATAGTGAGGATGTGAACAGAGAAAAGCCTTTACATCGTTGCTCTAGTTAAGCAATTTTTGCGTGCAGTTCTCCTCGGTTGAAGTTGTCTCTGTCCGACTGCTGAACTCCTCCTCCGCTTCCCACGCCCGTACCGACCGTCCATACCCGGTGTCGGCGTCCGGTCCGTCCGGTTCCACCGTCCTCAGCTCTGGTATGCTGTTAATCTGCTTCGATCCTCTTACAAATCCCCGATTGGATCTTATTCCGAGCTCGAGGGGAAAAAAGGCATTGAAGTAGTTGAACGGCTGGTCTAGATGCGCGTAGGAAGTTTCCTATAGCATGTCGTGCTTTGCAGTCCTCGTCGATGAGGCAGAACATAATGTATCCTAAGTATCATAAGGTTTCATCCTTATGGTTCGAGATCTTTGCTGTACATTCTTACTGTACAAAATTATTATTATTTTTTTCAAATTTTGCGTACTAATGAATTGTATGTGAAACATCGCCAGGTAAATCTCTGCAGACTGTGCAGCCCCATTCCCGCCACTGCTACACTGCTGCGCTCTACCGAGCTCCACTGTAACGTAGCTCACACTGTTGTAACGGCGCTCAGCGTCGTTGACACCCCGTAATCCTCGTAATTGGCTTTCATTTTGTCCCCTAATCTTTACCGCCGATCTCGCTATCAGCCAAGCCTCCCCGGAACTTCTCCCGTTTCCCGGTATTGAATTAGACAAAGTCGCCGTTTTGTTTGAAAATTCCATAATTATATTACGTTTATATTTAGCAACTTTCTACTGAAATATTCTACGGAGGTAGGTAGTAGTCACGGTAAGTCCTAGGGTCAGTAATTTGATTATTATATTTAAGGTACATATTGGTGATATTTTAGTTTGAATTCATAATTTTATTCATAATTATCGAATTACTCGCATAAAGACCTCAGAAACACGATTGGGGCTATAGACGTGCTGAATTGCCACCGCGCCGGGCTCAAAACACCAAACACCTTGTTGGATAACTTACCTATTTTAAATAGTTAAACCCAACAAAAAATATATTATACATTCAATCAAAAGTATAGCAAATGCATTGCCAAGTACAGTAGAACCTCGATAGTTCGACACTTTGTGGACTCAGGGAGTGTCGAACTATCGAAATGTCGAACTATAGGGAGTACAGTATATGGGAAATTTTAACACTGGGAGTATAAAAACCATAATTTGAATTTAGGAAACACTAAATTTTAGTGAAACCATAACCTAAGTGAAATTTAACATAAATAACATTCAAATCATTCGCCAATTTGTTTACATTTTCACCTTTGTCAGGCTCCAACATTGCCACAATCGGTCATTATAAACATGTTAAGTTGTCATGGACCATGTCGAACTACAGTAGGACCTTGATAAGACGACTCTCAAGGGGTCACGCAAAACTGACGTCTTATCAAGGTGTTTGTCTAATCAAGTGTCGTGCTATCAAGGTTGTTTTGCTGATAATTCGTCTTATCAAGGTGCACCATAACAGAGTATATTTTAAAAATCCCCATATAGCAAGTGCAATTTTAATGAAGCCTCACTAGAAATATTCCACTGAAAATTAATGAAATCAAGCATAAAAAACACACATATAAAACATAATATTTTATTGTTATGAAGAAATAGCCTATTATAAAAACTTTAAACAACTAATAAAATTTTTTAAAGAAAAATACAAAATGTAATAAATACAGTAACTTGTTATAAATCAAAGAAATTAAAAAACCTTTATACGGTATAAAAATGTTCTCAATTATTAAATCATTTACCGTATAATTAATTAAGCTGAGTGCCAGGAAAGTCAATTGATTTATCGATTACATGTTAGACAATTTCCTCTACGTCTAAGCCTACGTCAGGATTCAATGTTGTTGTGCATGAGAAAGGAAAGTTAGTGAAATAGTCATTATTTTTTTTTTATTTCGTGTTACTCACGTGAACGTAGTCCAATGCGCTATTGATTTCCGTAGAGTGACCCTAACCACACTCTCACTCATAACCCTTTTTTCTCATAAAACACTTTAATATACTAACGGCATTTGAAGCAGACATTCTCAATCCCTACTTACTGACACTACAAACTTATATGTAAAACTACGAAGTCACACAATAGCACTGCACTTATAAACTGGTATCATATAAGCTGTGCTAAACGCCACGTAAAACCAATCATTTTTGTTTTGACAGCAGACATGCAACTGACTGGATACAAATTGATTGTGTCTCCGAGAGGAAGTGTAGGAAAATTTTTCCTAGAACTGAGCATAAAGACATTGTTTCCTTCAAAATGTCTGACCAAACTGTGGGAATGATGCATGAGAGAGATGATTCGTGTTGTAAAGGTTCCATAACGAGACATTTCGCGCTATAGAGGTTATGTTTGTGTTACGAAGTTAATATACTGAAAGATTCGTGTCACCGAGGGCGAGTTCGTGCTATAGAGGTTCCGGTACAGTACACTCTCGTTCATCGGACTCGGCGACATCGGAACTCCGCTTCATCGGAACTGAAAATCTGGATATTATTAATTTTTTTTCTTACGAAATAAATAATTTTTCCGTTTTAGCGCCTTCAATTTCCATTCGTTCTATCCGCACAACAGTGAAGTATCACATTTTGCGTCTAACGTCATCAGGCGTTTTCCATAATCTGTACGTATCGATGTGATTTACGAGGCCGTGGAGTATTCGCACAAAAATAGCAAGAGGAAGGGGGCAGGAAGTGAACTTCCGTTTCGACCGCTTCCCAAACTGTCATTCAGTCATTCAGTCGGTCTCGCGTCGCGACTGCACCTGTGTTACGTGGAAGTCAGTTGACTGCTGGAATATGAGTGGAATATAAATATGGAATATGGAATATGAGAATAACGATTTTGGATCTTTATTTCCTGCGTTGTTTTTATTCCTATAGGTTCATTTGTTACCATATTCAAAGTTTGAGTACCTTATTTTCATAAAATCTCTAGCGTTGCCTTAAAAACAAGAGTGAATACAATCACGATAGGTCACCGTACGGGCGGAAATGATGACTCACGACGGCCTCCGCTTCATCGGAATTTTTTGACATCCGAACCGGCCGTCCGCCACATTAGTTCCGATGAACGAGAGTGTACTGTATTTTAAAATGCGTGTTATAGAGGTTGATTGTGCACTAATTTCAGCTGGTAAAATGTGTGCTATCGAGGTATTTATTTGAATGGCATTCGTCCTATAGAAGTATTTTTAACATTGAGTGTTATGGGCAATTCACGGGGACTAGAAAATATTACTTGTTATCAAGGTAATCGTGTTATCGAGGGACGTACTAAAGAGGTTATACTGTATCAGGAGTGTCGAATTATCGAGAGTCGAACTATCGAGGTTCTACTGTAGTATAAAATTTCAATAATATTTTTAAAGTGTGAGGCTTTTAAAATTTCAGACTAGTCAGGAATATTATACTATATCATATAGACGGCGGCTTATAAAAATTAATCACCAATTAATGTAAATTCGCCCTCCTAACGCAAGGTAGGTAACTAATTACTATTTTCGCTGCTTTTTGCTCGTTGCGAATTAAATTCATAATTACCCTGAAGGTTTTAATTAGTATATATTTAATTGCGATATTCGAAAAACACGAGAGAATCCAGAATTCCAAGGGGCACGAGCCACTGGGTGGCATTCATTAGCCCACATTTACATAGTAACCGACCGGGGCTCGTTTTACGCCGGAGTTTAACAAAATTTGTATAACTGCGTTAGGCCTGTAATTAACAGTAATCACTTCAGCCCCACTCGCTCGTCTGTTTGGGCTTATTTTGGAATTATTTCATTACCTAGTAAACGTGTTTCGAATTACGTTGACGGGTTTGAAAAATTCATGAGCCGTCCGGGTGACTACTGACTGTTCGAGTGGTAAATCATTGGGATTGTTTTTGTCCCGGTATTATTGTAATGGGAAGATAATCGATGTCTTGAACTACAAGACTATTGTCTTCTAAGCTTCTTAAATGCACCTGAGAAGGTATTTTTATGAAAATAAGGTAATTAGGTACATTTCTTGTACGACAAGCTTTTGCTAGTTCAAACCTGAACGAAAATAAAATCTGTCGATCAGTTTTAAAACTGTACCTAGCTAACAATTAATTGTCATTAGAATACACTGCAATGCTCTGACAAGTATAAACCTATGTCAGTTGATTTTGTCACTAAAATGCTCCGAAATTAATTAAACACATATAAACTCGTCCGTTTCGCATTTAAATACGCCTAGAAAGTCGGTGGTATTAACTGTAAAATTTGAAAACTTTACCGTACATAGGAAGCAAATGTAATTTACTTTAGCGCCACTTAAAATTGCTGTATTATCACACTTCTCTATTTTTCCATCTTGTATTACCACTGTTGCCAAAGGTACACCATAATATACATGACCAAATATCAGCAATAACTTGTGTTTTTAATGTTAAGGGATAGGCCTACTCGGCTCAGGATACTCCATAGTCAATTAGTTTGTGTTATAAGTTACCACGCAGTAGTATGTGAGACTTGATTAAATTAAAGCATCGCACCAGTGCGAGGCCCAGTAAGGTCTGTATTCTTGGCTGACACGCGATAAAAGTAATTTTAGCGCAAGGGCGACGAACCAGAATCGAATTGGCCGCTGAAGAAAACATTGAAATTCTTTTCGTAAATATTTGCAGGGATTTTGGCAGCGTCGGCTAAATGAACAGAGTGAACGTTCGAGTGTCGACCACGGCGACGCAGAAATAGCGAGAGTCATCGACCCGCCGGCCAGACGAACCGAGTGTTTACTGGCCGCTCCTGGTTTGGAAGGCGCGATACTAGCCGTTCCCGGTTTGGATGGCGAGGGAGAATCGATAATCTGTGTGGGAAATTGCAAAAAGTTACGACAATTCTGGTGAATTTTAAAATAATGTACGGGAATTTGGGTGAAAATCGAAAACATCCACGATATAATTAAATTTAAACGTCATCTAAAACATTAACATTGACATCTACAGGGACTCAAGCGATATTGAAAACAGTCACAGTAAATATAGGAATTATGTGACTCACCGTGAACACGATGAAAGTTTACTCAGCAAGAATTAATCCACGAGATAATTTATGGCAATTTTGGCTTTATGGAAAAAATCTACGTCATAGCCTAATGTAGGGAATTTAAATGACTTTTTTAATATGTCAATTGTAAATCTACGGTAATTTAGGTGATATTGAAACCATTATAGTAAAATGTAGGGGGAATTTACACCAACATCCTTTAGGCGATAGCAAAAATATCAAACGTAAAATGCACGATAATGAACAAGTAAATTAATGGAAATAAAGTATACGGGAATTTAAGCAACAGTGAAAGATGCCACAGTTAAGTGTACGGTCATTGAAGGGATATTGAAAACATCCACAGTAAAATTTAGGAGAATTTAATGGCAATTGAAATCATCCGCTGCAAAATGCACACTTGAATCTCGGCGATATTGAAAATGGCCCCTCTGTGAAGCGTAAAAAAATTACAGCTGATTATAGGCCTAACGGCCACAAAACATTTGTACGGTGTATAGGCATTCTAAAATGGTTTAAATCTTCAAAACCGAAACGTTCGACGTTGCCACTTGATAAAGCGAGTGCTTGCGGTCAAGTGATGTATGGGTTCTGCTTAATTGAACCATAATCCTAAGTGATCACTTGACGTCCCCGGCGGCGTAGGAGTCGCATGCTGGTTTGGTCGTTCGTTACTCAATCACCCACTGTATAATTAATTACTGTGACAAAACACTCCTCGTTATAGGCCTAGTAAACCTGAGATTTCAACGAATTTCCAATATTTTTACTGATACTTTTTATTATTAATAAACGCTGATAATGTAGATTCGTTGTTATGTGTGTGCTTTCAACTTTCCCATCTTTTCATATATTTACCGTCTGTATTCTCTGCAGTATCAGTGTAAATATATTTTTTAGTGTTGTATTCGTTTATTTTTTGTTTCTGATTGCAAGCAACACGTATCATGCTAATAACAAAAAGTGTCAAACCAATAAATTAAGAGAGATTCAAGTCCGTTCAGATAACAGGTCGCAGCGGCAATCAGCACAAAAATCCGTCTGGTCTGTGTTTACCCCCTGGGTCAACACCGCAACGCCCCCTCAGCCCTTGCGCCACAAACAACCAGCCACGGTATATACAATCCGGCGCTGATGAACCTGTTATTTACATTGTTTCGTTCCGTGCAACAAAGGTTCGGCGGCGAACGCGTTTTGATTGTCAATGTTGCGTAACCCGTGCATCGGTTTTGGTAACGGGATTTAATAGATTAGGCGTGTGGTAGGAGAAGCAAGCTTAAAATGAGTCCCTTAAAAAACTATGGTGAACAGCGGGAAGGCCAATAAGCTCATTTATTAAACATATTCTGATTTATCTAATTAAAACTGTATCGTTCCCACATTTGGGTTTCTGTCACATTGAGTATCGGCCACATTGATGTATTGTCTCTCTGAGCTTCACATTGGGTTTAGATGGATATTGAGCTTCGATCTCATTATTAGTATTGTCACACTGAGCTATGGACACTGGACACATTTTCATTGTGTCCATTGAGCTTTGGACACATTTATTTTCGGCCACATTGAGCTTCGGCCACTTTGGGATTGTGCCACATTGAGTTTCAGCAACTTTGAGATTGTGCCACATTGAGTTACGGCCACTTTAAGAGTGTGCAACATTAAATTTCTGTCACTTTAATATTGTGCAACGTTGAGTTTCGGCAACTTTGAGGTTGTGCCACGTTGGTTTTCGGCCACTTTGAGAGTATGCCACATTGAGTTTCGGCCACTTTGATATTGTGCCACTTTGAGTTCAGGCCACTTTGAGATTGTGCCACATTGAGTTTTTGGCCACTTTGATATTGTGCCACTTTGAGTTTCAGCCACTTTGAGAGTATGCCACATTGAGTTTCGGCCACTTTGATATTGTGCCACTTTGAGTTCAGGCCACTTTGAGATTGTGCCACATTGAGTTTTTGGCCACTTTGATATTGTGCCACATTGAGTTCAGGCCACTTTGAGAGTATGCCACATTGAGTTTCGGCCACTTTGATATTGTGCCACTTTGAGTTCAGGCCACTTTGAGAGTATGCCACATTGAGTTTCGGCCACTTTGATATTGTGCCACTTTGAGTTCAGGCCACTTTGAGATTGTGCCACATTGAGTTTTTGGCCACTTTGATATTGTGCCACATTGAGTTTCGGCCACTTTGAGAGTGTGCCACATTGAGTTTTTGGCCACTTTGATATTGTGCCACTTGGAGTTTCAGCCACTTTGATATTGTGCCACTTTGAGTTTCGGTCACTTTGAGATTGTGCCACATTGAGTTTTTGGCCACTTTGATATTGTGCCACTTTGAGTTCCAGCCACTTTGATATTGTGCCACATTGAGTTTCGGCCACTTTGATATTGTGCCACATTGAGTTTCGGCCACTTTGAGAGTGTGCCACATTGAGTTTCGATAACATTAAGAGTGTGTTACATCGAGCTTCAAACACGCGATGAAAAACACAACGTTAAATAAAATACTGTTTTGTCTTTTGACATAACATTGAGATTTTTCACGGTAAGTACTGAGTAGAGGAAAACGTCTCTTAGTCACACTGGCCTTCGTGACGTTTCTTGTTCCGTTTATTTGGTAAACTATCCCGTAACTTGTCATGGTGTGGAAAAAACGCAGATTTTCACAACCAATCGTCTTATGTCAATGTACTTCAATTTCCCTTTTATAAAATGGTGAGTTTATGTTGATAAATCTCAAAATAATAACACACTGTGAAAATATTACTCAAGTGATTCTGTCACTCTTTGGATAACAAAAGTAGACCTAATGATTAAATAACTACACCTTTTATGTTATTTTGCGTTTGTGTTGTTTTAGCGCGCGTGTAAAACGACCGAACCACAATGAGTCTCTCGTGTTGGGGTTGGGAATGTCAAGTGATCACTTATGATTGTGCCTCAATTAAGTACAAGCCATACATCACTTGGCCAGAAGCACTTGCATTAAGTGGCCATGTCGTGTACGTTTCAGATCTCAAATGCTACATCAATTTCATAATGTAAAATGAAATCAGTTCATTTTAGTAAGATAATAATTCACTCAATAGTTCGATGTGAGGTATAATAAAACTGTTCAATAAGAGTTAGGATTATTACTTTTTACTAAAGTGTTTATATCGAGAAACTCTCGCCAGTCTATAATACACCATGTCCGATAGTTTTTCAATCAATGATTCGAGTATTTACTAAGTACCGACTACTTTTACTGATTACCGGTACTAGTCGACTACTTTTATTTGTACACTGTCAATAAATGTACACTGTTGTCTGGATGTCAATACACCCTTTTCGGTATTTTTACAGAATTGTGTTCGTATTTTTGCTTTAAATAAATAAATTACTTACCGAACACCTATTACTTTGGCACACATCAAACCTGTCAATCGATATTCTCGTATGGATCACAATACACCATGTATATGATATATTTACGTTTGAGTTCAATTAATTACCGATGCCGATTTCCGGTATTTTTTGCATGCAATACTCGATTACTCACTGAGCACTGATTACTTTGGCACACAAACCCTTTGATCAATAATGTCGTCTGGATACCAATATACCATATACTGTATATGGCATATTTACGTTAGAGTTCGACTAATATATTACCCGATAACCGATTACCGGTATTTTTGCGATGAAATACTCGATTACTCCCGGAATAACGATTACTTAGGCACACATCAAACCCGTCGATCGATATTATCGTCTGGATACCAATACACAATTTTTTGCATAGGCCTACTGTATTTAAATTGGATTACCAGATGACCGATGGCCGGTATTTTTGCGATGAAATACACGATTACTCATCGAACACCGATTTCTTTTGTGCAGATCAAACCCGTCGATCGATACTCTCGTCCGAAAACTAATACACCATTTTTGGCATATTTACGTCAGGGTTCGATTAAATTACTTACCCGATAACCGCTGACCGGTGTTTTTGCGATGCAATACTCGATTACTCATTGAGCACCGATTACTTTGGCGCACATCAAACTCGTCGTCGATCAATATCCTCGTACGGATACCAATTACTCCATTTTGGTATATTTAAGTTGGAGTTCAATTCATTACCGACCGATAATCGATGACCGGTATTTTTGCGATGAAATACACGATTACTCATCGAGCACCGATTACTTTGGTGCACATCAAACCCGTTGACCGATATTCTCGTCCGGATAACAGATACACCATTTTCGGCATATTTAGTTCAGAGTTCAATTAATTGCTTACCCGATAACCGGTGACCGGTGTTTTTGCGATGCAATACTCGATTGCTCACCGAGCACCGATTACTTTGGCACACATCAAACCCGTTGATCGATATTGCCGTCTGGGTTGTCATTCGCTCCCCATGCGGGTGATCGCGTCTCATCTCCCTTCAAATCAGGCCACAATTGAGCTTAACTGGCCATCTTTGTGATTTCGAGTCCTCGTCTGGCTTCGGGTTTACCGTTCGTTGTCCCGACAGCGGCATTAATTGGAATTTACTAAGGTTTATCGAAATTAATTACTGCAAACGCGTGTTATCACTTGCATTTTTCGATGTATTGTTTGTAACCTAATGGATAATGACATTAATTTAATTATTTATAATTTCAACTAATGTTTTTCAATGTTCAATGGGTGTTTTATCATCGTAACTACTGTGGTCTCGACACGTTTGAAAATAACGTTATTTCTGTAACACTCTGGAAATTGACACCGCAGTTTTCAACAAATGTTGGCAACTCTTTTTGTTGGTGAAAAATGTTTGCAACAAAAGTTTTCAACATTTCTTCGATCGACTTTATATTTTGTTGCCAACATTTTCCACCCACCACTCAAGAATCGAGATCAAATGATGTATGATTGACCGACTCTCCGTGGGAACGTGTTTTCAACAAAAATCTTTTTGGAAACACGTGTTGGCAACAAATTTTTGTAGTTTTCTTAAAAGTTGTAAAACAAATGTTAGCAACACCTGTTACCAACTACATAGTGTACACGTGTCTTATCTGCATATTGACTGAGTTTTTCAGGAATAGTGCTCGAGTTTAAAAAACAACTTCTGTTAAATTTTCCCTACTTTTTCCAGAAATATTGACATTGCTTCTATACCAAAACGTTTTGTATTCTTCTGTTATATAGATTTCGACCAAATGCGATTTGCAACACTATATAGGCCTACATGATTAAAATGTTAGAAAATCATTAAAATTCAAAAAAAAACTTTTGGACTTTGGAATGTTTTAAAAGAGCTAAAAAGCAGATAACATAACAGTCTAAAAATTATCAATTTAGCGTATTTTGCGGCGGAAATATCGGTTTTAAATAGTAATATTGTTATTTTATTTTAGATCAAGTAAATTTTATGTATACCGTTTGTTTACCTAACTATACTATTGCACAAAGTAACTCACCCCTAAATTCGCTGACTATGTTACAAAATATTAAGAATGATCAACCAGTAAACAACAAGAATTCACCACTAAACGAAGCCACCTCATATTGTCGTCCAAAAAAAACACCCCTACACAAGGAGAAGGGTTGATAATCACAGTTAATCTTAATTTGTGCCGTTTATGATACCCCCCCCCCCCCCGGTGCTCCCCTATCGTGGGTTATTAGCCCTTCATCGCAGCCCCATCATTGCACAATCGCGCTTATTGCCGCTCCCGACGTCTTGGCTGTTGATACTTCATTATTGCCCTATCTAACATCCATAACATCCTCGCCCAAATCGTCTGCACCGCAAAGGGTGAATAAACCGATTTTAGCTACAAGGAAGGTTGATTGAGTTAAACGCAGTAGTTATAGTAATAGTGTTGGACAAATTCAGGGTTTTTAAAGTAACAATGCCCGGCATTCAGGGTCTTGGACTCTTAGAGGTCACTGCTTGTGTTGTTGGTATGAACTTTGCTGACAACAACATGTTTGGGGTTGAACCAAGGAAGTGTTTAGTTTCATCTCTTCATCAAAATTCGTCTGATAAGAAAATTCTGACAAGAAAAATAAATGGCAGAGTTTAACAGTGTAGGCAGTACGTACGTATGATTTTTAACCAGAGATTTTGATAAGTTTTTACGTATTTGTGATAGTAGTAATGCTATAAGGTATCTAGAGAAAATTGTCCCAGCGCACTTTTGCCCTCCATTTTTCTCGCCGTCTTTCCCAAGCTCGTTTCGTATATTTTTACTCTGCCAAATAGGTCTCAACTCATAAATTGTCAACTTCCAAAAATCTCTTGCGAGTGATCTGCATGGTTAAAATAATCGTAGGTCTAAAGGGTTGTACGACTGAAGGTCCCAGGGTAAAATCAACGAGCGTTAATAATTAAATATTTTGCAGGGTACGACTGAAGGTCCCAGGCCAGGCCCTAATTAGTGATGGGACCCTCAGTCGTCCCCTGCAACTCAGGTAAAGGCCGCGGCGCGGTGTAGCGAGGGGTTGGGCGCGGCACGGACAACCCACGGCAACTGACGCCACGGGCTCTCGATGCACTGTCACTGTCACGGTGCTCCGGGGCTCCTTCGACCCCAGACGTTGCAGACGAAAGCGATCATTCTATTTCTTTGCATAGTTAAACCTCAAAAAATGAAAGACTGCCTCTTGTGTGAGTGTAATCTTTCAGGTACATGCTAAGCGCTAACTTAGGCTCTTTACTTTAGTATGTGAGATTATCTTGATAATGATTTTTTTTATAATGATTTTTGGTAGGTCTAGACTGAACCTTATTTCAAGCTTTAAGGAATGGCGAAGAGCTACAATTAATAATTGTGATTCTATAAATTTCGAGTAATAAACTATGTAACTTAAGTAATCGTTCCATGTTTGGATTATTTGTTAGTAAAATTAAAAACCTTTATCCCCTAAAATTTGCCGTCCTTTGGCCCTTTCAACCTATTGTAGATTATATTATAATAATCGACATGTCTTGCGGGTAATGTGGATTGAAATTGTTCGTATTTTGGTACAAAATATAATTGCGTGGTAGTCTTTTTTCTGATCTATCTTCGAGTCTCTGCCCAAAACTTCATGGAAAAATTAGAACCAATATATACAAAGATGTTTTATTAATACAAAATACCCCCGTCGCAGCAGACCTGCGTACTCAGCGAATTTCCAAATTAGTAGTATTAATTATGACCAGATAAACCTGTAAACCAAAAATCATCACAAGCTCATAAATAGGGAAATAAATGTTTATCTCCTTATGATAAATGTAGGGAAAGAGTATGCAGGTATGCTGCCATGGGGAACACTAAAAGTAGGTTTTTAGCATTAAAAAAAATATTTTGACCATATCAAGCCATACACTAAATTTCATCAATATCTTTCCATTGCTAAAGGAGTTTGCCTATTCTCCATATGATTAACATGGGAAAAGAGTATGCAGGTTTGCTGCCATGATAAGCACAAAAACCAAGATTTTTTACCATAAATGGATGAATCTCAACCAAATGAAGCTGAATACCAAGTTTCATCCAAAAACATTGGTTAATAAGTGAAATATTAACACATCCTTATTCTCCATAAGATTAACATTGGAGCCTCAAAATACAACGTACTGTCTTTAGACTTTGTAATATCTCGGTAACCAATGGAGATAGAGCAAAGCTTCAAAATGCTAAATTGTGTGTTTTTTTGAGCTAAATCCAATGGTCAAAATAAAAATTTGAAATTTTTAAAAATTACATATGAAAAATGCAAAAAACCCATTTTTGGGGTACAAAACCCCCCAAAACTACCCCTTCCGATAGGTCGATATGTCTGGTTTACGAACTCATCCGAATAAACGTAGGATTACACATTTCTACCAAATTTGGTGTCGATCGGACCATTTTTACGAGAGTTATCGTGTCTAGGGACACATACATATATATATATATACATATATACATATATACATATATATATATATATATAAAAATTTTAATGACTATTATTTTTGGTCTCTGGGCACCTAAAAACGAAAAAGTAACATGGTCCCGGGCTTAGGTCTTACCATGAGACCTACGGTAATAGCTTATTCCCTATGGGAAATTCGCTAAAAACATCTATTATGCTTTTCTGTATGCATTTTCCATGATGGAAATTTATTCATACTCTCAATCGGCTAGGCTTCACTAAAATATTTGTTTAAATAAATATATTACAGAACAATATCGAAAGGCATTTTCAAATTTACCTATTCGAAGGATGGTGATAATACCATTATTCCGGTTAATAACATAGTTCTTTTTTTGTAATAAATTTACTTAAATTGTTCGGAAAAGATTACCCCTTAATTCGTCCCAACCGTTCTGAAAACAGTCAAACGTTATTATTATTTTTCCGGAGTGAATAATCTACCGATATTGCAACAATATGACACCTAGCCCAAGTCTCGCTTTTGCGTGCTCAAAATCCTTTAGGTATCTATCTCTGTTCTATCCCTCCTTGCAAACAATATGAAGCCTGGCATTCCAGACCCATACAATCTCGCAAAGTTCTTGTCGGAATCTTGACCGCTGCATTACCTGGACATTTCAGATCAGTACCCTTCGGTGAACGACCTAAACATTGAATGCATGCTAAATGGGTACAGTGCCAAATGGGTACAAGTGCTAAATGGGTACAGCTTGGGGTGACAGGTGTTTAATGACCGTTTGACGAGGGTTTGATGCGAAGGCCATAAACAGAGGGAGTGCGGAATGGGTACACTATCTGCCTCGGCAGGGGCGGCGGCGGCTTACCACCCACACATTAGAATACAGTACTTCTAGTGTTTATGTGACCTAATAATCACTTAACATTCATACAATGTCATTTTGCGAGCTCTGCAAAATTTGTTAGGTACTGTAGTTATTTTCATACCACTTACTTTACAGTCTTCTTCCATTTACTTTATTCTAGTGATAAAAATTTTTTAAGAATCTGACACGGTTTCCTACCTGCCCCGCGTGGTGAAATACTCCCGTTATCTCAACAGAGAGACACAGCACTACACCACGGTCCGGCTGGGATACACCGTGTAGAACATCTACCACGGAGTTCGTAACAAAGAAATATATAAATATTAATACTGTATATACTTGTTAAGTTTGTTATATTTTATTTCAAATCAAATCGGCGGTTGTGTTTTAAAAGCACACCCTGTGTCTCTCTCTTATTCAGACTAGCCGAACCTTTGTTACTTTAGTTATTTGAAGCATTACTTAAGGTCCAATGTATTTTTATCTGACCATCAATTACCTAAATGAGAAGTATTTTTGTGTACTGTATTTTAAAACAACAGGAACCTTTTTATTTCATTACATTGTAGTGAACTATGCCGTGGCTTTAAAATGTTATGATAAAAACATAAAAATGAAATTGAGTGTAAATCGAGTCCCAGCGGTCAGATTCACCTTAAATAGCCTTGGCATGATTGTTCTAGTATAATGTTCTTTAAGTAATGCTACAAATAATTATTAGTATACATCGTCCGCCAGTCTGAATCGGAGAAAGAGTATAGGCCTAGTACAAGGTGTTTCTTTTAAAACACAACCCACGATTTGATTTGAAATCAAATATAAAACACTTCTTTGTTACGAATTCCGTGTTAGATGTTCTACACGGTGTATCTCAGCCGGACCGTGGTGTAGCGCTGTGTCTCTCTGTTGAGATAACCGGAGTATTTCACCACGCGGGGCGGGTGGGAAACCGTGTGTCAGATATGTCTTCTTAAAAAAATTTTTATCACTAGAATAAAGTATTTGAAGAAGACTGTAAAGTAAGTGGTATGAAGATAACTACAGTACCTACAAATTTTGCAGAACTCGCAAAATGACATTGTATGAATGTTAAGAGATTATTAGGTCACATAAAGACTAGAAGTACTGTATTCTAATGTGTGGGTGGGTAAGCCGCCGCTACGCCGACCCTGTCGAGGCAGGTAGTGTACCCACTCAGCACTCCCTCTGTTGAGGCCTTCGCATCAAACCCTCGTCAAACGGTCATTAAACACCTGTCACCCCAAACTGTACCCATTTAGCACTGTACCCATTTAGCACGACACCCTAAACATTGAATATTTTGAGAAACAAGGGTACCCTTCTCAAATTTGAAAATTTTAAAAATGACAAAAATTGGAAAATACTAAACTATCAACACGTTACTCTCAGCAAACAAGATGTTCGGGTTATTTATTTCAATGTTTTGTGGATTTTCAAACATTATAATGCGTATAAACTTTCCTTCGACGCTAATCAAGTGACCAAACATTAAAATCCAACTAAGATTGTTTTTATGTATTGATTAATAAAGTCCTAGGATTAAAAAAACTCAAATGAATTTTATTTTAAAGAAAATACATTGCAAAGCACTTATACCGAAATAATTCTTTATGAATCATAATTGATAAAGTACTAGTATTTCAGTACTCATGCTTCACCACAGAAACTTAAGTATAATTTAAACTGTACCATAGGCTCTTGATTAAATTTGTAAGATCAATTTGATTGAATAAATAATAATAATAACTTCATTAATATCAGTTTGTGTTCGTAGGAGTAACATGTTAACTTTCAAATTCAATTAGACGATTTTATAATGTCTGTCACAACAAAACAAACAAACTTTCCAATATATTATATGTTATACTGTATATTAAAATATCATTATTTTATCCATATACAGTATTAATATGTAAATATTGATTTGTGCCTCAGTTAGTTGCTCACGAAAGTAAGCAAAGTCCCCTGTCATCCCTCGTCAAATTATCTTAATCCCCAAGTGCAGGGGGCGACTGAAGGTCCCACCTCGAACCCTCGTTAGGGCTGGGACCTTCAGTCGTGGTCTGCAAAAGAGGTACAAAAATTACAGGTCATTTCTGACCCTGGGACCTTCAGTCGTTCTACCGGTCTAAAGGAATTCCAAGCTAGACCTCGAATCTTGGTGACTTCATTATTTGAATCTGAAACATAACCCGTAAACTCGTCAGCCACCACAGAGTGGTCTTATAGTGATTTGATATTGCGTCAGTGATATTCTAACTGCAATGTTTTTTTTTTTTTTTTTTTCATCGCCAGAAAGATTACACAAGCAATTTCATATATCCTCGAGGATCAAACCCACAATTTCTGAACCGAAGCCCTAGTCGCTGATTGGCTTTCTTGTCGTAGCTTCGTTCAGGCTAATTGAGAATAGGATAAATCCCCAAAGGACTTTAGGTTAACTATCTTAGACTCCATATCTTATCCTGCTTATCTTGGACTTGTAGGTCATTTGTTTTCGAACAATGCTCATCATCACATTTTTCTGGAATTACGAAAAAGTTTTTGAATTTAACATAGCCCATCACAGTTAGACAAAAAAAACCATTTTGTGTGTATAATAACTAGATTTTTAAATCCATGTTTTGAAAGGTTTTCCGGAAAATATCACATTGTAGTGTCCAAATAGTAAGAAACCCTTTAAAACACATAGTGATCGTTTTGTTGGGCCACTTGGCCTAACTTACTCTAACTTCTCATTGAAATCTATTTTTCATCCTTTGGAATGATTGAAAGTGCTTGTTCTTGGCGCTTTCTTCATGTACTTCAAACGTTTGCATTCCCATGCTAGTTTGGCTTGAGAGGTATCTATACGAATATTTATTCCAGCTATGTAAAACATCTCTGTTCCTCAAGTTTACGTCGTATTTTTACCCCGCCAAATAACCATAAATCATCAACTTCCGACATCCTGGTGTGGGTGAATAGTGCGTGGTTAAAATTAACATTTTCCCAATAGCCTTGTCCAGGTGAAACGTACAGTATTAATTAATGTATATCCCTCAGAGGGTGTTTATCTTTATACAATATAGACCAAACATTATCCAACTGTACAGTACAGTATTTTAAAGCCAACCATGAATTAACACTATAGAAATAAAACTGTTATAATTAATTAATTAAATAAAATTTTAAACATATATTAACTTAAAGAATGATGGTTATGTACACAGTACGTCAGATAAGGTGGCTGATTGACTAAAACTAATTATTCAAAATTATACTTGTACGCCAGTAACACATTAATAAATTCCTTCGACACTTATGAAATTTAGAATTAAGTACTGTAATGCATGATGAGATGAGTACAGTACAAACAGATAGAAAATTAAAACTAATTATGAATCGAATTCCACATTACCTCAGTGAAAAAGATTATCATGGTGGGACTCAACCATTTGTTTTGTATTGCAATGTTTCAATCAATATAATGGTTATTTGATGTTTTTTTATAAACAAACGCTCTAAATATTCACTCTACACACTCTTCTTCGATCAGTATATAAGGGATTTACTTACCCAAGCGAGTGGAAAAGTAATATTGTCGGCTGTGAGGTTGTTTAAAAGACCATTGCCTCTGCGAGGCACAAAGCACTCTTATACAAACACCGCTCTGAAGGAAATCCGCCGGAAAAATCCGCCAGGGATGATGTTTATAAAGGCTCACATCTCCCCGACGCCATTGTTCATCTAGTGGCAGTTTTGTCTCGCGATTTTGAAACTGATTATGGGGATTTCTTTCTTGGAAAGGAGCTTATGTATGTTTTGCGTTCTTTGCCGATTTTGTTTTTTGCTGCTGGATTTTATTAATTATTCATCACAATTGTTGAAGAATCCATTGCTTCTGCGAAGAAATACCTTATTAATTGGCTTTGTTATGAAAGTTTTGAACACACTGATATTAAAGTTTTAAGTGGTTACTGTGAAATTAATGTGGGTTGCCAAGCAACGTTTCGTATTAAAAGTGAATGTTGGTCTTGTGTTGTGGGATGTTGAAGGTGCTGATATACTTCTAAAACATTACGTAATGTAGTGCCGTAGAATTCCCAAATCAGTAGGCAACTGTTAAAATAACCTTAACTAATAAATAGCATAATATTTTCATCGGGTTTAAAATTGAATCAGTATTTAAGTCTTTATATTTTTCCAAATTAATACGTTTGAATAAAAATATTTTACTAGTACAGTAAATGTATTTGTTTCCTTTTAGATTTTATATATGTGTATATCGTACATTTTTCTATTTCATATAGACCTTGCTGTGCATTTTAAAAATTCCTTTTGTAGGTCCTTTTGTAACACTTCTTTTAAACATGTAAATTATACATTTATTCATTCATGATTAGGTCATACTTTTAAATTAATTAAATTTATTGTTACGGTAAATAACAGGTCACAAATGCGTCCATTTTATAATAAAATGTTCATAGTTAGTTATCGCACGTGATAATTTTATGGAATCTGTCACGTGAATTTCCATCCAGTAAAAATAGTGATGGTTACTCAGGGTTCACCAAAACTTGGGAAATTGACTCACGGGTTAAAATTAATTCCTTGGAATCGCTCAGCACGGTTGCTGGGATAATTCCAGGGGTCAAGTAACCCTCAGTCAATTGTTTCAATGGTTCAGTTAATTACAAGAAAAAAATTCAGTATTCATCCAATCCTAGGTGGATCTTTAACGGTCTATAGAATTAACAATTTTACTCCTCACGCTAACACAGATTTTAAACTCCCTATTTTAGGTTCCAGAAAATAGGCTACTTTAAAGGAATTTAGAAATAAAATCAACTTCATCAAAATTTAACGTCTGTTTTTGTGATGTACAGTACCTCAGAGGGAAAAGAACAGCTGTTGTGTCGTCTGGCCTCAACCTGTGTTGAGGATACGTTATGTTATTGTTTCCATGGGGTATAGTGAGAGTTTTTATTGGGTTTTATGGGGTTTGTAGCGGCATTATAACACCGAGATACAACCTTCTTTAAATAATAGGGAATGAGTCAATTCCCAGCGCTGTAAATATAGCCTATCTCAGTGTTGGATACTGTGGGAGCTATCAGGGCTCACTGGGCCTAGGCGGGACCTACAGTTTTCGTAGGCCCCGGCCTAGGCAAGCCTATCACCTCCGTCGTGAAACAAAGGTTAATTAATAGTGGCCAGAGACGTTGGTAAGTGGTTAAATAATAACCACTTACAAATTTGGATCGTCACAGATATTTATATTTTATAAAACTAGCCGTGAACATCCTCCCATGGTAAAATAATTGAAATTTCTTTTTTTTTTTCATAAATCTATTGATAAAATGGTTGTACAATAGTCCCATACTCAACACATATTTCGGTACCGAACCCACCGTTTACACCTAAAGGGCGCTCAGCCTGTAGCTGCAATACAGTGTGGAGTAGAGTGCGGGCCAGCCGGGCGCGGGCGCCCCCAGCCCCAGGGGCGGTTTTGGGGCGCGGGGCGCAGACGCGGCGCAACTGGGTCAAAGTTTGGGGCCGCGGCGCTGCGGACTCGTAAACCAAGGGGGTGGAGCCCCCAACGCGGACATCCTACATCACGTAGACGGCGAGTGACCGGGACCTGGTGTGGTTGATAAAAGATTGGGGTAGAGCGTTTTGAAGTTGTACTCCCGTATCTAACGAGTTTTCACCAGACTAGGAAAGTCTTTTCCTATTGTAGTCGCAAGTTTTTTATTGCATATAGATAAGGTATCGGTATGGCTTATACTGGTCATTGAGCTGAGTTTTTCATATACCGTTTCTACTCATTGACTCCCCTTGTACGTTTATTGTAAAATAAATAAATTAACACTCCGCCGAAGAGCTACTCTTACATAGGGTCGACTCTAACGCGAAATTAACGGGACTACAATGCGTGTTTCTTCGAATAACGCATAGTTCGACTAATGAATTTGTTCGAGTTACGTGGGTAATATTAGTTAAATCACAGAAAAAGGAAACGATACGTATACGTTTCCTTTTTCTGTGGTTAAATACAACTTGCAGAGGTAACGCGCATTACGAGATTGGGACCAACGCTGCACTAACTCTTTACAACAATGCTATGGTGTTTTGTTTACAGAGAACTTACGGGGTTCGCCGCCACGTTCGTAGAGAAAACTTCGAGATATAGAGGTAAAATTCGTATTGTGGAAGTATAGGACAAATTCTAATTCGACTTACCTGCAAAATTTCGAGTTATAAAGGCAACTCTTCTTTGTATCTCTTCGACTTATAGAGGTAAAGTGTAAAATTGTAATTGAGTTGTGTAAGGTTTATTTATTGAATTCGTCAGGTTTTTTCAACGGGATTGGAAAAATTAATAATGCTGAGGATTTTAAGCTATTGAAGTTCTGATTAGCGATTAGAGTAGATAAAACACTTCTGGGACTGTAGATCTTGGCGTAAGCAATCGTGCACTTTTCCTTATACCGTTGTCCTTCTATTCCGTGTGTACGTGTACTCGGCAGAGGCGGCGCCAAGGGCACCATCGCCAGTACACGGTGACGGTGACGGTACAGTTACAGGTGCTTCCCAACCGCGGCCTCCAGACTGCCAAGGCTCCGGCTCAGACAACATCCCACATCCCACAGTCTACACTGTGTGATATCGGAAAAGGCGCGAGTCCCGTCGGAAAATTCGCCAAACCATGTCGAGATAGCTATCGGTTTATACGATTTTGCTGCAAAACTTTTAATTGTTTCGCTTAGTTTCGTTTGTGCCATAAAGCAGTAATCCTACGCATTATCAAAATTACTAAAATTTTTTTCATCATAGGTATTTTTTTCTTAAAATTGCTAAAAAATGTGGACATTATTTTATACGTCTTTTTAGGTTTCTAAAGACTGATTTTGTAATTTCTAAATTGAGTAATTTAATATGCCTTTTAAGTTTCTGTTATTACATATATTTTTTGGCAATTAATAAACCTGTAATTTCTCACCTCAATTCTTACCTCAATATTTTACGCTACTTTTTAAAAAGTCAGTTTTTATTTATGTTTAATGGAATATTGCAAATTTTTATTTACTTCATTTGATTCCATTTCGGCTTTACTGCTTTTTAACACCACCACAAAAACACCGAAAGCATTTTTAATTCCTCGCCCGTCGAAGCGGTCAAAACATCATAAAATAAAAAAAACCGCTCGGGGCGGTCCGGAAACACTCATAGGATCGTAAAACCCCGAAAAAACCGCCACGAGGTAGCCATCAGACGCGTTAACCTATATCCCAGGCGATATGAATGATGCGAAATGCGGTGGGGAGGGGGGTGACTAGACGTGAGTATTGAGCGATCCCTCCCCCCACCCACTAGACTACCCCAGCATGGTTTGGGGGGGGGGGTTGGCTAGCCCAATATGGAAATACCGTAGTCCCCCCCCCTCGACTGTGTCTACGGATACGCCAATTCCGCCACTATTTGTCGGGTTATTTTTTTCGTAATTGTTTCCCCGCACGCCGTTAATCATTCGTGTTTGTTTTCCGCCCTTTGAAACGGATAATAACAGGTGGCCCGTTCGTTTGTTGCTCGCTGCGCGTAATCGAAAAGTAATAAAGTGGGTGGAGGAATGCCGCTGGTGTTGTTTGTGCGGTGGAAATGATTTTAGTTTGGACTGTATATGTTTTTTTTTACTTTTTAAAATTTTTTTCAATAGATTGTAGCATGGGAATTGTCACTACCATCGAAGAGATGAATTTGAAAAAATTCTTTTGCTAGGTCAGGCAATGATTCCATAGGCCTAAATTATAAAATGCTAAATAAACTTTTACCGACATAATATTTTTTTTGCGTAAAGTTAGAAGATTCTAAGCTTATCTATTTTTTAGATTTCAGAAAGTAATTTTGAAAAGAATTCAGGTCTCACAAAGTTAGGCTTGCTTTCGCATTTAGGTTGCGTTGTAGGTATTATAATGAAATCCAGATTATTTTCTGTTACGGGTTTTATAATTCGACATGTATGTTGTTGGTTAGCAGAGTGGATAATATGATTAGTGGGTTTTACATAAACTTACAACTTCATAAATAGACAGTGATGGAATACCTAAAAATACAGTAAAGATGTCTTAATTTCTGAAAGATTCTAAGCAGCTATCTCTGGGTTTGCAGCCCATTGTAAATCTAACAGCCCTATTCCGTAATTAAAAAAACTTTCTGTATGGTTCTGTATATGTTAGGTGCGATCGTGAATTTTATTGTATGAGCTCTTGCAATGTAATAACTAAATCAAAGTGTCAATATTTCAATTTTCTTTCTATTTGTCTAGCTTTTTACATGGTCCCGATTATCCAGAAGTCAGTCCCAGTTCCACACTGCATTTTAGAGCCTCTCCTCTCAACTGGTAGCGTGGCCGAGCGGTCTAAGGCGCTGGTTTAAGGCACCAGTCTCTTCGGAGGCGTGGGTTCGAATCCCACCGCTGCCACTAACTTTTTGTAACGGTTTGCTATTATGAAATAATTTAAATTTTAAATTGGATACATTTTGTCTCGTCTGATTCTTGTAACTTCTCATTTGCACTCTTCCTACAGTAATAGATCGGAAAACAAGCCCAATAAACAATTTTGATTTTTACCAATTACTGTAGGTTACCTATACCTGCATACAAATAAAAATAATGGTTTATTCGTTTTGTATTAGAATGGCGATGTATAGTTTTATAAAACTTGTCAACGAGGTCCATTAGTTCATTTTTTATTAATTAAACTTCAATATTTTGCTATTATTTTTATTTGTAGTTAACCTATTATGCCGCGTCCGCACTGGCGGAACATGTTCGCCGAAAAATGTTCTTCTGAACTTTTGTTTGTTCGTTGCTAACCTTTTAGAATATAAACCATATGTCTGGTAATTGTTCGTTAGGAATGTTTGTTGATTTTTGTGTTCGCCGAACAAGTGCGCCACGAATGTCCGGCCAGTGCGGACGCGGCTTTATACCATTCTAGAGATCGCCTTCTTATCGACCAACAATTAAGTTGATGTGGAACAAATAAGTAAAACAATATTTTATAACTGAAACAACTGTTTTTATTATTTTTTTTTTTTAACAGCTGTCTAATGGATTCAGTCAATTACCCTTTTTCCGTAAGATTAACATCGAGACTTCGAAAGCCTTTCGAGGGCATGGCCCCGTGGGTCGATGAGAGTTACAATGTGATTCTGCTCATCTTTAGGACAATAGCTTTCTAACGGTGTGGTGTGAGCGGTTTTCTCCTATGATGCACACAAACTGAAAACGGAGGGAAGAAACGTGCTTATGCCTATTACAATCATTTTTTTTTTTTATAAATAAAATTAAAAAAAACTAAATAAACAACATAATGTTTGGAAGTAGTCTCCCCCTGTGCCGGACGAGCCAAAATCTGTCTTTGATTTATACAATGAAACTATTTAATAGTGGCGACATCGTGTTAATAGGCTATTAACGTCATCTTTTGTGTTCTATTGTAGTCAACGATAATACGGGCGTTATCAAGAGTTTTGCACTATCAAGATATAATCATTTCCAAGTGTCGTCAACATTGTATTGTGAACAAAAAATATAGGTAGTTTTAATTTGTCACAACAGTGTAGACCTATACAGTACACAGTAATATGAATGTGTCAATATGAAAATACAGTGGAACCTCGATATATCGAACCTGGAGGGGAATGCAAAAAATTCGTAATATCAAGGTCTTCGATATACTGAGGTTCACGACCTCATTACTTATTTCCAGTAGTCCTAGAAATTGAGGAATAAATATGTGCGTGTACTCTGATTACATATCCAACAATTTGCTATTGCACAAAATAATATAACAGTCCACTGAAACGCTATGAGTTGCTTAATGTTTATAAACCCTTCTATGAAAATTTTATCACGAGCTGATCAGGACAACGACGACTATAAATGGTGACACAAAAAACTAAACAGTGCTGCAAACACAAAATGTATTTAGGCTATTAAGCATCAGTTGGGACTATAAGACGTTTTTACTCTTATACATGCAGTAAATATGGGGTTTTAAAATTATTACTCATAAGAATAATTTAAAATGCATTTAAACAAAATGCTAACGGCCACCTAAAAGACACTTAAGGTAATGAATGGAACAACACTAACACAGTAAGTTAACTGCAAATGCGGGAAGCAAGAACAGCGCTGTGAACACAAGGCACGGCAAAAGGCAACTTCTGTAGAGCGACAGGTTGCAACATGAAAGAAAATGGAAGAGCTTAATGATTCAACTTGTTGTCCTTTTTATAACTTCGATATGTTGAGGTTTTGTAGTCAAAACTTCGAGTTGTAGAGGTGATTAGGTCGCGCATCGGCGCTTCAAAAGTTCGTTATATTGAGGTTATCCCCGCTAATCTGTCGATATATAGAGGTAGAAATAACATTAGATTGATGGGAAGGTTCAAGGGGAATGAGAAAACTTCTTTATATCGAGGATTTCAATATATTGAGGTTCGATATATCAAGGTTCCACTGTACGATATTTCATATAATTGTAAAATTAAATATTCTATTCCCTTGTTTAACAATTGTGGTACGTAGGCCTGATGGAAATATTTTGTTGCCCCTCCACTACAAGTTTTGCTTATTTAGTGTACTATACTCATCCCTCAACATTAGTTTAGGCCTACTCTTCTGCGGGAATAACATATTATTTTAGCATTTTGGACCACAATCATAAACTATCCTTCCCACCCCATGTTTATTATTTAATTTTAATTTTTTATAGAGTTTACATGGTGTTGTTTTCATTACGAAAATTGTGGGTTTAGAAATTTGTATGTAATTTGTGAATACATAAGTATTTTATGTAAACATAGGATGCCCACGTGAATTTATACGATAATTGCTCATCATTGGTCACAACCAATCTTGTAGTGGTGTTTGTATGCAGCCCGAGTTGTCAAGTTGGCCTAACATTGAACGTCACTTAGCCATGCAGCAGTGCAGTGTGTCGAGCAGCCTGTCAATACAGTGACGGTGTTCGGCTCCACAACACTGTCATCATGCCCTTTAGCAGCGGCCCCCTTCTTCCCGATGACTGTCAAAACAGATATTCCCCTCCGAGTCACCGATTTTCCAGTCTTCTAATTTCAAACTTTTGACCTTCGGAGGAGAGCGAACTGATAAAATGTTCCTGTTACTATCGTCTCGAATCGCTCGTCATGACGGCCTACCTATAAATGTCTACTAGAAATATCAAGCTTATACTTAAAATTTCATTTTTTTCAGGTGTGAAAAACGTATTATTGCAAATTAGCAATGTCTCCAAACAAGAGTTTGGGATATTTATTGGCCCTTCTACTTTTCATATAAGGTGTGAAAAATAATTCTAAAATGCTAACCTAGGGTACACACAACGCCAATACTTGTACCCCTTCTACAGAAGGCTGCCGTATTTTGGGAATTTATGTAATGGAAATTGACTCTATTGAAACGAGATTATTTGGTTGCACTGTGCTGAAAGTATTCCCACAGCTTCATTTTCGAGTCCAGGACGATTCTTTTGAAACTAACTAACCATGTTTGTCTTCATAATTGGAAAAAGTATTGCATTTTACGAAAGAGCAATGTTAAATTTGTGACAATTTTAGGAAAGTTTTGGGGTTTTAAGAAAGGCAATGCATTTTTAAGCAGTTTTAAGCGTTAAGAGGGTCAATGACTCAGTCATTAGGATAATTTCACGTTCACGATTAACTAATGATTAGTTTTACAACAATTAGGTGATACAAGCATATTATGTTGTAAACAATAACATCTTCCTATTTAAAACCGATCCCAACGTTTCCTGATTATGAGTTAAACAAATTTTGCGCAAAGTAAGGGCACACAACCTAAGAGTAGGCCTAAGGGGTACATGGGGAAGTAGAAAGGTTGACCACCATTGGCAAAATTAAAATGATTGAACATCAAAGCCTTCTCCAACGCGGATTGTCTTAGGAATTCTCAAATAAAACAATATACTCACAAAACAACAGCAGAGAACCGTCTTCAGTAAATTTCGACTTTTGAAGTAATTAAATTTTTTCTTATGTTCGTCTTTTAATAAATCAAAATACAGTAATAATTTTTTGAAATGTGTATATGTGAATCGCCTTAATGACAAATTAAACATATAAAAAAAATAACGAGTAAACTTCACGGATATTTTTTATTCGTTGTGGTAAGCTCAACGAATTCTTTCAAATGCGAGGGTTCACCGTCCTCGAGATACATGGATATGACGTCACTTGGTATTCACTCCTTGCCCTGGATACCGCCAGTCATCCCTACAATATGCATGTAGACGATCATTTTCTCCCTTTATTTTAAATATAGTGTTTAGTTGTTACAGATTATTTTTTATAAAGTGTTTCATAAAATATATAATAATTTTATTTTATATGTTTTTACTTGTTGCTAAATAGCAAAACCATTAGTTTAATTGGTAGCATTATCAATTATACTAAAATTGTAATGTGTTGTTTCTAAACACCGCTGTATATTTTATAACACAAAACTACTACACTATAAGTTGTGATGAGTGATCGACCCAAATGCAAGCGCGCTTTGGCGTTGTGAAATAATTTTATTAGCCTACATTCGTTTGATGCTTTATATCAAACAAATATGAATATATAATGTATTTTTATTTGAGGTCTAAAAACGGAATATTGAGCAAGAATTTTATTTGGTTTGCGAATTGTTGAATCAAACCACTACAACCAACTCCTATTCCATTTCGTTTTTTTCAATGGAGGACGAGATTAAACGCCAATTAACGCGTTCATTGAGACTAATTAGTTGATAGGCTCGGAATGGTTTTTGTAACAGTGATACTAATTTTACACCAGGACACAGACGACGTGCAGTTGGCAGTTGGCACCGTGTTGAGTTGCATTCCTGGGTGCAGTTGCAGTGCGGTAACGTCGCCAAGCGTCCGCGTCGTGGCGCCACCTTCGCGTCGGCCTACTACATGTCCAGGCAGAATTTTAATCTTCTTTTATCTATTGAGTTTAATCCCTTGCGAAAGTCTTTGATTAGATTGAATCAAAATTTTGGTTACCACTATTATTTTTCTCATTTGTACAATGAGGATACAGCACTGATTACGCCGAAACATTAGTAAATTTGGAATATTTATCTTGGTTATACTATCTTGACTACCCACTTCGTGGCGTTGGAATGAATAAAGCTCTCCAAAATTAATTAAGTAAGCTTAGCATATTCTATGCTCTTAATGAGTGTTATGAATTTTAATGTTTTACCAGAACATTTTTTTGCAACCGACCAAACGGTTTGCCGAAAAAATAATACAAAATTCCATGCAATGGAAAAATTGAAAAAGAGTGATTGAATACTTCACGCGTCGTTGTTCGGTTCAGCCCGGCTGTCGCTTGCGATAAAGTGAGCCATTGAGAGGGGGAAATTCGGTTCCGATAAGTTGGCAGCGCCGATATCCGCGATGTATGACGCTATATACGCGGATATGCGCGGATCCGGCGATATATGAACACCGGCAACACCTCGGGCGAACCGGGCTACATATAATATGATTTAGACATAACAGATTTGTCTCCGAAGTCAGTCCATCTCTTTTGAATTGCCCCCCCACCCCCTTGTCTTTTAAACTCATGCACCGATACACATAACAAGCTGACAATGATAGAGTGATTGCCCATGAACTAGTAATAATCTGCGTAGTGAAATTTTGCTGGGATAATATAAATAGTGCGTATATCAATTGTTTAGCTTTTTATGTGTGCACTTTCGAAAAAAAAATCAGTGTGCGGCAGCAGAAGTCATTTCCATAATAGCCGTAACGACTCTAATGTAACAAAAAAATTTACATACTCCTCTCCACCAGCATTTTACTAGGGATTTTTTCTGTTATAGGAAAAATCTGTTCAAACAACCATTAATCGTGTAATTCTCCTTAAATACTTTCAACGCATGGTCTTATCAAAGATCAGTAGGCTAATTAAATTATATTCTAAGAATTATATTCATAAATAGCATATCACACAAATAGCGATGCATGAATCACTATTGTAAAATCACTAACAACAGCAATGTTGTGTCTAGATCACGTCGTTATAAGAAAAGTTCTGAAACACTATTAAAATTGTTAAATCTACTCATAAATCTATTCATAAATGTGGACTACGGTACTTTGTTGAGGTTTCATTTCATCGCTCGTTGTGTATAGGGGTGTGGTGTGGACAATCACAAGGTGGCCCCATCGATGTATACTACGATGGGTGGCCCCAGGGGGTGCTTCAGTGTGTAGTGGAATTTCGTAAATCTTAACCGAGTATGCTGAGTGCGTGATATCGGTGCGTACGCAGTCCACGCACGTTCCGCACGCACACACGCACACTCCAGGGGTAGCTAGCTACTAGCTCGCGTTGGTTGGTTGGGTGAACAACTGTACCCAGCACTGAAATTGCAAATACTTGGTATTTCTAAGAACTGTATATTTTATTATTGGTGAGCGTATGATACTTTTAAGTCATGGAAACTCGTTAGTGCATTATTTGGCCTATATTATAATAGGTATTGATTAAAAAAAAATTTGTATGTAGGCCTACAGTGTACGAGGCTTACAAAAAAATAAATCCTCGTGCCTATCTGAAATGGTTCGACAACACAGATGTTTGGATAATTGCTTTGCTAAATTTATTTTTTTTTTCATTTTGGGTTGGAGATACTTTGAAAAGACACTTCAGAAGATAAAACACTTCACAAAACATGCACAATGCGCATTATTCATTGCCATACAGGGTTTTTATCTTGCCACAGTATAATTGCCGTTCTTGAAATTGAGTCTATGCATTCGAGTAATGAGCCAGCTATGCAGTATGCTGTTAGTTGTCTTGTCCTCTACTGGATAACTTTTATGTATTTAACTTCTAATTCTGAGTATACTACCCCAATTTCCTGAACATATAGAGCTTATGGGACATGGAGCTTTCATTTGAAGACAAACTATGCGACTGGCACCACACCCAGTAACTCACTGTAACCAGGTAGACGAATATAAAGGTATTTCGGAGACAAATCTGTTATTACTAAATCATATTATATGTAGCCCGGTTCGCCCGAGGTGTTGCCGGTGTTCATATATCGCCGGATCCGCGCATATCCGCGTATATAGCGTCATACATCGCGGATATCGGCGCTGCCAACTTATCGGGACCGAATTTCCCCTCTCAATGGCTCACTTTATCGCAAGCGACAGCCGGGCTCAACAACGATGCGTGAAATATTCAATCACTCTTTCAGTTCTCCATAGTTTTCATTTTCTTCTATATCCAGTGTGACCGGAGTGGCTGCTAGAAACTTAGGCTAGTTAAACGACAATTTAAATTATAAGTTAAACAAGTTTAAATCGTTTTCTTGAGATAATACAAGTAGACGATTTGTACTTGCACCCTGCTAAGATTAACGTTAAAGTTTTATATACAGTGACATAATGGTGATACGTTTACTGATTCACTTGAATAATTCAGTCGCTCATTCTAATAAAAAAAATAAATAAATAAAATGAAATAAAAAATCATAGTATAGTGAAAAATAGTTCACTATCATTATTTTATTTTATATTTTGAGTTTATTTACGCCAGTGATGGGATTTTTTACATTTTTACGGGGAACGGTCCAAACCCCAGTCTTGTTAATATCCAACATCGACCAGTTGTTATAAAGCATTAATTAAATAGCCCAAAGACGGAATGACAATTGGGTCCTGAATGGAACCTTTAAAAAGCTACAAATTTTTCTCATGATGAACCGTCAACCTTTGGATTCAAAGGCGAACACTAACCACTCAGCTATACACAGCCAATGTACTTATTTGATAGTTATAAAGATATTGTACTCGTATTTTAATAGCTTTCTAGGAAGTATAAATTACAGCATTTAGCTATATATAGCCTACATACACTGAACATTAAATAAGCAAAAGACCTTACTCAATTAAAGAAAAAAAAAAAAAAACTAACTTTTCTACTAAGAAGTTCTTTTACCGTCTCATGTGGTCGCTCGCCACCTCCCACTTCCCAAAAAACCTCTCCCGGACGATAAGCGTATTCCCAGCAGGGTCAGGAGGAAGTTAGCCCCTAGATAAGGGGTCGCCCCCGCCCCACCTACTGCCACTGACCCGAGAGAGAATGTCGGGTTATCGGGGGGTTATCGGATGAAGCGGAGGGTGGTGACTCTGTGGGGTTGCCCCTTATCGTTGAAAAATGTTAAGCAGTCTACATATTCAATATGTCAAAATTGTCTCGACTCGGCCTCGCACTTATTTTTTTTTTTTTTTTTTTTTTTTTTTATACATTGTGAAGTTATGTGATACGTGGATAATTCGAACTCTCCTATTGGAAATAGTCTTTAATTTGATTTTCTTTCTATACCTCTTCAAGTTAGGAACATTGAAAAGTATTGTTTATTTTATAGGCTAGTTTTATAGCCTGTAGTATGAAAGTTTACAGTGCTGATTCACTCGAGGTTAGAAACATTTATATTTCACCGAGCATGGTTGGGATTGAAAGATGATGAGCCTCTCCAATGCACTAATTATTGGACTGTTGATTGTTTGTTTAAAATATGGACGCTTTGTTTCTTGAAGGTTCATTAATATGCTTTTAGGAATGTTAACATAAATTAGCTATTTAAATTGAATTCTGAAGAATGAAACTTTAAAACAGAAGGAGGTCCAAAGGTTTCCAGTTGACTTTTGTTTTTGTCGTCTTTCTCACATTATACGAAGTTGGGTTCCAAATGTTGTAGGCTACCCTTATGTATGTTTATATTTGTATTAATTATACATTAGTTTTCTTAGAAAGCTATCTGTAAACGGGATTTTCTTCTTCGAAAATCTGTCGTTTAACCCACACTTTCTTGTTCCAGGAGAAGAACTCCTTCCTGAACTACAACGTGTCCTGCATCCTGACGCTGCCGCCATACCAGCGCCAGGGATACGGCCGGCTGCTCATCGACTTTAGTAAGTAGATACACATTTTACCGCAAAAACCTTAATTAACACCTAGGCTCCTATTGATTGCATGCGCAGCCATGACAATTTTTGCGAGAAATCTTGTATGAAATTCAATATTTGTTGGTGGTAGTCTCTACTGAGTGACTTACAAAAATAATCTAGCAAATTTTCCTAATCAGCAACACAAAATTCACTTATTTCAGGGTCTGGACTTTGATTTTTTCTTAAGGTTAAAGAATACTCAGATCACAGAATTATTACTACTGTACCGTAATAAATCGACTTCTCTAAGTTCAATTATGTTCAT
Organism: Neoaliturus tenellus; assembly: GCA_030545055.2. Taxonomy (NCBI): domain Eukaryota; kingdom Metazoa; phylum Arthropoda; class Insecta; order Hemiptera; family Cicadellidae; genus Neoaliturus; species Neoaliturus tenellus. The sequence continues at coordinate 53,577,151 of CM061537.1, read as the reverse complement.
GTAGGTTCGCCTACATCGATAAACGAAAGTATTAATTTCTTCATGCAATTTCTACAACGTTGGATATCTAAATTATATACTCCCGAATGTGTAACTGACTGACTCACTCATCGGGGTATCAGAAATTCGTCAAAAGTCGGTAATGTAGATCTCCTATATAATACTTACTACAGAGTAATTCCCAAGCGAGAACTAAACTTACCGACCTGTATTATTGAGAAAATTGCCAACGTACTGGGAGTCGCGGATTACCGAAACACTCTTTTTAAGAAATTTTATAACATTAACCAATTGTGCCTTTATAGGTAAAGCGGTCTATCCACCGAGAGTAATTTCAATGTACAGGGTGTATCTGAAATTACCTCTCCAGACCGGAAGTCACTGATGTCAAATACTAACTCTCACTTTAAATAATTTTTTTTAGTTTTACACGGTTTTTAAGAAAACTTTACAATTTGATCTTGTACGCGTAATTTTAGCAGTTTATTGAATATTTGAGGTTAAAATTTAGATTTTCCTCATTCTTCTCTGAGCATTTTAGGTTAAGCAAAAATGTCTTGGCACAAAAATGTCTTAGACTCTTTTAAATACGTTTCCAACAAAAATTGTCAGTTTGGTCCAAAAAGTTTTTTTATTAAATTTACAACATGACGGAGATTAATGAACATGTATTTAAATGTTTAGTAAAACTAATCACGTGATAATTGATGTTTTATGATGGATTAGATTACCTTCGTCTCCAGTTCAATCGAAGTCGTTCACTACGACCTAGGTTTCGACACTAGTGTATCTAGACTTCTAGTAATCTAGTGTATCTAGTGTATCTAGTGTAATCTAGACTTCGATTGAACTGGAGACGAAGGTAATCTAAACCAAATTTAAGTTTTACCAGTTCAGGGGCAAATTCTCCAATATGAATAAATTTTATGATGGTATATTATTTTAAATGAGGTTCTTAGACATTTACATGTTTGGTAAGTTCTGTTATATGTAAAATGTTCAGACATAATATATGTAAAATTTTCCCCAGTTAAAAAAAAAAAAAATAATGTCATGCTATTTATTATTCTAAATCAGTATGATTAGGGTTTAAAATATTAAATTTTAAAGTTGCTTCAAAATTACGTCTGGTCCCCTCTGTATTGAAATCAGTGTCAATCAACAGAGCAAAATGTGTTTACCTACAACGGCACAATTTGTTTTTTTTTTTATTTTTTTATTTTAAAAGAGGTGCCAGGTTGGTATTGGACACCCTGTAAGACAGTATCATATTTGCACGATAGTCCTCCCAAAAATTGGTTCTTTATTTGGGATGGCACTTAATTTCTAACGAACTCATTAAGCCGCGTCCGCACTGGCCGAACATTCGTGGCGAACTTGTTCGGCGAACACAAAAATCAACAAACATTATTAACGAACAATTAACCGGCCATATGATTTACATACTAAACGGTTAGCAACAAACAAACAAAAGTTCGGAAGAACTTTGTTCGGCGAACATGTTCGGCCAATGCGGACGCGGCTTTAGGAAGTACATCATTGACTTTACCTGATAGCATGCTAATTTAAATTTTACAATTCAACAAAAGTTTTAACTAAAATAGCAGATTACACAATTGATTTATCTTTTAGTGCGTAATAAATTAATGTTTAGTTTAAAAAGGTGGCAGTACAGTATTTTCATTTAAAATAAAAAAGCTTTTTTATTTCCTGCCCCAGAAAACTATCTGATTTCAAAATTTAGCGACCAAACATTTTTACCCAAAATAAATATGACATTATTTTTTTTCTACTCTAGCGGCCAAATTATAACATCTGAGGCAATCCTTGCGAACATCTTTCAAGTTACTACAAGTTTGGTTCAATGAATTTTCGCCCCCCAGTCCACACAATTAAACATAATTAAATGTTTATTTATTTTTGTGGGGAATTTTATCCCATGTAGACGTAATTTTACAACTACTATAATATTTTACTCAGAACCTCAACTTTGCACATAGACATATCTTGCACAGTACCAATATCAATTAAATTATCAAACTTAAAAATTATCATGATGATTTTCAATATCACGTATTCTTCTATTGAAAGTGAGTCGGAACGAATTGCTATATCAAGCAACTGATTGTTTTACTTTGATTGTTATTTACTGACCTGGTCCTACGGCTAAAACATACGTCCTTTGATGTGTATGGTAACTTTAATATTTTAACCATTATTTAACATACTTTTGTTAGTAACTACTGTATTATTGTATTTAGAAACTTGAAGTTTTTTTATTTGCCTTGACAGTTATTTTTTAGGAAATTAGGTAAATTTAAAGTTTTACATTATTAAAAACTGAAATGAAGGAATTGTAATGAATGCCAATATTACATTATGTATTTATCATTGTATGTTCAATATTACTGGATCGTTATGTTATTCCCTGGAATTTCAACACAACTAATTGAAGGATAGTAACTGAATAGTATTTTTGTAAATAAAAGGGGTTTTTGACAAGTTTTATTCACTTTGTTAAGATTTTAAATTATTTGGTTTAAAGGAATTTTTCATTGTTTTCGATGATCTACTGCACATTTTTATGCAGTTTATCCATTTAATTTTTTCATATATTTATTTATATGAATTTTATAATTTTAACTAAGTACTTATACAATACCTACATACAAAATTTATTCACAACTCCATTAACCTTTATAGAATTCTGGGGAATTAGGGAAGGAGGTTTGGAGAAAGAGTGTCTGAAAACGAGCCGTAGGCGAATATATTTTCATTCCTTAGATTGAGTTAGTTGCACAAGTTCAAATTTAGGTTACTTCTGCAGTCGTGGGAGTTAATTTATGTTATAAATAAACTTACAAACTCATTTATTTTGCTATTTTGCTCATTTACAAACACTTATATTCAAATGTAATCTGTTCATTATATGCGACTTAAACAACAATTAACGAATTTCTGGGCAAAACCCTGAGGGGGCATGGGGGCGGAGCCCCCATCGAGCCGTAGGCGAGTCTTTATATACAGTTGTATTAATTAAGGCCGCAAAATATCGAATGAGACACTTGGTACACGGTAAAGGTACATACACCGCTATGATTTCTTGGTGTTGCGGAAATATTTTCTTGAATGATATTTTAAGTCACACATTTATTTTAATTGAAGCCCTTGAATATATGGCAATGGGGAAATTGTCGTCCATTTGTAAACGTGTAATTACTTGAGATGACGACACAATTGAATACTAACGTGAAAGGGCGAAAGTTCAGTGGTATGATACTGGTTTGACGGCGTTGTTGATGGCCACACACAGCCGAGGCCCGAGGCCCCGAGTTAGTTGTGTTGAGCGGCGTGGCCGGTGTCATCCTGTGGGGAGCGTATCACCAGCGACCGCATTGTGGTCCAATTTGTGCCACGCATTATATAACCGCTGCATTAGCCGACACCGTCACCGGCGACATTGAGACATTTCATCGTAGCTTGGACTTTTAAAAACAAATCGTGTAATCCTATGTCTTACATAATTAAAATTAGTATAATTTGGTAGAACATTTTATTGTAATCAGGCTGAGGCGTCGTGGTGATCGTGAATTGATGTAAACTAAATTATGTCTAGTAAAAGAATGTGGTTTTGTTTTGATTTGAGTTAACTTAATATTGTCCGTAGTGTGTTTCTGTTCATAACACTATATCTAAAAGTAATTCTTCGATCATAGATAAGCTACCTACTCAAAATATTGATGCAAACTATATTTTAAAGATACTGTATTTACGATTGAATATGTTGTAGCAGATAGTAAATTCCCTTTCCTAGCCAATCTGAAGCTTCGTAATCGTAATGTTGTTTCTTGGTCATTTTCAAGTTCTGCACCGCTACTACAGTTATTTGCAGACCCTCGTCTTCTCCAGTGTGCGAATATCGCGGGGATCGGGTGATAACTCACTGGGGCGGTTCATTTTTTATTGTAATTCCTCAGGAATCCATCACCGGGACCCCAGCCGGCGGGGGAGGCATGGATATTTGATGGCAGCGGACAGATGGGGCCGCGCGTGCCGCTGCCTCGAGTTCAAGCGCAGAGAAAAATGTGCGAAATCTTTGTTGGCAGAAAATATTGATGTCGATGGAGTATGGCTTATGAAAGTGTAAGGACAAATTGATCAGAGTGTTGATCAGTAAGATCGTTCCACGCAGACGGGGTTACCAGGGGTTCAAAACCCCCAAAAAATGAATATATGTTTCATTCAAAAGTGTTCCTCTTTGAATCCGAAGATTGCCAGTTTGATCCTGGGAAAAGTTAGTTAACTTTCAGAAGGTTGGAAACTGGACTCAGGCGCCTCTGCTCGTGCCCGACAAATGAATTTGCTGGTCTTTGTCAGTATCAAAACTACACACTCCGCCCGTGTCACAAATAATGACTCTAAAGTATTTTTATATCGGTTACTCAATATTTAATAATCGAAAAGTTATTGTATTATCCTTTACTCATACAGTATACTGTCATAGTCGAGTGCAAATGTAATATCCTAAGTGTGAAATTTATATATACTCATGAAACTTACTCAATCACAGCTCACAGGTCCCATGGGGCATACGGAGCCCTCTCTTGCATCCTGTTTTTGTTTTATTTCCTGAATGCTGATACAGTATTGCATACATAATTTTCTCACCCTTACACGTTTTACCTGACAGGGCTTCAATGTAACCATGAAACAGCCCTATTTCTCCCATTCATGTCTTACACCTTCCCCTTATTGCAATTCTTATTCAAGGTACAGTACTCGTAATGAATACTTAAGGTTCATACCAATTTAAATTAAACATCACACATAAATTAAATGCAGTTATTATTTGTTGGAACATTACTATGTATTTATTCGTTCACAAAACGCATTCTAACCTTTCAAAAAATCGTTTCCTAGTTGCTCACTTAAACACATTTTTGAAAACGAAACAGCAGACACTTCCTGATTTACCGGGCCCTCAGTGGAGCCGAATTTTCAAATTTAAATTTCAAATTTGCCATGCCATTAGGGTGCTAACGTTAACGCTGCAAATGTGAACGGCCCAGCGGCTTATGACGGAGATTTCCATCCAGGTCGTCATTACATTTACATTTCCTTCGCTCCTTGGAAACTTAAATAATTTGCCGACATTTGGCGACCTGTGAGCTCCTTTGTGTTCTGAACCAGAATCCCGTCATTGTCTCTTTTATATCGGATCCTGACCAATTTTTTGTACATACGAGAATTTCTCATTTCTCTGCACTATGTTGTTATTGAATTGGTTTTACAGCACATACAGGTTTAAGTGACAAAAGCCTTCTTATTTTTCTACTAAAAAATGTAGAAGGCATAGTTAAATAATTTATCATTTTATGTCGATTGTTTTATGCTTCAGGTCATTTTTTTCAATCTTAATTTAAGCTAATAAATTAAAATCGTCTAAGTTATTATGTTTTGTGCATCCATTAAAAATATCTAAATAGTTAATTACCGCAACAGCAATTGTCAATACGCCAAAAGATTGTAAAATCTAATAATATTACCAGGAAAAGGTGTACTTCAAATATCGAAGAAACAAACGGATTGAATCAGAATTTGAGAACAACGCATGCACGCAAATCCGTCGTAATTGGCTTATGCGAAAGTTTCTTCAGGAAAATCACAGATCTAGATATTATATTCTGTCAGTTAATTGTTTTTTACGACTGGTATGTTGTAGATCGTTTGTATTCTATGTTCTATCTATAAATATAAATTGAAGTTGGAAAAGATGTAACACCACTTGTTTAAGCATTCTCAGAAGTCAAAACCTCTACAACCGTATACTTGATTGAGAGCTTTTGACGTGAAAACTGCAGAAAAATTTACGATAGATCACCCTCTTCAACCTTGAAATAGAGACCTTTAAAAATTGTTGTGGTGGCTGAGAGTTGAGTACTTTCTTTAGTTTTTTGCAGCCTAGGGCCTTAAGGGTGTATCTTATCTGAAATATGATGGAAAATCGCATGTGAAATAAAGGTCCCTACAACTTTTGTACTTGTGGTTTTGCTCTAACTTTCACCACCTTTGCATTAAATCACTTTTAAGTTGAAAGTTGGGTTATTCTATTTTAAAGTATTGATAAAAGATTTGTAAAAAAATATATAAGCTATTGCAAACTTGAGGCGAGTGAGCGCCGCGAACGAGCTGAACCTGACGGCGGTGAGCGAAGCGAACGAGCTTAACTGATAGCAAGTGACCGCAGTAAACGAGCTCACCTGAAGGGCATGAAATTCCTCGGTTTGGTATTGCAATTTGAGTCCCGTTGCAAAGCACGGGTAAGGTCGGCTAGTTATATCATAATAGCCTACCCAGCATGCTTTGTCAACGCATTATTGATCGTTCACTCCGAGGCGAATTCCTTTGCTTCCGCTCGTTTGCTTTTTTGAATCCAGAGGTAAAATGTTTGTAAACCGTTTTCGTGGATACAAAAACTTGATTTTAAAAATCATGCCACCACAATACAAATGTTACACGCCACTTTTCTTGCAAGAGCGCTCCCCGACTCGTCTTTTGCTGGACCGGTGACTGGGGCGCCGTTATTAGGTGTAATTAAAACATGGTGTAGCAACTAATTGGTCGTTAGTGCATCGCTGCACTCGTTGCACTCTACATGAGCGCATCAGCGCGCGGCAACGCTCGGCGAGTGCGGCCGCCACCGCGACGGCGACGGTTGCGCAGTTCTATGTTGCGCCTACACGAATGCAGTGTGAGGGTCGCTAAAGGTGCTGCTATACATCGACGTCACGTCACGTCTTCATTCGCATCCATTCGCATCGATGGATCCGGCGATTCCGGAGGGTGTGCTATACGGACGTCGCGTCCATTCCGCCAATTCTTACGGATTCCGCGCGCGCGAAAGTAAACAAAACAAACATTCGGACAAAATCCACCCTTGCTCTCATTGGTTACGAAGTTTCCCGATTGCGTACGAAGATACCCGAGGCGAAAGCCGAACGGCCGAATGGACGTTGGTAGCGGCTATACAGCGACGTCGCGTCACGTCACGTCACGTCTTCATTCGCACCCATTCGCACCGATTCGCACCCGAATGCTCCTCAGAGCATTCGAGTGCGAATGGATGCGAATGAAGACGTGACGTGACGTGACGTGACGTTGATGTATAGCCGGTTCCATTTGAATACACAGGGAGCATACCATGCGAACGTGGACGTGACGTGACGTGACGTGACGTGACGTGACGTCGATGTATAGCAGCACCTTAACTCGAACCGCTTTATCGCAACCTTTTCAATCTCAAATTTTCAGTTCTACTGAAAAACTGTCTAAATCGAAAAATAAACTATATAGGCTGCATCAATCAATCAAAATAAGTTTACTTCTAGCCCTGTACGTATATAAATTGAATAAGTTGCAAAAATTTAAAATTTTCTCCATAACTCAAAGCTCACTAAAGAAATCTAATTTAATATTCACTTTACCTCCCCAAGTCGAAGTTACCTCGATATATGAAATTGTAAATTAGTATAAAATATAAATGTTGACTTTTGACTTTTGACTTTGATAAATACAGTATTTTTCTAGCACACCATTAAGGAGAAAAATGTTATGGTATAAGTAGACTTTTTAAGAGCAGTTTAATCATCGTTAAAGTTATTCTTTCCTGAATTCAAAAGGTTTCTTTGTAAACCTCTTAACAGTGTTTAAATTGGCCGGCATCCGTCCTAAGGAAATTAGCATTTTAACCTCCCCTCTAGAGTTAAACACGCCTGTTAAATCGGTTTTTCCGACCCCTTTCATACGGGGGTGGCGTAAGACGACAGAGCTATACAGCATAATTAGAAACACCGTCAAAATCACTGCATTTTAACATTTGCATTATGGATTTCTCTCTTTACACTTCATCAGGGTGAAAATTTGTTAATGCCTCTGAATATTATTCGTTAGTACAGTGTTAAAAATTTAACAATGAAAAATAGTCATACAGGTACTTATATAGTAATCTTTATTTTCTATTATGCAATTATTTATCCAGTACTGACTAAAAATAATTCGTGCATTTACTTTATTCATTTATTTGTTAAAAGATTGTGTCGGGTATACATCATAGTACTTGACTGTACATGTTTTTTTAGGAGAATCCGACTCGAGTTGCTATGTCTACTTTTAAAATTTTTATTACTCATGTAATTACTATTTCATTTCATTTATGGCATTTGTTCCGGATCCGATTTTGATGCTTTTGGCCTTTATTTAAAAAAGACGTATAAATGTACAGTTACACAGTACTTAGGTAACAGTACTTATCAAATTAAAGTATGTTGAACGTTGAACAGCTTTCGGAATATTATAAAGGACAGTTTTTTTTTGTTTTTTTTTTTGTTTACATTGAAAAATTAGAAAAAATCTGTTATTGGAATGATTATAGAATTTGCTACAGTTTATTTTTTAAGTGTTTCAATAAGGGCTGACGCTTTAGCCCTTGCATGTCCAAAAATAAACAATACGTTTCTTTATAATTTGTTTGGAAACGGTAGACATCTAACATCCATTTAATGAAGATGCAAGAAAAGTTCAATTGAATGTAGACTCCAAGTAATTTCTATCATCCCTCAAAGTTCTGTAAAAGTTTTACTAATTTATACTTTAGGTAGAACATATTATTCATATTTTTTATTGTTATATTTTTACATACTTTGTAAAACTATATCATTTGGTTTTTGTTTTTTCAGAGTATAAATATTATCAGAAATTGAAAGACCGCCAATTTTCATTGCGTTCAAAAGAAAAGAGGGATAAATTGAAACTTACCGAAAAGGGATTATGAAAGCCTGAAAAGGTCTTTATGTAAGTAGAAAAGACGTCTGGGGGAGCTTTACAAAGTCGCATTACTATTACTGAAAATTTATTTTAATTCCAGAAAAGTAAAAACATTTTTAGTAAAGCTTTTATAATTCTTATTTTAAATAAAAATTTCTTTAACATGCATGATAAAATTGTTTCAATATTACTTTACAAAACTATATATGTAGTCAGTTCTAAGAAAACAGTACAAATAGATTTTTTAATTAGAAATAAATTCCATACCAGACATGGGCTACAAAATATTGTGTAATGCTACCAATTTCTTTTTTATTAACTTATTTAGTATGTAATCATGTTTCAAACACTACCCAAACAACAACAAAAATAATCTAAAGTTTTTTTTTACTTTTTAAAAATGTTTATGAATATATTTACAGTTGACTGTATTTGTTCTTACGTTCTATGTTTTAGATAATAATTTGAAATTCCTCCCTAACTAAATACATTCTACAGGTTTTCCTTAACATTATAAACTTTTTAATTAGGATTTTATCTTAATAAAAACTAAAGATAACGTTTTTTTATACATTTAAGTTGTTTTAAATTATTTTATTTTACAGAAATTTGAGGGATGTCTTCTGTTTTCAACTGAGGGTGACTGTTAGGGGGTTTGCCACGGGAACAAATTTAATAGCTATTAACAAGAGTTGTTTGTACAAAAAAATATATTATGTGAATAAATGAAGCCAATATCGAACTAAACACAAGTAGACAAAGTTAAGGAATTGTCGTTGGTATATTTTGTTGAGTTTTTGTTTTAATAAAATGGTTATTATTTAAACATTAAAAAAGTCGTACTTATTCTAACCAAACTCTAACTCACACTAAGTTGGCAACTGTAGGAACACTTGCCAGTTTTCCATTGCATTAGGCTTTTATACAGCGTTTTTGGGCCAAATATGGAGCGTTCGTACTTTTTTCAATTTCAAGTAAGATTTTGTACTAAAGTTGAGAGCTGTATAACCATATAAAAAAGGTTTACAGTTTACGGTATCATTTAATACCGTATTAAAAGTTGGTTTACCACAAGAATGCCTTTATTTAAAAAAATGTTATTAAAAATAGACTATTAAATTAATGATATAAAAAATTCAAATCGTTGCTCAGATTGGCCAAATTGGTACTGAAGTAGGATTCCTGTTCTATAAAATAAAGTTGACTGTATTCGGCGATTCAGTTTGGCCACAAAAATGAAGTCGATAAATCATTTAAAGCAGAGGAACTGGCTGTGAGGGCAACGGACTTTGGAAGACATGATATTGCTTTTTGGGCGGTGGTTTGCCCCCCCCCCCCCAGCCACAACCCTTTTGATTTCTAGCTGTCTCAGACTTGCAGAGTTGCGGTATTCAACAGTACGAATATCCCCTTGGCTATTGTATCCCAATAGCATTCGCGACTCCAAACCATTGAGTTATATCATTTCAACAGCTCTTCTTAGTGGAATATTTTGTACATTTTAAATTAATATTTCAAATTTCTATTAAATAATACTTTATTAAGGTGAGGCCTTTCGCATTCAAGGAATGTATCCTCAGACCATAACAACTTTATGGTTGAGTTATTTAGTTGTTATGGTCTTAGGATGCATTTCATTGAATGCGAAAGGCTTCACCACAATAAAGTATTATTTATTGGAAATTTGAAATATTAATTTACAATTTTCATAAAGTTATATGTTTAATGAATATTCTTAATGAATATTCTTAAACCCGCTTTTATTGAGTGTAACCCTCAAGTAGGCCTAGATAACCCTCTTTCATTCAGTTAAACGTTTCTTCAGTTATCTTTACTGGGTAAACGTTATTGTTTGATTATGTCGATGGATGTATTGGTATAGTGGTATGAAACCCATAGTAATATAATTCACTGTATTAAACTGTTTAATCAATATATTCTTTTTCCCAAAGTTCTTGGACTAAACCTAGTCTAATAATTATTGTATTCGGAATTTAGTTTGCCTTCAAAAGACATTTTTTAGTGTACATTGGTTACACGTTGTATTTAAAATAATCTAGACTTATACTTGGCTTCAATACTACGTGTAGGTTATGTTCCTCTACGAAACTAAAACAAGCTTAGGTGGTAAAAGATAACTTCTGGTAAAATATATTGTTTAAAGTTCCCAAAACAAAATAAATAAATAAACACCTTTAATAATCCAAGGAAACCTTGGAGGCATTTTCTAAACTGAATTCTGTTTCCAGTGCAATCAAAGAGTTGCAAAACTGACCAGAGAAAATTTAAAACTTGTAAAAAAACAACGCGATTGTGGCGCAGAGAGAATTTTAATACTATTGTAACTCAAGTATGAGGTGGTTTTGGTGCTTCCTCCACTTTTACAGAGTTCCACCAGCAGCGAACTATCGCTGCCATCTCCCTGCTTTGTTCCGGGCTGTAAATCAAATGCTCTTCAGTGGCAATACTAATTCAATCAGCCGCAACCCGTCAACTGTTCTCTCACTTTGCGCTCGCATTCCACCGGGAATTACGGCATTCGGTGGTGCAAACGCGATTTTTTGGTGCGTTATAGTTTTTGTGTTGTTTTTTAGTCAGTGGCTTGTTGCACTTTATAAAAGGACTCTCAATAAGTAAACATGTACACAAGTCTCTATACTAGGAAAATTCTTGTGTTTTGTTTTACTGTAAATTTAAAAAATATATTTTATATTCCACTACGAATTGTGTTTCAGTGAAGTATATTTGTATATAATATGACTGGCACGGTGGCGACGTCCTGTAATCGAGCTACTTGGAGGTCACGAATTGTGGATAGGTATATAGGTATAAGCGATGGATTGTGGATGCGATGTTCCCTAGTGGGGGTTAACGTCCGCACTGATGAATACTATAGTTCATCCATAAAAACAATCCTCATAATTAGACCAATTCGTATATAAGAGGTCGAAATAGTGGTTAGGATCCCACGTTAAACTGTAGGTCCCTAGATACCATTGGCAGTTGGACTATGACTTAACAGCCCTGTCTAAGGAGAATGTCGGCCTTAGTAACAAGACTACAAGATCGCGCCACAATCATCCTACACTCACCCTCATTCATATTCAGGTTTAAATACCCACTAGGCCTATGTGAGGTCCCTGTCTCAAAATAGTGATATACTGACAAATGTGTAGTATTAACGTTTGGATAAATAAAGTGGGTGCCTTATCTATAATGACGGTAATACCCGAACGTTCAATATTATTTTTGGTGCTCACGCATAGAAGATCCCATTTTTTAAGTCGGTTGTTGAGGCCATAGTTGGGTATATTTGTCAGCTGATTGAGACGTTAAAACACCTTATAGAAATCCATTTGTAGTTCCTTCTAATAAGGGCGTAAAAGGAAGCAATTTTCAGGTTTGCAATTTGATAATATTACTGATTAAACTTGGTAACAGTGATGAAATCAGCTCTTAACCTTCGAAGTAAAATTCGCCTATTAGTTTCATTATGACATGTTTAAACATGATTTGTTTTACCACATTGGGGTTAAACAACTTTATACCTGAGTGCGACAACATTAAAGCATACTGAAAGGCGAGTGAGCGAATGAATGAGCCCGTCGTGGATGCGAGTGAACGGAGCGATGAGCTCGCCTTGAAAAGGAACAAGCCTTCTTATGCCTAAGCCTACGGCCTAAACCTAACCCCTAACGGCTTTAGGCCTAAGCGGTCAGCGTAGGTGGCCAAAGAGATAATAATAATGTAATAATGAGATAGTAATAATGTCACATACTGTATTGTATTATAATTTTATAAGTTTGCATCTGAAATGTTTTCTTACTTAAATTATTTATTTAGTTCTGGGGTGGAAATTGATTTAAAACTAAGGGATGTTTGGTTAGTTGAGTATCAATTTCGGGATATATACATTTGGATTACACTAATGTATATATCCCAATGTATATAATGGCAAAAGAAAATGACGCCTCAAACATGGAAGTTGTTTAACGCACTTATGTTTAGGAAAATACACGATTTTTCCATTTTTAGGTTTACAACATTGCGATTTATAAAATTATGTGTTTAGGCCTCATGGTTTAAAATATCGGATTTTACGTTTTTCTACATGGTCGAGTTCTTTTTTAAACGCCAAAAGTGACTAATCAACTAAGTATAACTTATCGCAGTTCAAATATTAAAATTTCCACGTATCAAAGTTATAATCATCCCCCAGAGCGACACGGAGCTTTTCCCAGAACCGGCCGAATAACCTGCTCAGACGCTTATTAAACCCAATAATATATTCCCCTTAGCAATATACGGCGAGACGCTTTGTGCATGGGTTGGGAGGGGGTAGACGATAGTTTTTCCTCAATTAACTTCCTCCCAGCCACCCCCAAAGTTTGTTGGTGGTGGTGAGGGGGGGGGGGGGGGGTCGCGTCATATCGAGCGGGGTCGCCGAACGCCGTATCAACCTACCCCAACCCCGGCGGCGCAATGCGTAACACGGTACCGGCACTGCCCCCCTCCCCCTTACTGTACCGCGGCCCTGCCACCCCCCACCGCCACCCCTACCGCGGCGTTAACGGGCTGTAGCCCACTGGGCTGGATCAGGTGCTCAATGTTTGGAAATTCGTAATGGATTTTTCTAGGTCAATCTTGAGTAGACCCACTTTCACAAAGTAGAGGGGAAAGAAATGGGATTAGAATGAAAAATCGGCTACTAAAGTCATGTATTTTTTTAAGTTTTGAATGTTAGATGTGGACTTTAAAAAACGTGTTTCTAAGTTTAAAAATGAGTTTGTGCTGGTAAATGTTAAATGTACCTTTTGTTCGTTTTTAAGTGAGTGCCTTTTGGTGAAAATTCACTATTACTATCCTACCAAATAGTTAGTGAGGACCTGTAAAATATTTTTGGGACGAAGTGTTACTAGGGAGCAGGTAGAGAGTTGGACTTCCGAGGAATTCGAAACGAAATGTTGCTGATGAAGTGTTAATTGGGACAATGTGTTTCGACACTTTCTAATCACATTGAATCTCTTTGGTTCGATGGAATAAAAAATTAAAATAGAACATGAGCAGAAAAAATCTCCATTTGTGCAGTGAGCATGAACAAAAAAGCTACATGACGTAACTGGGAACATTGAAAAAACTACTAACAACATTTCCCTGTGATATAGTGAAAAAATAAACAACGCTATATTGTATTTGTTTAGTTTGCATTAGGCTTATATCGTTAAAAAAAAATTCACCCCCAACAAATTTTTTGGAAATTCAAACATTTTAATTAAAAAGCTCTTCTGGTTAAATACCTACAATTAAAACTGTGAGGGCCTATTTCACTATTTTTGCGGTTAAGATTTTTCACCTCTCTATTCAATATAAATAAAAAAATATATTAAAAAAAGTTATAAAAAGTATTTTAAATCAAGATCGTAACAACTTTTAAAAAACCTTTTTCATTCAAATAAGTCATACATTATTGAATTAAAACTGCGCAGGAAATATTTCAACAAGATTTCACAATATTTTTTACTATGTGCGATTTCCCCATAAATTATTAAGGAATGAAAGGTGGTATATTTTCGACAAACTATAAGCCAATCGTATTTTTGTAAAATTATTATAAAATTTTGTAAAATTTAAAAGCAGAAGTTTTGTAAAAGTGTGTGACTTTTCGAAACCCAGCCGTGTACAGGATATAGTCCAGCATGCACTCCCATACCCACCGTAGAGATCTCCCCCCCCCTCACCCATCTCTCCAGCCCTGCAGAGTTAATTGGCATTGATAAACGGAGCCCCCTCACTATTTGGGGTTTTAAATGTTTATTTGTTTCCGACAAACCTGACCCTCCCTCTGTTGGGTTTTCAGTTCAAATAAAAACTATAAATACTGCGTCACCAGAAATCTGTAGTAATTTATCTAAGCGTTAGGGTGGGTTTACACCTGAGAGTTTTTCACTCTCGGAGAGTGGTTAGTTACTCTCATAAAAATCTCAGACAGCTGTTGATAGTACTCGCAGAAAACTGTCTGGGGTTAACAATCTTGGAAAATTCGCTTGTTGTGTAACACCTCTGCAAGTACCTGCTGAGAGTACGAAACTCTCTGAGAGTGAAAAACTCTCACGTGTAAACCTACCTTTACACCGCATATATTATCAAAGTGCAAATAAATAGTGAAACGTGACACAGTTGATGTTTTATCATTATATTTTTCATAATATTTTTGTAGAGAATTGTCGCTCATACTGAAATGTTTAACTGTTCGATGCTTTGTATTACAATGATTAAAACCAGGTTGGGACTACCTGCAAGCAATATTTTTACTAAGGAATGAACTCTATTAGGCCTATAGACAATGTTCATCAAATAAATGACCATTTTATGGAAACTTATTATCAGTAATTTTGTTAGGCCTACACAACTGTAAAATTCAGAACATAGGTATTTGTTTACACGGAATTCATCAGTTTACTAAATATTTTAGATGGTATCCGCTGCCTCACCTGGTATTCACCTCACCCTGGCAATCGTGTTATTATTATTTTCAATTTTTAAAAACAATTTTCAATTATGATCTGCAATTTTCAATTGAGAGCAATACCCAAAATATTTTTATCCCAAAACTAGCAAACAGCCCGTCAAAAATGACAGGTAATTTTCATGATGATTATTCATGAATTTGATGTTCAGGTTTGAAAATGGTCACAAAATTTATTAACAAACAGACAACATAGTATTCCAATTTCCATTTCTTTAGCAATGTGAACAGTTATCTATACATTAATATTCAAGCATGTTTCTTTTCCTCCTTTTTTCTCAGCTTATGAGCAACGTAAAAGGATCCCACACAAACCGTTTGAAAGGTAGTGTATTTTAGATTAGCAGAATGGTATATTTTAATTCACATCGGCCCCCGAGGCAACGCCCTTCAGGCTTCAAAAGTTTCAATGTTAATCTTATAGGAGAAGGATGACTGATTAATCATGAAACACCTGTTGTAATAACAAATTATAGCAAACCACTAAGAACAGTTTGTTTTATCCATATTTTTTTTAACTAATTAGCTCAGGATCAACTAAATATTAGGTCGAAATTCGACCAGTGGGCGATTTCCTATTCTTCTATAATAGGCAAGCATGTTTCTTTTCCTCCTTTCTTCTCAGCTCATGTGCATTATAGGAGAAATCCGTGCATACCGTTAGAAAGGTATAGTCCTGTAGATGAGCTGAATCGGGGCCCCGGCTGAATCCTATTAGGCCTATAACTCACGTTGGACTCCAGGCTTACGCCCCATAGGCTTTCAAAGTTTCAATGTTAATCTTTTGGAGGAAGGAGAATTGATTGAATCATTAGACAGCTGTTGTAAAAAAACACTGTTAAAAACAGGAAGAACAGATGTTTCAGTTATAAAATGTTTTTAAACTTCTTGGGTCCATATCAACTCAAATTTTGGTCTAATTTCGATCAGGAGGCGATCTCTACAATCTACATTATATCATTAATAGTTTGTATAAGTTTAAATAGTTTATAATACTTACTATCATATGGTTTTACGATATAGTAGGCCTATGCGACATTGCAAAAAAGATAATGATTAAAGGTTTTTAACCGTATTTCCATTTAGGCTATTCCATTCTAGTTGTATGGCCAATTAACTTATTAATGTAATTTTGCTGACTCAGAGTCCATTTAATTTGCTTGAATTTGGAGTTTACTCGAAATTTACCAATCTATATTAAGTTTGTCCTCAACCTCTGGCATTTTTGCCTCCTTACGTTCTTGTTTAATTCTGTTCTAACCACGATGAGTCTAATGTCCCCATTAGGTTTTGGCATCGCTGAGCACCATTCTGTGGGCTCTTCCACAGTGCTTATGCATCTAATCGAACCTTACTTTCAAGTTCTGACTCGAA
Organism: Neoaliturus tenellus; assembly: GCA_030545055.2. NCBI lineage: Eukaryota > Metazoa > Arthropoda > Insecta > Hemiptera > Cicadellidae > Neoaliturus > Neoaliturus tenellus. The sequence goes on along the minus strand of CM061537.1, from coordinate 53,560,428 downwards.
TTTTTCACGTAATGGTATAGAAGTACATTCCTGGGTGTACTAAGTGTTACTGAATTGTCCTCTAAGTCGATCATATAGTAGGTTTTTTACCTTCACTAAAACACTATTCAAAACGTTTATTCTCTGTCTTTTGTTTCCACTTTATTTCCATCTCCTTTTCTTATTCTTGGTATTTCTTCTTGTATATTTCAAGACTTATTTCTTCCATTTCATAGTTACACATTATCACATTTTTGTACTCCATTGTTTAAATCAGTGGGAACAAAATACTAACTGTTAAACATGTAGAATTATTAGCCTAAACGACCTAAAAAGGATGAAAAATAAGAATTGTATAAGGACGTTATATAACTTAGTTATAACAAAAATTAATGGATTAATATACGGTGGGGAGAATTTTACAATCAAAATATTATGTTTATATATTTCAAAACATGAAGTTCATTAGTTGATAGTTATAAAAAATATGTGTAAACAAATATTAATAAATAGACCTTCAGTTTAAATACATAAATTCAATCATCTATATTAAATAACCTCTCTTTATAGTATAGCGAAAAAAAATATTAAGCATCAGCTGTTAAAAATTTATTTTACTGCTTTAAAAACCACTGCAACATTGCGTGTCCTTGATTTCATTTGTATCTGTCAATTATCATAGGAATGAAAAGTTGTCTGTTTTGTTTACAAAAACACTTTGTAAATCAGCAGTGAGGTCAAATTTCAATGTAAGATATGGATCACCTGGAGCAGTAAACAAATCGAAAAAATCACGTCTTAGATTGGTCTAAATAAGGTCTAATTTTCATTTTGCGGTGTTATAAGGCATTTTCCGAGGTATACCATATTTTTCCTATCATCTAGGGGTCATAAGAAATCCATTGACACCTAAACTGCCTCAATCCGTTCAGTAGTTCTCTCTCTCGACCCTTAAATGCACTCTTTTATTATATAAGATGGTTTTTCCAAGTCTCATAGCCGGCTATGAAAATCTTCATAGCCGGTCTCGAGACCGCAACAAGTATATTGGATCGTGTATGAAATTCATTAATAATATTAATGTTGCTTAAATTACGCCACTAACACTAATTCAATTTAATTAGAGTATTATTAAAGCTCCTAGACAAAGTTCTACCTAGAAGAGCATTACATGGTTTACTTCATTCTCCGAAACGGCGCTACAGCCGTCATAACCCGGACCGAAATAACTCGGAGAAGTAATAAAGGAACGCAAAACGCACGTTAGAGCGTTTATTACCAGAGTTAATTACCGGTTGCGTGTTCACAGCATGGCGTTTCCGCTCCGAACAGCTGATGCGGTTTTAATTAACAAAATCAGCTGATAATCTGTTGAACAATCAGCTGACAGATACATGTGTACCTGTCGGACGGTGGAGGCGCAAAAACAGCGCGTGTACCGCACGCGTGTCAACACCGTTGTCGACACCGGGTCGCGTGACGTGTCGTTACAAGTACCTACCGCCCTCGTCGCAGCGGACCTGCGTAGTCGCCGGATTTTGAAGGGGGGGTTGGTTTCTGAGGTTTGCTGCCAAACGGTGGGTTGTAGCCAAATATTTTTCATTCCCACCACAGAGATGAAAGTACGTATTTTCGTATCTGTCTCCCTACCTAATTTCGATTGCATTGAAAATTCATCACCTTACGTTATTATAACAAGTCAAATTAAATATAAATTATGAAAAACGATAAATTGCACTCGCATGAATTTCACTCGAACCACCATTTTGGCCAATTAGCTAATTATATTTTTCACTCTCTATGCAAAAAACGTTAAAAGTTCGCTTCTTAATGCAGAGTTTCAGCATAGTTTCTTTTCTCTCCTTCAACCCACAAAATGTATTTCAGTTTAAATTTTTGATTGCATACATATACGTAATACGTATCATCTTTGTATAGTACTTAGAATACACCAACATAGTGTTAAACTTTATCTTTCCACGTTTTCCCGACTTCAGTGATGTGCGTGTAGGCCTACCAAATGCGCGATCCCTTTATTGATGTTGATGTAATTATTATGGGATGGTCTCGTCTACTCTTCTAACTCGAAATTCGCTTGACTTTAATTTTTCTTCGAGTTATATACAGTTACACTTAGGGATACAGTAGTTGCAGTTACAGATGTATATTTTTTATTAATTCGACGTAGAGATGGTAATGCACAGTATTGTGACAGAAGACATACATGCAGGACCAGATGTGTCAGAAGTAAACTTTGATTTGAAGAAGTAGGGAACAAATTGAGGTTGACTTATTTATTGAATTTTTTGTTATAAAGGTAATTTGTGTATATCTTCAACTTCCAAATGCACAGTTGTTAATATTTTTCACTTAGGGGAATTGAAAATAATTCCAGATATCGAATATTAAGGTAATCGACGTTCGATTTAGCAAGACTCGACGTCACAAGGGTTAGATTCAATTCACTGTTTATGAAAAGCGACACTGTGGAAATGAACTATTGAAATTATCATCCCTACCTTCAAGCATCTAATCGTGCTCCCTTTCATAGTTGGCACAAAGAAAAAGTCACTCCCGTCTTGGCGAAGGGAAGTGTTTTACCTTAATTATATTTAGCTGTATTCTCACCTGACTGTAAATTGAATCCACAATGGGCCCGAGAGAGGAAAATTACATGGAGCCAAAGGCAGCGCCTCGCCCTGGGGTATGGCTACGACGAGCCAATTTCATCCAGTGTTTGTTCATTTCGCCTCGGCGTTTTGTTTACTTAGACACGCCACAAATGCCGTAGCTGTTTTAATAAACTGTTTCGTGAATAAATTAAATTATAAAATTGTTTCTGCAGTAAAAGAACGCTTTGGAAACTATGGAAACATGCTGCCAATCATTCGTGCAAAGAACTGTCTATTTATTGAAGATGCGCTCTCCTTTGGCCCAAAAATCTCCTCACTGCGTTTTTTACATTACAATTAGTTATAAATTGTTTTAACGTAGCCAAGCAGGCTAAACACCTGCAGACGTTCACATTGGCACGAACTGCGGCTTAAAAATATGGAAATTATAATATTTCAAACTTAAGTTATTTGTGTACAGTTTGATGCAAACAAATACTTCGTTAATTGGGCTTTTGAAGACAAGAGATTATAAATTTCTTTTGTTCTTGTTTTACAAAGTTATAGTTCAGAAACTTAAAATCAATCAAATAATTCAAAAACCTGATATTTTTTAACTCCGGTGCCTTTAAAAATCAGTCTTGAAATTAAAACTACTGAAAGTGGTTTACGCACTATGTGTAGGCCTACCCCTGAGTTTCTCCTTAAATGGAAGGACGATAAAATCTCAACGCTGTATCCAAGTACAGTAATCCCAATTTTGTTATAACTGAAAATTGGGGTCAAATTGGTTTTATTGGTTTTGCTAATAAACTTGATCGGATAGTCAATTTTTGAGCAAATTAATTTCCTGAATGACTTATTTTTATACTTTCTATAACTCCGTGCACAGTAAACCCTCGAAAAAATTCGACGAAGTACAAGATAAAATCGCCGGTTGAACGGACGTTGAAAATGTTGAAAACGTCGTATCGGACGTCGCAGATACCGTTTACTGCTGGGGAATGTGAATAAATTTGGAAGAAGCTGAAGCTGCAGAGAGAATATTGGCCGATGTCGCGTCTAAAGCAAACATTCCTCCAGTCGTATGCGGGACGGTTTATTGTTTCCCTTCATCTGTATTGTATACAGTAGCTCAGAGTGCCTGCCGTTCGTGCAAAACCATAGCAGATACAGTAATTATGCTTAGGTACTCATAGTAAAACTATCGTCCTTCTATATATTTTTTTCAAATATAAATGATTTAAAAAGATTTGATTTGTACTTTTGGAGGAGTCCACCACCTAGAGTCAGAAGGAAATGTTGTCCTTAAATATCAGATAATTGACTTTATTCTATTGCATGGTGAAAAGATTATTGAGTTATTAATTTGATTTATTTACTTAAAAAAATATGAATAAAATTGAAAATTTTAAATGCTAGGACGTTACAAAAGGCTTTGCACTTTAAAAAAAAATCTCTTGAAAACTTATATCAATTATATTAGGTTGAGACGTTTATCCCATAACATTGTGGTATGCCAAGGCTTCTGTCATGCAACTATTCTCGGTAACCTTAAAACCTTCACGGTAAGACTTAAAAATTAGATCAGGTTAGTTTAGATGATCCATTACCACAAAGAAGATGAATGCCAAAATTCAACTCTTAAGGCAACTGTATCTGAGTGAAAAGTGACCTCCTCAAGGGATCTAGGGTTCTCCTCCTTTAGTTCTAGAGTGTCGCGGAACAATAATTAAAAATATTTATTAAAATAAAGAGGAACTGATGGAACCCCCTCACGGGTTTTTTGAAAGACAATAGCCCTAAACGTAACTATTGTATACCATCAAGTTTGCCAATGATCCAGAGTTATTAATTATTAATGCAGCCGAGCTAATGTTTTCACTGTTTTTTTGTAATGCCTCGCTTTTTTTAACTCACAGCGCGTTTTAAGCTTAAATATCTAAATTTAATTTAAGCTAAATTTCTTTATGACTGTTAGTCTACGGAATAGTAATTAAGGAAATTTAAAATGGGAGCTCTACTAGATTTAACTTTATCAGCTTCCTTTCTATTTGACATTACCTCACCAAAAAAGTAGCCCGACCTAATAATACCACATCAACAAACCGTGTTAAGAGTCTTCATCACCCCTGCAAAAAGCGTCGAAAACATGCGTTCGTAGTCCCCTGTTTCGGACGGCATTTTTTAACCGATTTTATTGACAGTGGTCTTAAACTGTTCAGGAAGAGTGTCCGCGTGTTTCTATTACCTCATAATAATAAAAAACGTACATTGAAGTACCTAAAAATACAGTTAAAAAGGGGAGAAATTACTTGATATTCAACAATTTTTTTAAATAGTTTTAAGAAACCATATCGAAAAAACGAGGTACAAGAGACACGCAGGCACTCTTTCTGAACAGTTTAAGACCACTTTCAATCAAATCGGTTAAGAAATGTCGTCCGAAACAGGGGACAACGAACGCATGTTTTGAGCAAAAACGGGGTCTGCGAGTTTGCCTGTTCGAGGCGCTACTAGCCTTTTCGCAAACGTCGTCGTTCTCACTAACACAAGCACACACACACACAATCATTATCGCATTATAAATCACTCAGTGATGTTGGAGGACACATTCCTCGTATTTATTTGAATACTTCTTTATTATCCATCTAAATGACAATTCAACTTTAGAACACCTGTGTCCATACAGTACTATGGTTCACTGACGATAGTTTTTTATGTAGGGAAAGACGATCAGAACATTGCGCAATACTGGTTTATAAAGTACATAATACCGAAAACTAGTAATGTATAAGTGTATTTTGAACCCCTCACAGATGAGATTCAAATTTTAATCTTACAAACAAATAGCGTACACCATTCTTCAATTTTTCTAATAGCAGTGGTTACAAATAAATAGACTTATAACCTATTTTTTAGACACCGGAAGTGCGCGAAATACGGTTCCGCTTGATACCACCTCACTGAAGTGAAGGAAATTCCTTTTATAAGACACACTACTGGACTTTCCACCGGACCGAGCATCGTACCGAGCATTACCGTTACCGTGCAGGGACGTAAACTTAATCCGAACATTTCGCCGAGCAAGACTGGACTGAGCATCGTACCGGACAAATCCACCGAGCAAGGTGAAGGAAATATAAGAGAGGGATAGCGTGAGTGAGTGAGAGCGCCAGATGTTGCGGCGGAGAGGGGGGCGGCTTTCCATACCGAGCGTTCGGGGCGACGCTCGGTACGGCGTTCGGAGAAAAATTGGCCCTATATATCGTCGCTTTCCAGGCATATGGTCGTATCTCATTTTCAGGAGAGCAGAAAAATAAAAACCACACCTACATTTTGCTTCAAAGATTCTAAATGAATGGACTTAGAAACTTTATTTATAGGCTAGTATTGCATGATACCCTAAACTTTAAAGTACACGCCAAGAGATTTGGAAATATATATATATATATATATATACTTTGTAAATTATATATATATATATATATATATATATATATATATATATATATATATATATATATAAACAAGATACGACAGTTCGACCGAATAGGCCTACATTATGCAAGGTTAGGCCTATACTAGGCAAGGTCAAAATTATAGTTCAGACGAAAAGTCGTATCTTGAGATACGACGCCTTTTTTGACTGGGTTGTAGATATCAGGCAAACAGTCGTATCATTAATTGATACGACCTTTCGTCTGATTTTAATTTACAATTTTTTTAGATAGGCTACGACTCATAAACCATAGCCTGTATCTTCTAAACTAGGAGGGAGAGACATACGACGATTCGTGTGATGTGTAGAGGCTGTCTGGGAGATTCAAAAACTGTCGTAACCTAAAAATCCAATGTTTTGAGATACGACCTTATGCCTGGAAGGCGACGATATATACTCTGACACACTTCCATACATCGGACTGTACACCGGAACAATCTTTTCTTTGATGTTTCGCCAAAAAACCGCCTCTAAAACGCTCATTACGATGCTCGGTCCGATGTACGGACCCCGGACACACTACCGGACTTGCTGTTTTTTTGACGGTACGATGCTAGGTCCGGTGAAAATTCAGGTAGTGTGTCGTCACCTTAAAAGGCAAATCCCTCACTCGTTCATCACTAATCCTCCAATTTTCCGTTACACAAGAGAGTTAAAATTTGGTACACTGATTTGTTCAGTCCCAAGTAGGATAACCTAATAATGCAGCAATTAAAACGCAAATAAATCTTTAGTTCTGTTGATAATTCTAGGAGGTAAAAAATATCTCATCAGAGCTGATTTCATCATCAACCGAAATATAGTTTGTTATAGTTGGTCTAATAAAAATACCGACATTTGCGTTTGAATTTTCAAAATTATTATGATTTTTTTTTTTAAAGAGGTTGGCGGACCTCTTTTTGCCTTACTTTGCCCCGTCCACATAGACTATTGATCTGTGCGTGGATCGTATTAGACAAAGTAAGGGGGTTAGCCGCTACAGTACAAGGTGAAAGGTACTGATAAAAGTTCACTGGCAGAACGCGGATTCGAACCCTCGACATCGCTGCCATGGTCCCGAAGTCCGGCGCGCTAACCACTACGCCACCGACTCACCCTTATAATTATAATCAACTGATTATAATTAATTACATTAATTATGTATTTTATTCTTAGACTCTGGGCCACTAAATCACTATTTTGAGACAGAGTCTCATTGACCACTATTCGATTAGAGCCTTCCATGGTCTGAGAGAAAAGCGGTAAGGTCGCACATGTAATTTCAAATTACAATTATTTTACACTGCTTTAGTTATGACATAAAAAAACCTTAAAAATAAAAGTGAAGCAATTAAGCTGTATAAATTTAACGAACTGTTGTAAAAGAGCGCGGCACCGAAAAACACGCTGATGTTTCGAATTGCAAACACTGATGCTAGAAACGTAAATTAAAACAACTTCATGGTTCTAATCAATTAGTAAACAAAATTGTAATTTTAATTAGGCTATTGAATTTAATATATTACAAGTTACTAGTTTAATATATACGTTAATACTATAAAATCAATAATATTTTAAAATGTGTTTTTGTATATGAAATTTTTCAAAAGAATGATTGTTTTTTCGATTGCAAAGGCAATTTCCGCACCTGATATATCGCCCGATGGAGAGTTTATTTAATTGACAACTCTAAAATAAACAAAAACTTTATTGCTGTAGGACAATACATGCACTGTATTGCATAGCATACGTCAGAATAGTGTGATTTGCACAGGATATTAGGTTTGAAACAAAAAAAAATATATATTGCATATTAGTACCAGGGCAGCCAGTGTTAAAATTTACTAGATTCACTCAGAGAGGACTCAAGCCTATGTCTCCCCTGAGTTGTGATTCTTGCACACGTCCACCGAGTAAAACACGTTTGACACTACAAAGCGTCGATTCCAATGTAATATAATAATTGAAGACCATTAATTAATTTTAATTGCTGCTAAATTTTAATCGGCTGTAATGAATAGGAAGAGTTCGAGCCTAATAATTTGAAATACTCTTCAAATGTAGACAGGACAACGCTGCAACCGTACCGGACTGGCTGAACTCTCATTGTAGCGAGTCTGCGCGTGCGTGTGTTGGGTGTCGCAGTCCGATGTTTTTAGAAATGTAACCCCGCCTCACCCCTCGCCCTAGTTGGGCGCACCTGACTGTACTAGGACAGTTGTAATGGAAATCAGAGTGTACGATGGATGTTTTGCCAAAGGTGATGAAGACTCTTAAATCCAATCAACCTGACCTACGTTAAAATCGGCCTACCACTTCGAGTGACACCTTCATCCAATGATAATCTTCCTGCTATAGAATTGGCTGAAAAACTAACTACAATAAGAAGACTGATATCATCATGCCACCTAGACTTGTGGTCAATCGAGACGAAAAAGTTATAATAAATAATAGAGCCTTTCCAGTCGATCTAGCTCACGAGTGGCATAACAATCTGAGTGGAAAGGGGTGGTAAAACCGCAAGGTCGTTGGACAAAACAGTGCAGCCAACATTGAAGGGTGGCGGTAGTGTCGTGATTGTCTGATAGTTGGCGACACTGTCGCTCTACTACACCGTCGCACCCTTCAGCCAATCAGACGATTGTCATTAAAAGTTCATCGCGTGAAGAGTTGTACAGTGTGTAGCAAGAAGCGTATAGCGCTATCGCAGGGTGAATGGAAGTTGTTATCCCCCTCAGCCACAGTGGAAACGTTGTCTTTTGACAATTATGTGTCATTGTTGAAGTAGTCACTGCAGAAGGGAGGGGTTCGATAAAATCTGAGTAGAAATTAGCTGGAATTGGGTTTTAAATTACTCTTTTAATTTTAAATTATGTTGCGTGCGATTTCATGTCCGGTGAAAGATAAGTAAAGATAAATCCAGTTATTCAAATAAATTGTAAAATTAAAAATAAAATAAATCCTTTTTTGAAGAATTCAGGGATTGGCACTGCCGCGTTTCGCTCCATTTAGCTAAATAAGGAGCAACAAGTTTTTTTTTTTTTTACCACGTAATTTTTCTACACAGTCATGCTTGAATTTATACTAGGCCTACCTATTTCATACATTTTTTACATGTGGTTTTTTAAACTAAGCCTAATGATGGTTTTGGAAAATTTTAATGGCTTTTGAGGTGGCATTCGTTTAATTTATTCCATCCATAAAGTACCTAGTGGACATAGGTTTTTTTTTATTAAGTTAATCAAACCTTAAAAACGCATTAGCATATCTTGACGTAACTATTTTATTCAGACCGACAGACAAATCCCAATTACACGGCGATAGAGTCGTTTGTCGGTGAAAATCTGTAGAAAAAATCTCTATAAAAACGGTTATTTCTGTCTAGTAAATTAGCCGTGTGGATTTTACGTTTCCGCAATATATATTCAAAGAAGAAAGCCGGGAATTGGTGGACGCCCATTTAAATATCGGGTGCGGGCAAACGGGCCGGCAAAGAGGAATTAGAAGGAGGAAGTCGTAAAGATTAATTAATTGCCGTGTGTGTAACTAGAGGAAACGCGGCGAGCGAGGCAGGTGAATCTGGACGGTACGATGGGGATAAAGAAGAGCTACGCTCGAGCTTGGCGCGGGGAAGGTGCTTGATGAATTGGAAAAGATAGATCAATTGTCATATATGTATCTGTCGTGGGATGGATAAACATTGCTTGTGACATTCTGAGGTTAATGTGAGATATTGCCACCCTCCAGTATCGGGCTGTCCGAATATTCAATGAACTGGAGGTATATAGCTGCAGAAGAACTGAACATGTTTACTGCCGTTGCACTTTGCATCCTAGAAGTGATTCTCTATGTGGACGGGGAACATATTTTGAAGAGATCAGACATCCACTGCCACAACATGCACGTGCCATGCATCCAGGTATCAGCTCCCTCATCAACACAGTACGCTGTATGTATAAATGACATTATATGTCGGAAGAAAACTCCATACTTGCTTCCCGATTACGTGAGAAGCCGATGAAGAACAAAACTGAAGACACCCCTTGCCAACTGTTTGACAACAAAGGTGTTTTATTCCCTGGATGAGTCTCTGCAATGGTAAGGATCCCTTCTACAACTGTGAAACATTGAACATTGAAGTATTGAAGTGAATTAACCAATTTGTAATATTTTGATGCCATTATAAGTCTTGATGCTTTGCTAAAGATATTTTGATGTGATTGATTTGATTTTAGAGATCAATCTTGGACAAGTTTTGTTAAGTGAAGGCAGCGTATGAGAAACATACAGGAATGGAAAAGACAAATTTATTGCCGTTTATGTTCTTGTGTAGGGAATACGACGGATATTGTTCAAACAGGTGGATTTCGCTTATAACAATCTGAAACATATTCAGGTAGTTTCCGCAAGGCGATTTGACTGCCCAGGCTTAATAATGATCTGTCACTTTATAAGCCTCGCCACATAAGTTGACGAATGACCAAAAACAGCTGGGAAGGGCGAGAGGGGAAGGGCTTTTTTTTCAAAAATAAGGAGTTTACGTTACCTACATGCAAATTTCCATAGAACAGCTGATTATCCAATCATTTTAACTGAATAGTAGTTCAAATTCATTTAGCACCCTCTTAATATGAGAACAGAGATGCCAACTTAAAATTATTGGACCCATTAATTTTGAATTATTCACACCTAATTATAATTTCACTTAATTTCAAGGCTGTAAGTGTGTTTTATTATTTATGTCCCAGACTTAAAAAATATGTACTTACATAACTTGTGAGGTGGGCTAGATGCCGAAGATCTTGTCGAAATTCTATGAACTGCAGTTCCGCAATTAATTGTGCTCTCCTAACTTTTCAGTAAAATCCATTTTGTTCTGCTGATAACGGAAGCGCCCCGCAGTTCCGTCGATGTCTCGTAGATAGCGCCACCGTCGTCGCATCTCCTCACTACACGAGATTACGCCCCCCCTACAACGGCACCTCTCTTTCGCTTATTATTGGAAAAGGAAATTAAATAAGGAAGGGAATTAAAAAAGACTCAAGAGCTGCAGATGTCTGCGACAAATGGGAACGACAGTTTTTATTTTTATCTCTTAATCGCCTCGGTCTGTCTTTCTTTCGGAGTTGCGAGACCCCGATTTTAATTAAGTTTGAATGTAATTTTTAATGTGTTTTTTAATGTCGTTGGGATAATAAGTCAAGTGCGGTTCGTGCTACTAAGAACCAAGGATTAATTAAATACAGGTGCATTATGTGTTGCAGTGGCACTAAACCAGTGGTGGTTAGTTTTATCAAGATTTAGGAACTAAACTAATTAAAGCTCGTTTTCCAGTTGGACGCAGTTGAAAAGTTTGTAACATAATCATAACAACGTTCGTGAGACGTCAGTAATAATTTGGTTAAAGTGGGACATTCGCAGACATTGCGTGGCCAGTTTTATTTTCTCGTCTGCACATATTACAGTAGCGTATTCGCATGTTTATTCTTGCATATTCTGGATTTATTGTATTGTACAAAATAATAAGTTTTGTATTCAGATATATATTTATGAAATTAATATAATAAAGCAAGTTTGAGACATTAAAAGTTTTTTACATTTTAAATTATGAAGTAATTATTTTGTAACATATTTAACAATCGTTTTTCGTGAATTTTTATGTAACATTTTTACCCCCAATCCGTTTAAACAAGATATAGGCCTATGACTTATTGGGTTTAAGAGTTGTGAATATACTACAGTATCTAACTCTTTCTTACACAAGGTCTGTGCACAGTTGGTTGCTTGAGACGTGAGACAGCCCGCCAGGATTTGTGCTACACATGGGCAGTTTAACAGTCTGAATTTGAAATGACTACCTTTTGACTACCTTAGTAATGACCTACCTAAGGTAGTAATGACTACCTTAGTAATATTTTACTGTATATCATTATAATGATTAATCAAAGCCACGATTAATCAAGACGGTTGAAAAAGACGCGATAGAGCCAGCCTGCCCATATGTGGCAAGAATTCTGGTGGGCTGTCTCATGTCCCGTGCAACCAACAGTACAACTTTTTGGAAACGCCATTAATGTATAAATGCTGAAAATGGCAATTAAAATGCCCAATCCATTAGTGGAGTTGTCAATCTATTATTCCATCACACCCACACAACCTTTTTAGTTATTAACATTTAAACAGTTAAATGAACGTAATGTGCTAAAAAGTTTCAGAGCGAGTTTATTTAGGTAGCCTAATCGTGCGTGAATTCAAGTCATTTCATTCGGGGATAATTAAAAAAACAAACAAGGAAAGTACGTTAAATTTAATGAACTAAAGTGGAATTCCTTGTTTAATTATTTAATTTGTAATTTTTTATCAGAACTTTTAAGTCATGCTTGTTTGTATGACCACCCGCAAAAGTTATTTCATCCTTTCAATGATTTTTTTTTATCTTTACAAATCCGTTTTTCAACATATTACGATGATTTTAAGGATATTTTTTGTATTGGAAAAACTTAGTTTTAACGTGTAAGTCAAATTAGACAAAATTAATCACGTGGTGTAAAATATCTTCTTATAATAATTCTATAATGTTCACATTATTCAAGTGTATTGAGATTTTTTCTTACTCGTATATCTTTCGTGAAACAATGTGATTATAATCCTTAATTATACTAACGTGTGTACGGCGTAGAACGCAAATTATATGGTTTAGTGTCATTGAATGCACTCGACTGCAAGCCAAATTGACAAATACAGTATGTTGATAAAGATTGTGCATATTTCCTGTCAGGCCAAGACATGAAGCCAGATATGCTACTATAACGCAGGATGTTGCGTGCTGCTTATAAATCTTATAACACCACTATGTGCTGAGTTCTAAAATAAAGGTTTTTGACTGGGCTGCCAGTCTATTGCAATTATAATCGATTTTAAGGTAAAGATTACACCATTCTCTATGGTCTTTCACAATAAATATACCAATACCAGCATCAAGGGTCCTATCCTGTATCTCTTACTGTACTGAACAGCGAAGTTTATCCTTCGCTATGTTACTTTGGAACCGTCTTTGTGACACCAAAGAGATACCACACATTTTGGTGCGTGTTTGAAGGTGAAAACGTGCTGAGAGAGTTGGGTGTATGATGGAGGGTATTCTCAAATTTCAGTCATAATCCTGATGACTGATGTTGGGATCATGAAATATTAAACCAATGATCAAAGAGGATTGGGTCCAGTACCAAAATTTCAAAATAGTATCAAATTTTCCAGGATCGATTTTTCTTCGGATTCTAAGGTAAGCAAAGGTGAGCTCTAAGACCACCTAGCTACCCAGATGTTCATGGTTATGTTCATGTATATGTATCACGTGTTGCAGGCTACCTCTTAACCAGGATATAAGGCAAGATCGGGTGGTTGGAAAAGTCTATATACGGTACTATCTGTGACTGATCAGCTACCGCAGCAACTGGAAGGACGTCCTACTGAAGTATCTGCAACGTCCTGTGAATGTGTCCGTGTAGTAGGCTACTCCCTGACCAGGATGCAAGGCAATATTGGGTAATGGTTGAAAAAGTCTATACTATCTGGGACTGATCAGCTACCGCAGCTACTGGAAGGACGTCCTACTGGAGAATCTGCAACGTCCTGTACATTTGTCTGTGTTGCAGGCTACCTCCTGGCCAGGGTGGAAGGCAAGATTAGGTAGTTGGAAAAGTATCTATACTATCTGGGACTGATCAGCTACCGCAGCTACTGGAAGGACGTCCTACTGGAGTATCTGCAACGTCCTGTACATGTGTGCGTGTTGCAGGCTACCTTCTGACCAGGGTGGAAATCAATTTTGGGTGATGGTTGGAGAAGTCTCTATACTATCTGGGACTGATCAGCTACCGCAGCTACTGGAAGGACGTCCTACTGGAGTATCTGCAACGTCCTGTACAGGTGTCCATGTTGCAGGCTACCTCCTGACCAGGGTTGAAGGCAAGATTAGGTAGTTGGAAAAGTCTCTATACTATCTGGGACTGATCAGCTACTGCATCTACTGGAAGGACGTCCTACTGGAGTATCTTCAACGTCCTGTACATGTGTTCGTGTTGCAGGCTACCTGCTGACCAGGGTGGAAGGCAATATTAGGTGATTGTTGTAAAAGTCTCTATACTATCTCTATACTATCTCTATACTATACTATACGATCAGCTACCGCAGCTACTGGAAGGACGTCCTACTGGAGTATCTGCAACGTCCTGTACATGTGTCTCATGTTGCAGGCTATCTCCTGACCAGGGTGGAAGGCAAGATTGGGTCGCCGGAGAAGCCTCTGTCTGACCTGGGCCTGATCAGCTACCGCAGCTACTGGAAAGACGTCCTACTAGAATACCTCTGCAATCTCGGCGGGAAAACGCTCTCCATCAAAGGTAGAATCTGAAAAAATTCAGATTAAACGCCATTAAAAGTAGTGTGGTTGCGCCATTCTCACCATATTAGTTTTTCTATAGACTATCATAAATTACATTCAAGCTTGCTCGCTCTCGTAATGTATCTTAGCAAATTCAAGCTACAGCTTATCGCGCAGCTCTGATCTGTACAGCTGGTAAAGACAAGCTCATATCAGTCAAGTCTCAAGCTGAGTTGAAATCATAGCCAGCAAAGATTGGTGTATGGCAGTGTTCTGACTGAAGACTAAGAAATTACGTACGGCCCATTGGAAGTAGATCGTTAAAAATCCTTTTAGTTTTTTAATTATATCCCGTAACAAGGCAATAATTCGATTTTTTTTAAAGAAAATAAACCAATATTTTTTAATAATTCCATTGGACCGTTGTTTTTACCTTTAACAATCCATAAATATTCACTCTAGGCCTACGCCTTGAATAATTAGTTTTTGTTTTGTTTTTAGTTTTGTTTTGGCTGCTGCTTATGTGAAACCAAAGAAAATTGTGATTAGATTTTCAGGACGAGGTGGAGCCCCTCGCTCTTACAAATAATGGAATAGTTTTTTATCTATCCCAAATAATCGATTGACCCACTACTTTTCTTGTGTCTCTAAACTACGCCCATTCTTTTATTGGAAGATTTTAAATTTACCTTAAAAACTTGCACGACGAAAGTGATCATTTATTTTCAACAGTTAAGAATTATTTTAGTGATCAAAAAGGTCATTTTAATTCCTGGAATATATTAGCGGTTTATCAATATCGGTATTCTTTTAACAACAAATATGGCTAGATTAACGATCAAACATGTCAAAAAATAAAAGCTTTACTATCTCAATTTTTGACGTATGTGATGAACTCCAAATTGAATTTCATATCAGTTAACTGAACTAATATTTCACAGAGTAACAATACACTTTGGTAATCGAACAGCAGCGGCGTGTCAACTATAGTTGCATTTATATTAGTTTGTCAAAGACACATACCAGGTGGAGATTTAATTTAAAATTCTTTTAACCGTAACCGAGGTTAATTTTACCATAATCTGTTTTTCTTGTTTGTTGCAGATATCAGCCAGGAGATGGCCATTAACTCGTACGATATCGTCAGCACGCTGCAGGCACTCGGCATGATGAAGTATTGGAAGGGGAAACACATAATACTCAAGAAACCGGTGAGTCGTGTTGCATCATCATCATCATTGGTATTATTGGATTGTGTCGTTGCGTATTCATTAGTGGAGCCATACTCACTGCTTCAAATATTTTTATCATCATAAGTTGGGTTGTATCTGTTTTAATTTGTTGCATAACCTTAAATTGATAAGTTGAGCTGTCCCTCCTTTGAGTAGTTGTATCGTAATACGTTGGGTTGTATCTGCTTTGAGAAGTTGCATCATTAGTTGATCTATGCTATGCATTATCCTTTGGGTAGTTGCATCGTAATAAGTTGCGTTGGGTTGTATCTGCTTTGAGAAGTTGCATCATCATTAGTTGATGATCTATGCTATGCATTATCACAACTACAGCAGTATCTGCTTTGAGTCGTTGCATCATTGAAATTTGAGTGGTATTGTTTTGATCACAATTGTTCGATGTATCTGTAATGACTCTTTGATCATCATTAGTTGTATCTACTTTAGTTGTTACCTTTACCTTTAATACCTTTTATTGAAATGGCGACCTATTGTATCGATATTAGTTTTGTTGAGTGCCCAGAATTAGTCTAGTTGCATTTGCTGTGAATAGTTGCATCAGCACTAGTTGAATTTGAATTGTATTTGCTTTGAGTCGTTGCACAGTTGAAATTTATCTGCTTTGAGGTGTGTTGCGTTGTTATTAGTTAAGTTGTATCTGCTTCAAGAACAGAAGTTGCATCATCATTAGTTATGATTATCTGCTTTGGTTACTTGCATCATAATTAGTTAAGTTGTATATGTTTTGAGTCGTTGTATCATAACTAGTTAAGTGGTATTTGTAGCATTGCCATTTGCTACTTTGTTGAGTTGTAGACTACCTAAACGAAGCTCAGTATGTGAAGATTCAGAAAATGTACCTCAGTATTCATAAGAATATTCTATATTCTTATGAATATATTCTGTATTCATAATATATTCTATATTCATAAGAATATGAATATTCTATTCATATGTATGGTACTACATTTTTGCCCTCAATATTATTCAAATTACAACGATTTTACTCTTGACATCTAACAGATAAATCCAACTAAATAGATTCTATTTGTACCCAAATTTAATTTTATCTCACCTTTGGCCAAGTGCAAGTAAACGCTCAGTACAACTCAGTCTAAATGAGGCTTCAGTAGGGTCTCGAGGTTCTTTGGAAATTTGCATTCATTATTTGCCAGACTTGATAAAGTCCCCCCTTTACCCCCTCACCCGCCCCCCAGCCCTACGCACGGCTCACATTCGTGGCATTTCTTTGAGCAGTGCCAGACTCTATTATTCCCCCATTCCTCTGGATCTTTCTGCATTTTTATCTCGACCCCAATGCTCCTTGTAGATGGCAGTTTCCGTTTGTGTTTATCTATTAATTTGAAATGTTTTCATTGCCGGTTGAATAAAATGGGTGCTGTTTGTCCCTGAACTCCAATAGCTGCAACAGACAAAATATTAGTAATTTCATTTAAAAACCATTCGCATATTGAAATAATTGACATTTTGATGAAACTAAAACTATTTCAAATGTTTCGAACTTTATGTAACCATGTATTATTATATAATTTTACCTTCGGCCACTACTTTATTGGTGCTCTGTGTTCACACGATGAAGAACTAGTTTTACCTTTTATTTTTCTGTTTCGGGTTTTATTTTTTCGTGTTATGATTTTTAGAGATTGAATATGATTATTGCAACGCCGATTATTTTAGATTATTAAGGCAAAAATTTTTTTATCTAGAAAGTTCATAAGTAGTGGGAAAAAGCCACTTCTAAACCGGAAGTGACGTCAGCTGCCAGGGCAGCTGCAGGGGTCAGATGGTGTCAGCTGCCAGGGCAGCTGCAGGGTGCAGATGGCGAGAGCATATGCCCTGAATTTGAAGTAGAATTGGGCATGAATGAAGAGTTAGTTGAAAAGTAAAATTCAACTGTGTTAACTAAACTCTAAAAGTTGAACAAAAATTAAGAGTAAGATCAAAACTGAAATTCAACAGTTATAACTGGGGGCCTGGAAAGTATGTCAAGGTCATCCAGAGTAAGTTTTAAAAAAGCCTACCCAACTACCACCAGAAATAGTTCAAAGTTGAACTAGTTGGTGATAGTGGGATAATTAATTCATTCGTGCCATGGGAGAGGTGTTTATTGTTTGAAAGTTGGCGATTGAATGAGAAGCGCCGCCTAGGGAGAGGGCTTATAAAATGGCAACCTTCTCCCCACCACCCCTTCCCCCACTCCTTTAGACCAATAACCGGTCGCCGACTCTATGTGGTGAAACTGAACTAGACATTGCGGCCGCCATGGATAAGTCTAACCTCAAACCTTAGCTTAGCTGAAGAGAATAGAGGAGCATGAAGTAGGAATTGTGGTGACAGCGCTTATATGAGGAATAGTAGGGGTAAAATAAAAAAACTTGTTGAACACAGTCGATAGGTGTAACAAGTTCAAAGTTGTTGAATTGTAACATAGAATGCAAAATGTTGTAAATAACATTATCATCAACATTAACCTGCGAAGTCTTTGAGTATAATGGGTTAAAACTGTACTTCTTTCTAACTCTATTTAAATTAGTTTTACACTTTGAAATTGAAGGTTTAGAAGTACTTCGTAATATGTGTTGTGTTCGCAAAAGCTTTAATTTTAAACATTGTGCACTCATCATAACCGATGTGTTAAGTTTAGAAGTTAAAATAAGACTGAGATATAAAATGAAGTGTAAAAGAAATTGAAACAGAAAGCCAGAGTAGTAATTTTATAGGTTAGAATTTACGAAGGCTATTCCATGGATAATTCTAACCTCAAACCTAGTAAGTGAAGTAGTCATAACATAAAACTAACGAGAGATGATGACCGAGCGGATGCGAGGCAATGAATGTTTGTAGCGCGATAAACTACCCACCTTTATAGAGGCAATAACTCCAGCCAGATGGCGGCAGATGGCAAGCAAATGACTGGTTGACCGACTTTCACCTGAGTAGTAAGAGAAGTAGGGTTCTGTGTCTATCCCTACTCCTTGGGGTCAATGACCGACCGGAAAGGTCAATGACCCCCCCCCTCCCCCCCCTTCCCCCTCCCCCCCTCCCCCCCTCCCCCCCCTCCCCCCCCTGAAAAAATGGAGCCCCCCCCCTTCCCCCACTCCTTCCCCCACTCCTTCCCCCACTCCTCCAGGTCAATGGCCGGTCACCACCGGTTGTTGACTTTATGTGGTGAAACCAGACTAAATATGGCAGCTGCCATGGATAATTCTAACCTCAAACCTGCTGCGCATGCAACAAGTTCTCCGGATCGGAATGAGTCTATGCTATGCGCATGCGCCTAGTCCTGTATTACTCACTTTAGCGCTACTGCACATGGATAATTCTAACCTCAAACCTTGGATTTGTGTTGTTGCGCATGCGCCGCTCCCCACTCCTTTGCCTTCCTTTTACACTGGTGCGAACTGGACTGGATTGAACACTGTACTGGAGTGAAACAACTTCCCCCACTACTCGAGAATCCGAGGAGCAATACGAGCCTGATCTTAGCGTCAGTCGTCAACAAACTTTCATAGCGAAAGGTTGTTGGCGACTCAGCAAGAGGTTTCAAATATATAGTAGGCCTATATATATTTGAACTTCTTCTACTACGTTGCGTTTTTTAATGCAATGTGGTATGTGTGTGTGTGTGTGTGTTTAGTTTTAAGTTGTATTTAATTTAAGAAATAATTTGCGCATTGCGATGTTAGTTATAAGTTGGGTTTAGCATTAAGGTGTATTAATTTTAAGAGGTGTTTAGCATTAAGGTGTATTAATTTTAAGAATAATGAAGGTATTTGGTTGTGTTGAATTATTTGGTTTTTAATAATGATGTGTTGTTAGTTTTAAGTGTTGATATTAATAATTTATGTCGTTGTTTTGCCTTTCAGCTAGATGTTAGGGGGTAGATTAACTGTAAATTCAGAAGTTCAGTTGAACTTCACTTAGAAGGGGTGGGACATCCGCAAATTGCGGACTAGGTTTTTTGCATTTTGTTTAGGAATATGATGGGTGGGATTAGTTTGGGTGGGGTTAGAGTTGCGTTTCTGCATTAGGTGTTCCAGTTTCTCTTGGAATTCATGGTTACGGTAGACCCGGACCGGACCGTTACGGTAGACCCGGACGGTCCAAACAAAATTGCGTCGATGTCCCTTGCAGAACGTAACTAGTGGGTTGGGAGTGGGAACCGTTAGGCAAACAGGGTGGTGGGAACAGTATTACTGTTCCCATCACCTTGGATCATTATAAATCTTGAATGACCTTGACCCACTTTTGGAAGGGTCAATGACCCCCCCCCTCCCCCCCCGAAAAAATGGAGTCGATTCCCCCCCCCCTCCCCCCCGAAAAAATGGAGTCGATTCTCCCCCCCCCCCTTCCCCCACTCCTACCCCCACTCCTTCCCCCACTCCTTCCCCCACTACTCCGGGTGAACGACCGGTCATGACCTGAAAAATTAAAATGGCTATAGCTTGATAACGGATTGACGGATTTGGACAAGCGATACATCATTGAAAAGGTCTATGTAAGACAAACATTTTGGTAAAAGAAGAATTTGGTTATCTTATTTTAGTCAAAAGTTATGCGAATTATTTTAAATAAATACCTTCTCTTTTCCCTTTTCCCCCACCTCCCAGGTCAATAATCAGTCTTGGCCAGCTGCTACCCCTCTCATTTGCATATTGTTATAAAAGACGCACCGACTGCGGCTAACATTTCATTCTGATTCCAGACGTTACGCTGCGAACTTGGAGCCACAACCATGTCATCTCTGCCAACTACAACTTCTACTTTAACTTCTACTTCAACTTCTACTACGGCTGTTACTGCACCAAAGAAAACTCTTCGTCTGAAAAATCCTCCTGACTGGTACAAGAAGCAACTTGGATCCCAACCTTCAACTTCTGGCACTATTCTTCCGCCTATCAAGACTTCTAAACTTCGAAGCATTTTTTCACCGCCTTCGCCTTCTACTTCGCTTTCAAACGACTCCACACCGCCATCAACCATCATGCCGCCTCCACAGAAGCCAGCTCCCCGTCTTAATACCCCTTCATTTGAAACTTTGCTTCATAGTCTTAGTACACCTATCATTCCACTGTCACCATTGCCTCCTACCCCACCACTTACTATGCCTGAAGACCACACCTATCATAAAACTAAATCCACTAAGCCTACTCCCAAACCTGCTCCTAAGCCTGCTCCTTCAGAGCAATTTCAATTATTACAAGAAGAGCGTCGTAGGGCATTTAGCCGTCCCACTACTTGCCCTGAAGTGCTCACTAGGGGAATTAAGAAAGGATCAGCTTGTGGGAGGAAATGTGTTAAAAATGAAAGTTTTTGCCGTGTACATATCGTGAAACATATTTCTGAACCACAACTGACAGAAATCCCCACCGTTGAAGACGATCCTAAAATAATATCCGTCAGAGGAGAGAGGCTTAAGAAAGGTTTGAAATATTTTTTTCTAAGTGTTGTTGACCACCAACACATTTTGGCAAAATGTAACGGCTTAAAATATAAAATTAGAGTTTGTGAGAATTTGTGTAAAGAGAAGAGATTTAACACTTTAGATTCTCAAGACTTTCTCCTCAGGGATAAAAAGGATCGTATTACAAGGTGGGGGCGTAAACAGTAAATTCACTTAGTTTTTTCCAAATTGTTGCTAAAAAAATAATGGGGGAGAAACACAATGCGTTATAGCGTTGTGTTTCTCCCCCATTATTTTTTAACACTCTAAGTCCCGTGACCTACTAACCTACTTCCATTTGAGTAGTAAGAAAAGTACTTCCCCCACTCCTTTGGGTCGATGACCGGTTAAGGTCAGCTCTTACCCCTCATTTGCATACTGTTATAAAAGCGGAGCGAGCGTTGGTCACTCCTTCATTTTGCTTCTACACGCCGCTCTTGTTGTTTCGTCTCTGCTGTTTACAATATTACCTACTTCAAAATGCCTCCTCATGTGAATGACCATATTAATTCTTCCAAAATTTCCGATGTTTTTCTACAACCTGAAGACATTTTAAATAATGATAGTGAGAGTGAGGATGATGATGATTATACTGTTGAACTTAGTGAAGAACGTAAGGTTATAGCAATTGATCCACAATTTCCATTTGATACAATAGAAAAGTTTATAGTTGAAGCTAATAAATGGTTAAATTTAGGATGTTATGTACGAATTGACTCTTTTATATTGTATGGTGATAGTCATTCTTTCCTTGTCACACCAAATGACAGAGACCGCATGTTGCAGTGGGCACAATCTATGATGGAGTGCTATGAACAAGGTGTGGACACTGGCGGCTATTTTCTTGCACAACTAGTGTAATAACAAATTACCCTTCCCCCCATGTAGTGAAAAAGGAAAAGAAATATTAGGAATCTAATTATAATACTTCCTTCCACATATAAAGAATAGGGGGAAAGGAGTGGGGATTATAAAGTGGTGGGGGAATGTGTATAAATGCAGGTTGTTTGAAGAGACTTTTATTATTATTGTGGCTTTAGCAGAAACAACATGGAGTTTAAATCTGCAGCAAAAATAAGGAATAATATAATAAAGAAAGAAATTCGCAAGAAAGAAAAGATTGAACTTATAAAATTACAACTTATAATACCTTCCATTGAAATTGGATGTAGCAAACTAAAGACTTTGGTGAAAACTAACGAATATTTATTACAATTGCTAAAAACAATCGAAGAGTTGAAGAGAAAGAATGGACATTCTACATAGTAAAATTTGAACATTTTAATATAAATAAGTAAACTGAAAAAAGTAGATGTAGAATAGAGAGCGAGGAATAGATCACTTTGTGGTAATGGACTAACATGCCACTTAGTGCTCTATTCCTCGTTCTCGCGTTAAAATTGGATTACCTTGACCTATTTGTTCGACTGTTAGAATTTGGTTAACACTGTTGAATTTCAGTTTTGAACTAATGTTTATTCTTGTTCAAATGTTAGAGTTTCTTAACACTGTCGAATTTTAGTTTTGAACTAACTTTTAATTTATGCGAATTTTTAGTTCAACTCTAGTTAATTTATGTGCAAATTTAGTTCAACCAAGTGCCTGTGCTCTAGCCATTTCCACCCTAACATTTGTTTTTTCAACATCTGTCCCATAACATCTGTCCTAATAGATGTTTGGAGGGCAGGTGTTTAGTTTTAAAAGTAACTAAAATTAGTTGGGTGGGGGAAAGTTAGTTAAAGCTTGAATATAAAGAAGTATATACTAAAACTCCAATGGGAATAAAGAACATGAATGAACAATTAGTTTGTAGAAGGTTAATATTTTTATTTAAAAAGTTTGATTTCCTTGTATAGTGAAGAAGATGAAATAGTGGTGGGGGGACCGTTATAAAAGGAGGAACGCGAGAGCCCATTTCATTTCTTGGCAAAATTTCGAAGAGTAAACATCTCAACATGTATCGTTGCGATAAATGTTCGGAATCGTTTCACGATGAAATTCTATTAGACTGTCATAAAGAACTAATTCACAACAACCCAGAAGAAAAACAAGAACAACAAGAACAAGAACAACAAGAAGAACAAGAACAAGAACAAGAACAACAAGAAGAACAAGATGAAATAACAGCAACATCTTCAACTACTTTACCGAATCTACAAGTATTTGCATTACCCGGTAAAGTAGTAATGCATCATAAGATTCAAAATGAAAACTTGAAGCTAGAAGAATTTATTAGAGAAGCAAAACCAATCGTAAGTAAAATTTTAAAAGAAGAATTGAAAAGATTAAACTTTCTTAAATTTGGTTTACTACTAGAAGCTATGTTTATAAATGTACAAGAAGAATTATCACCAAGAGGATTCATAACAAAAAACCGAACCATTATGGAAAGTTCAAACATTGATTCAATAATAGAAAATTGTATAGAAGAAATATTAACAAAAATTCAGGAACACGAAGGAAGAGGATCCGGATGGAGTCTTACAAGTATTGAAGTATTAGATATAAGAGTTCACAAACATGGATATGGACTAATGGGATCTAGTTACATTCCTTTACCAAAAAGAATTGAAAATACAAAATCTTGTGTTAATGTTAAAAATGAAGACAATGAATGTTTTCGTTATGCAATGACAGCTAAATTTGTACCACCACTTCATGTGAATAGACCTAACCAAGAATATGAAAATCAAAGATTTAGATACAATTTTCAAGGAATCACTTATCCTGTATCACTGAAAGATATATCAAAATTTGAGAAGAAAAATCCTGGTACGTCTATCAATGTTTTTGCATTAGATAGTTCAAACAAAGTGTATCCTTTACGTATTGCAAAAGAAGAGCTACCAGATCATACGGATTTACTACTACTAACGCGAGGAGATGTGTCTCACTATGTGTACATAAAGCAATTTGATCGTCTTGTTAATAAGCAGCTTTCTAAAGATCGACACAGAAAGTTAATTTGCAAGAGATGTTTCAATTTTAAACGAGATGGGCTACACTCAAGAGAATGGTTACAAGAGCACAAAAGATTATGTAACAATAATTATGAAGCAAAGATTATTTTACCTTCGGAAAGCAGAGCATTTGTTACATTTGAAAAGGTTCATCATCAGTACCGTATTCCTCTAGTTGTGTATGCGGACTTTGAATCAACACTTGTTCCTGTTGAAGATGAAAATTGTGAAGCTAGAAAAAGTGTCAAGTATCAAATGCACAAACCAAACAGTTTTTGTTTAATGGTTAAATCAACATTATCAGAAGAACATTTAAACAGATATGGATTAACTTCAGAACCTCTAATATATCGTGGTGAAAATGTAGAAAAAATATTTCTTGATCACTTATATTCAATAGCTGGAAATGCACAAAGATTATATACAAATATTGTACCAATGAAACCGATGGAGGAAGAAGAAGAAATTCAACATGAAAATGCAACTCGATGTTTCTTATGCAAAAATGATTTTACTATTGAGAATTATAAAGTTAAAGATCACGATCACCTCACAGGTTATTACAGGGGTGCTGCTTGTAATAAATGCAACTTAAGCTATCGTTTACCACTATTTATTCCTGTGGTTCTGCATAACCTCAGTGGGTACGATGCTCATTTTATAATACCTGAACTAGGAAGAGACGACGGTAAAATCGATGTGTTAGCTGAAACTTCAGAGAAGTTCATAAGTTTTTCCAAAGAAGTTGGAAACATGAAACTAAGATTCTTGGACTCCTACAGATTTATGCCGTCGAGTTTGTCCAAACTTTCAGAAAATTTAAGGAAACAAGATTTCATCGAAACAAAGAAGATTGTAAATAACGACAAACTGGATTTGGTACTTCGGAAAGGTGTGTTTCCATATGATTACATAGACAGTTTAGAAAGATTTAATGAAACATCACTTCCGGCTAAAGAAGAATTCAAAAGTAAACTTTATGACATGGACATATCTCAAGAGGACTATGATCATGCATGTAAAGTATGGAACGATTTAGGATTTAGAACATTGGGAGAATATTCAGATTTTTATGTTAAATTGGATGTAACTTTACTATGTGATATAATGGAAGAATTTAGAAATACATGTTTTGCAGCATATGGATTGGACCCTCTTCATTCGTACACTTCACCTGGATTAGCATGGCAAGCTATGTTGAAAGAAACAAATTGTAAAATACAACTTCTTACTGATATAGATATGGTTATGATGTTAGAGTCAGGAGTTCGAGGGGGATTGACGCAAAGCGTTACACGACATTTCAAGGCGAACAACAAGTATCTGCCCGATTATGATGCATCAAAACCAACAACATTCCTGGGTTATTTTGATGCAAATAACTTATACGGATGGGCAATGTCGAATCCCCTTCCATATGATAATTTTAAATGGATAGATCCAGAATCGATTGGAAACATAATGGATATACCGAAGCATGGTGAAACTGGTTACATTTTTGATGTTAATTTTGAATATCCTGAACATCTTCATGATCAACATTATGATTTACCACTTCTTCCGAAGACTGAAATTTCCCCTACTGGAAGATGGCCAAAATTAATGATGACTTTAACCGACAAGTCTCGATATGTTGGACACTACTGGATGATACAACAAGCTTTAGACTTAGGATTGAGAATTACAAAAATTAATCGAGTACTACAATTTTCTCAATCTTGTTGGTTAAAACCTTACATCGACAACAACACAAGAAGAAGAGCCACCGCTACATCAAGTTTTCAAAAAGATTTTTTCAAATTAATGAATAACGCAATATTTGGCAAGACTTTGGAAAACAAAAGGAAACATAAGGATATCAAATTGGTAACTGATCCAGTAAAATTACAGAAATTGGTGCAACAACCAAACTTTGGTTCATCTATAATTATTAATGAAAATCTAGTTGTTATTTCCATGAACAAGAAGTCAGTTACAATGGATCGTCCTTTGTATCTTGGAATGTCAATCTTGGATATTTCAAAAACACATATGTACGAGTTTCATTATAAGAAGATGGTTAACTATTATGGAAGAGAGAACATTGGTATTGCATATATGGACACGGATGCACTAATTTACTGGATTAAAACAAATGACATGTATGAAGATCTACGCACCTTTATATATAAAGATGATTTCGACTTTTCCGATTATCCTAAGGATCATCCAAATTACGACTATGACAGAAATAAGAAAGTATTGGGAAAATTTAAAGATGAAACAAATGGTGTGCCGATGATGGAAATTGTAGCATTAATGTCCAAACTGTATTCATTTGAACTGTACATAAACGAGAGGAACGAACATCAAGTCACGAAGAAGGCCAAAGGAATAAAAACTTCTTTCCTGAAGAAGAACGTACAGTTTGAACATTATAAAAGATGTTTGTTTGAAAATGTTGAAACAACTGCAACGTTCAACACTATTAGAAGTTATAATCATCAACTATTTAGTGTCAAACAAACAAAGTGGGCATTAAGCTACAAAGATGACAAGCGCCATATTTTAGAAGATAAAATTAATACTTTACCATTCGGCCACTACTCTCTAAACCCTATCGACCAGTAAACCTATTCTTCGTCCTCTACCTTCTTCCTTTTTCCTTTCCGTAAAGAAGAGGGGACATGGCAAGCCCAATGCCATGTTCCCTCTTTTTTACACTAATATGAATTGGCCTTGACCTATATTCAAACTATATAAATGAGAATAAACTATTCTATGGATCAGTATTTTTACATGCGGTGTACAAGCAACATCTGAAGATGGAAAGTGTGAAGGACAAGATTGTAAATGAACTACATAAACCAGCAAGAAGAAGATTTCCAAGAAGAAGTACAATCATTAAAGGGATGAATGATCTTTATCAAGCTGATCTCATTGAAATGATACCGCACAGTAAATTAAACAAAGGATTTAAATATATTTTAACAATTATAGACTGTTTTACTAAAATAGCTGACGCTTTACCATTGAAGGATAAGACTGGTAAAAGTGTTACAAAAGCTATGGAAACCACAATACAAAGAAATAAATTTAAAATTAAACATCTACAGACCGATGATGGAAAAGAATATTTTAATAAAGACTTTAGAGCTTTGATGAAGAAATATCAAATAAATCATTATTCTACAAATTCTGAAGTTAAAGCTTCAATAATTGAAAGATTCAATAGAACATTGAAAGGTGCGATGTATAAACAATTTTCAAAACGAGGATCATATGTGTGGTATGACATATTACCACAACTTATAAAACAGTATAACAACAAATATCATCGTACCATTGGAATGAAACCTATCCAGGTAAACAGTGCTAATGCGAAAATTGTATTACAACGCATTAAAAATAATACAACACCGAAATTAGAAAAATTGCAACCAAAGAAGTTCAAGGTCAACGATAAAGTTCGTATAAGCAAATACAAAGGTGTATTTAGTAAAAGATATCTACCAAATTGGACTAATGAAGTATTTACAATTTATAAAGTGCAACCAACTATACCTGAAACCTATTTATTAAAGGATAACAAGGGTGAATTACTTCAAGGTGGATTCTACGGACACGAATTGTTGAAATCAACAGTTGGTGATGTATATCTTGTCGAGAAGATTTTACAAAGGAAAAAGGATATGGTTAAAGTCCGGTGGTTAGGGTTTGATAAAAGTGAAGACTCTTGGATTCCTTCAAAAGACTTAGTATAGTTGTTTAATAGCTCATTGTGTGTTTAACCTTTATACAAGATGGAGATTGTACAACAAAAAGATCGATTTAATATCAATAACATTGATGAATTGACAGTTGACAATGATAAGTTAAATCATGGAAAACATGGTGAATTACTACCAAATACGATAAGATGTCTAATAACTGGTCCTTCAAATTGTGGAAAAACTAATGTTGTTTTTAACCTTATAACTAATCCTAAAGGATTGCGTTTTAATAATATATACATTTTTTCAAAATCATTGCAACAACCAAAATATCAATTATTGGATAAAGTACTTGCAAGTGTACCTGAAGTGAATTTTTACAAGTTTAATGCCAGTGAAACAATTATGCAACCGAATGAAGCAAAACCATTTTCTATTTTTATATTTGACGATGTTTCTTGTGAAAATCATGACACAATAAGGAATTATTTTGCTATGGGAAGACATC
Organism: Neoaliturus tenellus; assembly: GCA_030545055.2. Lineage (NCBI taxonomy): Eukaryota > Metazoa > Arthropoda > Insecta > Hemiptera > Cicadellidae > Neoaliturus > Neoaliturus tenellus. The sequence goes on along the minus strand of CM061537.1, from coordinate 53,532,117 downwards.
ATAATATTGATAGCATTTATATTGGTCAAACATACAGTAAAATTCCAAAACAACTTATAAGAGACAATGCAAATATGTTGATCATCTTCAAGCAAGATGAAACAAATTTAAAGCATATATATAATGATCATGTAAATGCGGATATGCCATTTGAAAAATTTAAAGAGATGTGTGGCAAAGCATGGAATGAGAAATATAGCTTTCTCGTTATTATGAAGGAAGAAGATATTAAAAATGGTAGATATCGTATAGGGTTGGATAAATTTGTATTTATGCGTTGAACTACCGATGCTACATCTAGTTACACGTTGAACTTCACAGTGTAAACATGGTGAATCAAGAAAAACTATTGAAAGAAATAAAATCACTCAGTGATTCTATTAGGATGAAGAATCGTGCATTGAGGATGGGTTTAAGTGAAAGAGAAGAATTTCTAGAGACTACATTTAAACCTATTACGGAACCTTTAAAACAGATATCAGAAACTATTGGTAAACCTCATTATGAAGGAGATGTTTTACTACCAGTTTCTAAACAAGAAGTACAAGCATTAAAAAAAGAAGAAGATGATGATTCATATACAAGTGCTAGTGAGCAAGAAGAAACAAAAGAAGAAGAAGAACCAATTGTTGAAAAGGAAGAAGAACAGCCAATACCAGAAGCAGAACAATCTATTCCAAATTTAACTCAATTGAGTAGCGATATATTACAACATGGACCTCTTGGAAGAAAATATATAATGAAAATGCTACATGACATGAAATCAAACCCGAATTTGAGTAGATCACACGTATACGGAGCAAGAATTGATGGGAATGAATTGAAGATTGGCGATTCAAAGCTTGAAATAACACAAGACGATTACATCATTATTGGTGAGCATAGATATAAAGGAACAAAAGGATTATATGAATTAATTTTTAAAAACATACCACTAAGATATTCATCCAAAGATTTAAGTGTTTTTAAGGAGATTCTACAAAATACTAACGCTCATAAAAGAAACTACTCAAAGGATGCAATGATTAATCGTTCACGTGCAACAAAATATAACATCGTTATAAAAAAGTTGTTTCCTCCACGAAAATTGCCAACATTACGTACTGCACCAGCGGTGAGACAACCACTGAAAAGAAAATCTTTATCACTTATGGATTTATCACTTCTTGAACAACATGGTAAAAAGAGTAAAGGAGATACTTCAACATCTGGTAAAGGATTGATGAAAAATCTATACAATACGAATGTGATTTACTACAATGATATCAATAAATTGGTTGATAGAATGAGACTATTGCATGAAGCCATGGAAGCCGGTCATACAGGTTTGAATAATGAATGGGTGGCTCTAGTTGATGAACTTAGGAATCGCGGTATAGTCGTATAATTGTCCGTGGATATAAAAGAGGTGCAAGCATAAGACGTATCAGTTCTAACATGAGCGTCGACAAGTTCGGACGGTACTCCGCTTTAGGAGTGCAAGTTGGAGAAGACAGAAAAAGAAGTGGATTACCGCAAACACCTGAAGGTGACTATAGCATAAGTAATAAACGTTTAAAACTAGTTAAAGATCCAGAAGAAGATACTGATGGAGCAAATTTGAAGACAGTAAAAGAAGCTACTTCAACATCATTAAAATTACATAAGAATACTTACGATGTTAAATCACATAGATTAATTAATGTTGGTAAACCAACTGAAGGTTCTGATGCAATTACTAAAGAGTACTTATCATCTGAACTTTTAAATACTTTAAAATTGCAATGGGGTAATAACTTAAAAGATGGACAAACGTATAATGCTGGAAATTATAGAATAACCAATGTGGGAAATCCCAAAAATGATAAAGATTCAGTTAATAAAGAATATTTACATTCTATAATACCTGAAAAAACTGAACATGGATTTTCTTTTTATAAATTTATTATAAATGACATTGGATACCCAAAAGAAGACGGTGATGCTGTAAACCTAAAATACATCAAGGACAACTGTATTTTACAAGATGCTGATGGAATCGATTGTCATGAAAAAACATTGACAAATGTAAAGTTTGGTTCTCAACCAAAAGATGCTGTTACTATGGAGCAATTATCCAAAGAATTAAAAAAAGAAACATCAAATTTTGTAAAACATGAAGATGCCGTGTTAAAGCGGGGAGATAAATTTATACATGGAAATAAAAAGTTTGATTTAATGCAAGGAAATAATGATGAATGGGATGCAGGACATAAAACAATAACAAATGGAAGATTTGGTATAAAAGATTCAGATGTACCTCTTATGGTGCAAACATTAATTGCAAGTGGTGGTAGATTAGATACATACGATGGTCGTCATAGAAGAATAAAAAATGTTTATCCTGGTTATGGAGATGATGATTGTGTTACATTGAGACAAACAATAACTTGGGATAAACACTTTGGGACCAAATATGATGCAAAGATGAAGAAAATAATTAATATTTTACCAGGTGAAGATTCAAATGATGCTGCTACTATTGGACAAGTCATAACAACATCAAAAAGTGATTTAACCGCTTACACATGTAATGATAAACGTATTATGCAGTTACAAGATCCTCAACATCCGAAAGATGCTGTAACTTTAGATTGTTTAATAAGAATAGTGGGTAATTTACTTATTGATACCCACAATCATATAGCTAGTACAACAAATCATGTGGTGATTCAACCCGATGAACGAGAAGCTTGGATTAAAAATAGAATCATAAATCAGTATATAATTAATTTGAATAACTAAGTCTTTAAATATAAAAGATTTTGCACAAGTTATTCATTCATGTAAAGTATCTCGTGGAGTAAACACACCTGTTATATAAGACAACATAATGAAGACCGTATCGCTCAGTCATCGTCAAGACAGCGGCAAGAGAGGACGTGGTATAACATCAGCTGCATTATCCCTGCTCAGACGGATTCCAGTTGGTGCTGTTGTAAATCGAACGATAGACGCTTTACCATACGAATTACATCTGCCCGGAGGTTATCAATATTGTGGACCTGGAACTAAGTTGGCAAAACGTTTAGCAAGAGGAGATCCTGGAATTAATAAATTAGATCAAGCTTGCAAAGAACACGATATAGCATATTCAAAGTATAAAGATTCAACAAATAGATCAATAGCAGATAAAATTCTAGCGGAAAAAGCTTGGCAAAGAGTAAAATCAAGTGACGCAAATATTGCAGAAAAAGCAGCAGCTTGGGCAGTAACTACAGCCATGAAGACAAAAGCAAAGTTAGGTGGTGGAAGACGTCGCAGAGGAAGACCTGCAAAGAGAGGCGCTCCCAAAAGAGGTGGAAACATTAAAAAAGGACGTCGTAGAACTCATAAGGCAAGTGTAAAGAAGACTTCTGTTTGGCAAATGGTAAAAAACGGAGCAGGTTTATACCTAAGACCATACCGTGTGTACTAAATAAGAAGAATCAATTGATAATTCCAAATAAAGCCTTAACAAATCATCAGTTAAATGATTATGTGAAATGTTTGAAAATACCATTCTTTCGAGGAGTTTTTATGAAAGATGCATTACCAACTAAAATATGGAAAAATGAAACTGGAATAGTAAATTTGGATTCCACCTATGGTCCAGGCACTCATTGGGTATGCTATAAAAAACTCGGACAAACCATTTACTACTTTGACAGTTTTGGCAATCTACCACCGCCAAAAGAACTGCAACATTATTTTCGAAACTCCAAAAACATTTTTTACAATTACAAAAGAGAACAACCTAACAATACTGAAATATGTGGGCATTTATGTTTGGAGTTTCTAGCGAAGAGTGTCAGTCAGCTTTAAGATGTCATCGTATACAGTGTCACTGAGTGGAAATTCATCCACATTGAAAAGTACGCTGTTCCCAGCATTGCGTCTATCCAAGGAAAGATTATGGGAAGCGGCATTACTTGATTTGACTACCTACAATTCAATTCCTAATGTTACAGAAGGAAAAAACAATTTACTACATTATTATGAAACTAAGGATGCTGCAGGAAAATACTCAGAATTGAAAATAATTACATTTCCTACTGGAGCTTATGAAATTGATGATATAAACCAATTATTACAGAAACAACTCGGAGAAGACAATATCACCGTTAAAGGAAACAATAATACTTTAAAAGCAGAAATAACTTCAAAATATTATATTGATGTCAGCTTGGAACAGTCGATTGGCAGTTTACTTGGATTTACAGATACAAAAAAGAAAATCTTAACTCCTGGAACTACTCATTCAGGTGATTCAACTGTAACAATATTGAAAGTAAATAGTATTGATGTCACGTGCAACATTATACACGGATCGTATAGAGATGGAGTTAATCAACATATTTTACATACATTTTATCCAACAGTGGCTCCCGGTTTTAAAATTGTTGAGAAGCCACAAAACTTGATATACCTACCGTTAAACACCAGTTTCATTTCAGACATCGTACTGAACATATTGGATCAAGACGGTCATAGTGTTGACTTTAGAGGAGAAACAATTACTATACGGATACACATCAGAGCAGCAACATAAAAGTCAACATGGGATTATCATTTAAACCGCAACGGCATAGTCGGGAGCTCAGTAGCTCCTCGACATTGGAAGAGTTAACATCGGACAACGTTCGTTTTCTACAGAAGATTGGATTAAAACTTAACAACGATGGATATCCTGGATATATCTCAAGGACCGACATTCGACGAAACACTATGGGAGAAGGAGTATCACACACACAACCCTTACACTTCATCAAAATTAAACAATAACGATGAAATAAGGATTCCCATTCAACAACAAGATATTTACACATTACCCTGTGAAAGTTACTTGTACATCGAAGGACGGGTATTAAAATTGGATGGAAAAACTGCTTCAACAGTTCCTTTTATAAATAACCCTATGGCATATCTTTTTGATGAAATAAGATATGAAATATCAGGGGTGACGGTTGATTCAACAAAAAAGGTTGGTTTAACAACGACATTGAAAGGATTAACATCATTAACACCGCATGAGAAGAATTCAATAGTCACTGCCGGATGGGTTGCTCCCGATAAAGACACTATAACACCAGCTTCCAACGGTCACTTTGATTTTAATGTACCTTTACGATTGCTTTTAGGATTCGCTGAAGATTACAAACGGGTAATAATAAATGTCAAACAAGAATTGGTATTACTCAGATCTTCAACTAATAAAGACTTGATACTTGCAGACCCTGCAACTACGGAAGATAAACTGGAATGGCAACTGCAGTTGGATAAAGTTGTGTGGAGAGTACCTCATGTAAGATTAGCCGATGAGCACAGAATCACATTGTTGAGAAAGTTAAAATCTGACCGTGATATTGTGATGCCATTCCGGAGCTGGGAATTTCATGAATACCCTACATTACCTCAGACAGAACGACAAACATGGACCGTCAAGACATCAACTTACTTGGAACGAGCAAGGTACATAATACTTGGTTTTCAAACTAAGCGAAAAGATGTTATCACTGCAAATGCTGGTCAATTTGATCACTGTAAAATAAAGAATTGTAAAGTTTTCCTAAACTCTCAATTCTTTCCCTATGACAATTTGAATGTCATGTTCAGCAAAAAACGTTTTTCCATTTTATACGATATGTATGCAAGATTTCAATCGTCATATTATGGAAAGACTAATACACCACTATTATCACCTGACCAGTATTATTCCAAGGCTCCAATAATTGTAATCGATTGTTCAAAACAAAATGAATCGGTAAAATCATCAAGTGTGGATATAAAAATTGAAATGGAATTTGAAGAACCAGTAGCGGATGGAACTTCGGCATACTGTCTAATTCTACATGATAAAATAGTTACTTACACACCGCTGACCGGAATTGTGAAGAATGTACTTTAAGAAGAATTAGTACAATGACTGCAGATTTTTGAGGTTAGAATTATCTACCTTAACTTTTGAGGTTAGAATTTCGTTTGTAAAATACAAGTTGAAAACAAACAATTATGTAATTGTATAAAATTCAAGGATTTTACAAAAAATATAAAAGCGGGAAAATAATTAGTGGAAACTTCATTCTATCTTCAACCGTCGTATGGGAAACATCGTTTGCAAGATGAATTCTACTAACGGAGAAGAAAATACACCTCTAATGGATGATAATAGTTCAGATATAGAAAAACAAGTTGAACGAGAAATGGACGAGTTCCTAAAGTTTAACAAACATAAGAAGAGAGAAGAAGAAGAAGCTGAAAAAGAAGTAAAAAGGAAGAAGGTTGATGTTAACATTACTACCAATATTTTAACAGAAGTATTTCTTCGGATTATCTACCCAATTTCTTCATGCATGACAAAAAGTATATCAGTTGGAATTTTAAAATCAATGGATTATTCACCAATTGTTATTTTAAATCATGGAAACAAAATGGTTACTTTCAGTGAAACTACTTGGGAATCTCTCATGAAACATTTACATCTTTTGGAGTGCTATTTAAGTAACAACACATTTGGAAGAAGAACAAGATTAAGTTTATTGGAATCAAATATTGAAGTTGATATAGTAAAACATCGTGGAGGACAAATTGTTCGCTTCAGAGATTTAACTACACACAATGTTAAATTATATTTCACTAAAGAAGAATTTTACACTTTAAGTTGTACTACCGGTCCCGTCACCAGATATTTGAAACAACTAATATTTTCAAGTGCAATAATTAAAGACTATCTAATTGATACATTGGACAAACAACCTTTTGTTCCAATTTTATACAGTCCCGTGGATACTTCAATCTTTAATAGAATACCTCAAGAAGTTGAAATGTGGAGACAATTAAACAACCATCACACCAATTTTAATATTGATGAAGTGGCACAAGAAGTAAAAGAAGAACAATCCCGTTTGTTATAAACGTTGGCTAATTCAATTTTTAAGTCAGTTGTTAATAAGACTTCATCATGAATAAACGGGTTTCGTTTTCTAATGCGCCACACATAATGGAAGTTAAAAGAGGAATAATTGAATTTCAAGCTTTCCGAGGAAATGATGGTAATTTTATTATTAAAGAATTAGTAATCTTGGACATGAACACATCAGTAGTTTATCATTACTTATTCAAACCTCCATTTCCATTCAATAAACTAACAACTAAAGCGAAAGTTACAAACAAATGGTTGAACAAACATTTTCACAACTTAAAATGGGATGAAGGTTTTATTCATTATAACATGATGCCGCATATTATGAATCATTATTGCAAAGAGTTTAAAATTATCTACACAAGAGGATTGGAAAAAGCAAATTGGATACAATCATGTACAAGCAACGAAGTGATTAATGCAATAATTGATAAAAATTTCCAATGCTACTTCAACGAACTTTGTATTTCATCAAAAAGTTTTAAACATCGAAGGTCGCAGTGCGCTTTAAAGAATGCCTACCGCTTGAATAATTTCCTTCAACAAAGTGGTGGGGGTAGTGTCGATTATAAAAGTGAGAGCGCTACCATGAGCAGCATGAGTATTACTCGAACCTCCGAAGAGACAACATCTCCGACGGACATTCTTATTAACAAGAAAGTTAACAATAACATCAAGATGGCATCGCAGAACTTACTTCAAAATTTGGTCGATCAGTTCAACGCTCATTCTAAATCATCAATTCTACCTACGAAGAAATGTTCTGAACTAAAAGAAGAAAAACATTACATCATTCATACGATCAAGAAAATGGAAACTTCAGTGGGTGATGCTATTAATTGCACATTGAGCGAGGCACCGTATACAGTTGGTGACGAACCGAAGTTTCAAATCTTCCTACCTACACGTTTCGTACAACTTCTTCAAAATGAAGATCTTCGTGTAGTTCAACCCGGCGCACTCTATTTGGTTTCGCACGGACCAAGTGGAAACAACTCTACTGAACTTACAATTCATGTAACACCTACTATTGATTAGTTTGTACATAACATTGTAAATATTTGTTTGTAATTGTTTCTCAATAAATATGATATAAAACAAAAAATAAAAAGCAACATATTGTAATGTCTTTGTACATTACAATATGTTGCTTTTTTAAAAATTCCACAAAATGACCTTGACCCAGTTTTGTGTGATGATAAAAGCGGAAATCTACTTGTGAAGTTCATCAGTCTATGACTACCTTTTGTACCGTACACATCTCGCTCACTCTATTGCTTAATATAAAAAACTAAAAGATGTCTCTCAAAGTCAAGTGTGCATCTTACGATACCAACACCATTACAACTTTTGAACAACTCGAAGATTTAACCAACGAAATGCGAGTTTTACTTACCGGTGGTTATCACTTAACTGTTGATGTTAGTGCTACTAATACAAGGATGTTCACTAAAACAAAATATTGCGATGATGAAATATTTATTTCTACACAACCTACAACTTCTTCATCGCCTACTGGTCAACATAACATCAAGTTCCAAAAGTATTACCAATGTTGAATAACTTTTGACAAACAAAACTACAACTAAAGAATCACATGTTGAATGTGAGTTAATACAAAGGATGTGATACTTGGATAAATAATCATTCGCTTCTCAGCTCTCACCACGACAAGACCTATTCAAGAAAATGTTGTACAGAATGATGATTCAACTTGATGGAAAAATCTATGGAAAAGATTACAACACTGTTGAACAAATGACTAAAGATATAGATGTATTAGCTAAAGAAGGATACCAAGCTAAATTAATTTTAAAATTTCCTGAAGTACATCCGTTATCAATAGAAGAACTAGTTGCTATGGCTAAAGCTGAGAAAGATAAAAAGTCTGAAGAAAACAAAGAGAAACAAACTTCTTAAGTATCAACATTCCTTACATTAGTAAGGTATAATTTTTTAAAACTCCGTTTGGATGACCTTGAAATTTCCCCCACCACTTTTCACAGTACATAAAACTCGCTATTCAACACTATACACTCTTATTCTTTCACTGGACTCCGCAGCGTCAACATGGAAGAGCAAAAATACAAGTACAAACCTCGTTACTGTTGTGAACAACAATGTACAGATTTAGGACCAATGATGGTGGATGGGTTAGCTTGTACTAAATGCGAATTCTTCGGATCTTGTTACTGCAAATGCAAAACAAAACAACTACCGCCACCAGAATTGCGAACTTTGAAACTTTACAAATCAAGATATTTTCATACATGTTGTCCTCAAAGATGTTTCAAATTTCACCCTCTCGATCTTGCTCATTGTCAACGCACCAATTCTCATCAAGATGATTTTTGTACACATATGATAAAAAGATGTAAATACAGGTCAGATTGGTATTCCGATCCTGTAGAACCATCAAATGTGTAATTTCAGTTTTATACTCTTTTTTAAAACTTCAATTGGATGACCTTGAGATTTCCCCCACTACCGCTTGTAATTTTTATATAAGATAAAATTCAACTTTAAATCATTACACTTCCAACACTCTAACTAACAACATGGAAGCAAAATTTATCAAGTTTGAACATATAATAACTGAGAAGGAGGAGATGGAAGAATTGTTTCAAAACTTACTTTCTATCATGAAGAAATATCCTATGAGATGGTTCAGGATTGTGGTTCAATATTTAAGTCCTGGTGAGTTATTTTCTTCATCGTCATCATCACAAAGTGAGGAAGACGAAACAACTAATTCAGTTAGAATAATTGAATTAAAAGACGAAGAAGAAGAACTTAACGCTTTATTTGATCATAAGCTCAAGGTCGCCGTTATATAAGCCCCCTCCCTATGCGCCGATCCTCATTCCATCACCGACTCTCGAACAATGAACAACTCTCCATTGGCCCAAATGAATTCTAGTTTTGAAATAAACTCTAAAGAAGAGTTACAAGACATTTTTAATATTTTACAAGAACTTGTAGATAATGTTACAACCATCAAAATGAATTTGGAAATAACATACGATTGTCCTATTTGTGATAAGGTTGAAAGTTCGGACGAAGACAATTTACTAAATCTAACTCCTGCACCATCTGACACTACTGATGGTAATAATGAAGAGCAACTTCTTTCCCCCACCACTTCTTTGTAATTCATATTTCCCTCCACCACTTCTTTATTTAACTAACGTTTCTCGCTTTCACTTCTCATTCCGTCTTCGACTTTTGAACTATCAACATCACTTGTTTTAAAATTTCAAACACTAACACAATCATGATGGATATGATGGATGAAGTTCCCTTCGTAACTAGAATGGAAGAGGATAAATTGAAATTGGAAATTAAACGATTGGAAATGGAACGGGAAAACCAACTCGAAATGTTACGTTTGTTCAAGCTTTTCAAATACATCATCTGGGGACTCTGCGTTTACCTTCTCATCGTCGTTGGTGTTTGCATTTACAACTCTGTAGTTCATCACAAAAGTTCAACTTGTTTAAACTCTGCTGTTGCACATTAATTGTATGTTCACAAATAAAATTCAAAAGTTACTTCAACCTATCCCACTATCACCAACTAGTTCAACTTTAAACTATTTCTGGTGGTAGTTGGATAGGCTTTTTTAAAACTTACTCTGGATGACCTTGACATACTTTCCAGGCCCCCAGTTATAACTGTTGAATTTCAGTTTTGATCTTACTCTTAATTTTTGTTCAACTTTTAGAGTTTAGTTAACACAGTTGAATTTTACTTTTCAACTAACTCTTCATTCATGCCCAATTCTACTTCAAATTCAGGGCATATGCTCTCGCCATCTGCACCCTGCAGCTGCCCTGGCAGCTGACACCATCTGACCCCTGCAGCTGCCCTGGCAGCTGACGTCACTTCCGGTTTAGAAGTGGCTTTTTCCCACTACTTTCATACTTGCTTTTTTAAGATTCATTCCCTTTTATTTAAATAATTTGTTGCTCTTTTACGCTGGCGGAAAGATCAAATTAACTTAATGCTCATCATACATTTATTAAATATTAATTAAAAAAATTAAAACGTTACATTTGGCTGAAATAATTGTTATAATATCGGACATCAAATGGCTAGTATAGCGCACCGGAGAGAGAGTTCGGCCCTGTATTTATTTTATCGCAGACTAAACAGTGCCAACTTTGCAAGCTTTGTTTTCTGGTTATTTTCGTCTGCCATTTACACTCTTTCAGATTATTTCATTCAGTATTTGTTTGTTCACAATCTTGTTTAAAGAGTAGAACAAACGATTCATGGTATATTATTTAAAAGATTAAATAAAAGCTTTCTGATTATTGTGTACACTAATTGTATTCTTTTTGTTTGGAGATTTCATTCATTTCTTGGAAAAATCATAGTTTATGCAAATCTTCATTATTTTTTCCCTAATATTTTCGTACCAAGTAATATCAGTCCGTGAAATTAAATTAAAATGATTGTTTTTCGGAACTTACCAACTTGTCTGCTGTTTACACTTTTTTCTAAATATTCATTCAAAATTTGTTTGTTCAAAATTATTAAGTTCTGGATAGAACGAATTAAAAGTTGTTTATCGAGGTTAACAGTTTTACAAAGGGTTACCATACGTCCTCTTTTCCCCCCAACATCTCCTCTTTTTAGAGCATAAAAAACTGTCCGACGGATTTTTGAGAATCAATCCATTTTTCAATCCATTGAGACAAAAGAATTTGTCTTTTCCCCACTCTGTATTACGTATTTAATTGAAGAATAGGGGGTCAAAAATTAAGATTTTTGTGATTCCGACTCGCGACGAGTCAATGTCACTAGGTGTCCTCTTTTTCATCCCAGAGAATATGGTAACTCTACGTAGGCCTACTGAACAATAAAGATTGATGAAAGTCAAAAAAGTTCTTAAAAGGCCTACTGAGACCCAGAACAGGTTTCGCATTTGTGTATTTACAATTGAAACTAAGTTGTTTTTTTTAAACCACATTGGCAATTGACTTATTTAAATGAGAAACCTAAATTCTTATAAGTCATGTTCACTTTTGGGCTAATAGGCTATGTTACCCATAAAAGGCTTTTGGGCCATTGAAATATATAAAATCTTTAAAATCTGTACCTCTAAAAGTTGCATAATGTACTTAAGAAAAAATTTTATTTACAATAATTTCACCTTCATTTCTGATATTGCATTTAAAATAATAAAAGTTTGCTGTGACCAGCACACTCCACTGGGCTACACTTGGGTCGCTCGGGTGGGGTAGCGGAATTCTACCCCCACAGGGGTGCCCACAGGGCGGGGGGGGGGGGGGGGTTACGACGCAGACTGCGTCGTTGAAATTTTTAGGGGGGGTCGAAAAAGTGGTATTTTGTCCGAGATGGGGGGGGTGATTTTTTTAAGTATACTTTTATAACGAGTATTAAAACTAAAGTTTTTTAAATTAACAAATCATTTATGACCGTCAAAAACTGTATAGAATAGGATTTACCATCAATTTTTCCAAACTGTTGGTCAACGAACACAGTGACTATCTATTCATTTCTATAAGGTTGGCGAAATCTAGAAGCCTGGTTGCTATGGAAACGGGCGAGCTGTAAATGGCGCGCTATGTCGTTAGTCGTTCGCGGAAGCGGCGGAAGTAAGTCGTGTCAAAGTGTTGTATCACTTGCCCATATCTGTTTTTATTTTATGAAACAACACAAAAAACAGACACATTAAGCTGTTTGTAATTTTGTCCGGAAAATAACGTTTTTCATAGCCTTGGTCAATGAAATTTCACGATACAGAAATCAGAAATCACTGTTGTGCGTGTGCGATAACCTCAAAACGTTTAGTTTGTAAGTTAGGACTATTCAAGGTTTCTAGGTTGTTGTTCAAGGACCAGATTCAAAACCAGACTATTATTGAATATTGTTCTAAAAGTTGACAATGTATTAAATAAGATCGTATTAAAACCATCTACAAAAAGAAAATTATAAAGATTCATGTATTCCTGATGATTGATGAAACATCAAAACAAACGGAACAATCTAATACCAAATTTAGTCTAGACGCCGTGCCTTCCTATTCACGTTGTCAAAGACAAACAGTGACCCCCGCACATTTCACTTTTAAAACATAAGAACGCCTGTATTAGGCTAAACCAGTAAAAAGGTAGGTTAATGTTTATAATGTTAATAATTACCAGTTTTAGTCTTAATCTTCCGTAATAATTGCATTGACCCGATATTTTAAAGAGATATAGGATGTATGCTAATCCTGAGGATAGTCGTGTATTTAAAGAAAATGCTGCAAATATACTCATCATGCTCCTTAATAATTGATAAGTAAATCATTAAAATTGGTTTAGTAGTTAGGCCTCTAAGAAATGGCGTTTTAATTGTATAACTTATTAAGATATAGGCCTATAAAGTTTTAAAATTTACTCCAAGGAATACATCCTAACCACTTTCACAGTTTTTTATTAATTATTTTTTTACATATTGCTCAACATATAACATTAAACAGCCAACCCTACATTAAAATAAATTTATTGATAAATGAATTACAGAAAGTCACACGAGAACATGTATTTAGAACAGGATATTTTTTCCGATGGGGGGGTTTCAAATTTTATAGCCGTGGGGGGGGTCCTGGTCCGGATGGGGGGGGGTGAGTCTTGGTCCCAAGGGGGGGTGGGCACCTCTGCCCAGGAAAAGTAGCTACCCCCATGAAAAAACGCTGCGTCATTTTGACGTCACGAGGGGCGGAGCTTTAAGTGGCATGGAGTTTTGGCTCGCGGCCGGAAAAGTATACCCAGTTTTGTAAATACATTATTATTTAATTTGGTCGCTCTAAATTAATATTGTAGCAAACCAAACACCAGCCGGATTTCTTCCCCCGGAATTCTACCCCCGGAATCCCGGAAAACTACCCCCAGAATTCTACCCCCAGCAAAACTACCCCCAATGGACTAGACCGGGAATCCTACACCCGCGAAAGTACTTCCACGTACACAATTCCTTAAGTATTTAACAATTGTTATTTTATGCACGTGTTCTGGTATTTAAAACATTTCTATTATAAAATAATAGAAATATTAAGTTTATATTAATACAAACTTGCCCTTCGGGTGATTTCGTTCTCTTCCCTCACTCGCCATCAAGTTCTATAATATGCCTATGCTTTAGTTTTATATAACACAAAAATCCTTTGCAGGCTTTTAGATGTATGGTTTTATTGACATCAAATAAAATATATACATTACCGTACCATGATATACTTTGATATTAGGTTTATAATTTTCAGTACCTGGGGGCCAAGCATTAGCTCGGTAAACTTAAACAGTAATATTTTTGATAGTAATATAATTTACAGACAGCCGGGTGCAAAAAGGCTTATTTCTTGTTCAAGACGAGCTCGTTCGCTCCACTCACTCGCCTTTCAGCTTCCTTTATCTGTGCTTTCAGACTGTTTCAATGTAGGCCTACGGGTCTCGTGTATATTTGTTAAGTAGTGTAAAATTGCGGCCGCTGGCCCAGTTCAAGGTCACCTGAGGGATGACGTCATCGAGGTCAATGACCTCACCGATGACGTCATCGATGACGTCATCGATGACGCAATCGATGACGTCATCACTAATGACGTCATTTCGATGACGTCACACCCATGACGTCACAGAAATGACGTGCTGATGACGTCATCACCCCTTACGTCATCAAAACGACGTCACCGACGCCACTAAGGTCAAGGTCACGCAGAAACTTAAAATTTTTTAGCACTTTTGCCGTTTCTCGCACTACGCTCCGAGTTTCAGTCAGAGTCCCCGTGACCTTGACCACTTGGAGCGAATTTTCGACAAGAAACGGCAAAAGTGCCAAGTTAAACTCGAGTTTCTGACATGACTCTGCCTAAATGGGCAATCGGTTATCCCTCAGGTGACCTTGAACCAGTACAACGCCCGCAATTTTATGTTACTGTGACCTTGAACACTTAACAACGGAGCGCCGACACCGATGCGCACCCCACGACAGCCACCGAGTGACTGACTATCAGGCTCTGTGTACTCTAGGTATATGGGGAAGTGGAGGGGGAAATCTCAAGGTCATCCAAATGGAGTTTTAAAAAAGTTGAAGAGTAGAAAGACTACTCTTGTGCTTCCTGGGCGACCTCATCAATCTCTAATGGATCTGTAAACCAATCCGATCTGTAGCGGCAGGAGTCCAGAAAACAGGTGCACCACCCATCAGGTTGTCCGTAGCATTTCCGACAATTGGTAAGATTGGAGAAGTGAAATTTAATACACCGCTGCGGACAACAAGTATAAAAGTATTTGGATTTGTAGATTTTGAAAGTTTGTAGTACCGGCGGTGGCAGCTGTTGGTTCTTGCATCTACACCTGCAACATCCGAAGCATTCACATTGCCGGCAGGCCAGCCCATCCACTTGCCACTTTGGTAAGAGGAAACACTTATCCTCACAGCAATAGGTTGTCCCCGTCTCTTCCTCCCAACGCTTCTTTGCACAATATGTGACGCCTTGTATCTCCAAACACCTATGCTCGCAACATGAGATGCGCTTACTTTCCATAGTTGATGTTGCTTTGACGAGGGAGCACGATGAAGTGATGCTGTGGTCAGTGGGAATGGGGTTTATATAAACTAAGGTGAGTGGAGGGGGAAAGGTCAAGGTCATCCAAATGGAGTTTTAAAAAAGAAAAGAGTAGAAAGACTACTCTTGTGTATCTATAGCGATTTCATTGATAGTGAGTGCTTCTGTATGCCAAGTTGATCTGTACTGACAGGCTCCTAAATAATGTTTGCAAAAACCTGCAAAATGATTGTTGCACAATTTGCAGCCAGTTAGCTGTTTTAATGTGAATTCAATGCAACGTTCAGGGCAACAAGTGTACTTATGCCCTCTCATCTGGTACACATGGAATGTCTTCAACTCCGGTTTCGGCTTCTTCCAAGACTTGCACTTACACATGCATTGACCAAAAGCTTCACATTTTCTACACGCCAGGCCATCCGCAACATCAATGTCATTCGGCCATGAAAAACATTTCCGTTCGCAACAGTAGTTGAGTTGACTCTCCATGTTGCTGTGGTGAAGGTGCGCGATGAAATGATGCTGCAGTCATTGAGAGTGCACCTTAAATAAACTCAGTGGAGGGGGAAAGGTCAAGGCCATCCAAACGGAGTTTTAAAAAAGATAACTAGTCGTCCTCCTCCTCCTCCTCATCCGTTGTACTTAGAGAGCTGTCAGACGAAGAGCCCCGTGCAGGTGCTCCCCAGATGAAAAACAAATCAATTTTAAAACGAAGACCAGGATCTTGCATCATCAATTCCTTTAATTTGTCACATACTAAGTCGACCTTGTGTAAGGTGTCAACAACAAGCTTCCAATTCGTTGGTTCAATATAACTTGTAGTAGAGTCTGCCTCGCTGATAACCACATCCTCCGGCCGTATTGGAGTGTAAAGATGTGTAAAGTTCTTTGGCTGTAGCTGAGGTTCAGGCTGGCTGGAAGTGGAAGGTTGAGTGTGGACCCCTGTCGCATCGAAATCCATAGTCATTCTACATTCAATGTTGGGGTTTTCGTTTAATACATACACCAATTTCTCATGCAACATATCCACTTCTGCCGAGTCTTGCAGATGAACATTCCAGGAAAATGGCCATTCTTCATCCGTAGTGGAGTCAACTCGAGAAAGAGTGCTGTCCGCCATGATAGCTAAGCAAGGAATGATGTGAGCTACAGACTGTGGTAACAGTATTGAAAAGTAGAGGGGGTAAACCAAAAGTACGTGGAGGGGGTATTTTCAAGGTCATTTAATTTGGGTTTTAAAAAAAGGAAATAGTGGAGGGGGAATTCTCAAGGTCATCCAATTTAGGTTTTAAAAAAAAGGAATGAAGCTTACTCCTCTTCAGCCTCGTTGTCCCCTGCATCTTCATCAGCCTCATCTTCATCGACGTCAGACTCGCCGTAAGGATAGATCGGGGACATGGGCGAATATTGTGGAGATTGTTGACCGTTGTTGTCGTCCCCTTGCATTCTAACTTGGGACCAATCATAATTTAAATTCATTTGTATTATGATCCCAGGGTTGTCCCGCAGTATTTCCTTCATACGTTCGCAAATTGACTCCAAATAGTGTACACTATCGATCGACAGTGTCCAACCCGTACTTGTACCGACATCAGTAGTGGAGTCAGCTTGGCTGATGGTGTTGTTGTCTGCCATGGTTGCTTGTCGGACAAGGAATGACGGTTGATGTGATGCTCATGCAGGAACATGGTGAAGTGGTGGGGGGTGTGGTGGAGTAGTGGGGGAATTTTCAAGGTCATCCAAACGGAGTTTTAAAAAAAAGGAAAACTTACAAAGTAACATTGAAACTTTCCAATTGATGGTGGCGAGCGTTTTCTTCTGCAACCTTGCCGACACATGTGACTATGCCGTACAGTATGAAAAGTACAACCATAATAAGGCCGAACAATAAAAGATAGCCGTTGACTATCATGATATTTTCTGAGTGGATCTGTTTTCTTCTTATCGCCCTCTCCTGCATCCTCTTCTCCAACTCGTGGACGAAGTCACAACATGCGTGAGGACATCTTTCATCTGTTGGTAGGTTTGCCATTGTTGATGTTGTCGGTGTGGCTGTTGAAGATGGAATGAGGTTTCCAATTGCGATGTGCCATGTACACCAATAGTCAAGTGGTGGGGGTAACAAAGCAGTGGAGGGGGAAGTTTCAAGGTCATCCAAATTGTGTTTTAAAAAAAACCTATCTTGTTACTGAGCTTATATGTCAGTAACAAGATAGGTGTTTTTGCTCTTTTACTTCTTTAATATAATGAAAAAATATACATATTCTACAATGGTTAGGACAAGAAATACAACTGCTAGTCAGCTGAAGTAGTCCAAGTTGTCTGGCTCGGTCTTCATGGACGCTGGTGAGGAAGCCGTCGAGGAGTGTCCAGGCTCTTCCTTTGACTGCCGGGTGTTCCGTATATTGCAAGCGTAAACTTGCACATTTATACGGTAGCCTCGTGCCACCATCAGCTGCAACTCCTTGTATAAGTCGTTTAGCTCCTGCTGAGTCTTGATGCTCACCTCCTCGTAACTTGCGCAACTAACGTTCAGAGACATCTTGATGTTGCTAGGTTGGCTGCTGGAGTAGAAATGAAGCCGAGGCACAGCGCTTGGAGGTACATGAAAAAGTGGTGGGGGTAATAGTGGTGGAGGTATAGAAAATCCAATTAAACAGTTCTAAACTTTTTCCATCGATACAATGGAATGGAACAAATAGCGCAGGTGTCCTTGTAATTTTCAAATCGAAACAGTGGCGCTAGAAATCCGAATTGTTTTATACCACCATCCTGTACGAATCGCCGAAGGTCTCTGACGGCGGCCTCGCCACAAGGCCTACAAAACTTTTCCCCGTCGTGGAACTTATACCAGGAGTATTCCGAATACCCTGTATTTTCCCTCCTGTAGCGTTTGACATCTTCTTTTATTGTTAGTGGGATATTGTCTTGTAAACATGTTGGGAACAAGTCCTTGTGAGTTATAACTCGTTGTATGCAAAGCTCGTACAAGGTGCTCATCGTTTGCTAGTTGGCAACAGACTGACCGTTTTTCGCATCCAAGCAGGTTTGAATCCTAGTGCGGTAGTGGGGGTAATTACAGTAGTGGGGGTAATTGTGAAATGCAAAGGTCAAAGGTCAAGGTCACCCGCGAAGTTTAAAAAAAATGCAACATATCAATACGTGAAGTCTGTCACATATTGATATGTTGCATTTTTTTTTTTTTTTTTTTTTTTTTGTCTTTTATGATTCGTTTATTTATAAAACATTACAACAACAACATATGTACAACATTAAAACTTAAATCTAACACTGCTGCTTGTCAGCGATGTGGATGGTCAACTCTGTAGAATTGCTACCCGTGCAGCCGTGGGACACCAGGTATAGACACCCGGGTTGAATAGAGCGAAGATCCTCGTTTTGTAGAAGATGGACGAATCTCTTGGGCAGGTACACCTGGAACTTTGGTTCATCCCCCGGAGTAAACGGTGCCTCGCTGAGACTGCAGCAGATGGCCTCCCCAACTGTAGTCTCCATCTTCTTCATAGCATGGATTATGTAGTGCTTCTCGTCTTTTAGTTCCGAGCACTTCTTTACAGGTAATATTGTTGACTTGGAGTGAGCATTGAACTGCTCGACCAAAGTCTGAAGGAACTGGTGAGATGCCATGGTCAGGTTACAGATCGTCTTCTTGCTCGGAGATGTTGTCGTCTCGGAATCTCGAGTAATACTCATGCCAGGTCCCTGTCTGCTCCCCACTTATATACTCTCCGTTACCCCCACCACTCCCCAATTCCCCACTTTGAAGGTAAGAGGCGAGTTTATAGGCATTTTTCAAAGCGCAATGTCTATCTTTATCATGTTCTGGGCTTTTTGTACAAATACATATGGTTTCCAGCATGTATTGATAATTCTTATCCAATTCCACATCATTAACCGGAACATGAGTAAATCCTTCGATCCATCTTTTCTTTTCCAGCCCCTTTGTGTAAATATTGGTAAACTTGTCTGAAAAGTGATGCATAATGTGATACAAGTCCGTGTAACTTGTAAAACCATCATACCAATCGATATGATGGAAGTGTTTTGAAATCCATCTGTTGGTAGTAGCGGCTTTACTAGTTAAAGACGAATAAGAACATGGTGGTTTAAATAAAAACGAATAAGGAACACTTGTATTCATGTCCAAAAACACAAGTTCTTTTATAATGAATCTATCATCATTACCACGAAACGCTTGAAACTCAATAATACCAGGCTTGGACTTTACTTGTTGTTCTTCTCCCTTGTCCATTTTGAAGGTCACACGTCTGCTCATTACGAAGTCAGGAGGTCAACTGATTTCCACACCACGGTAGGTACTACTTTTATACCAGGCCGTACAGTTGTTGGCGCGTTGGTGTATATTTAACGTGGGCACCGTCCCCAATAGGCCTAACCCCACAAAATGTTGGTTATTGTTTTAAAAACTAACCATTGTCATTTAAGTTTCCATCTTTATATTTTCCTTATTTTCATTTTCATCACTAACACTTGATTCTTCTCCTCCATCTTCCTCTTCTTCCTGTTTTACTGATTTCTTATGTAGTTGAGCGTACTTTTCCAATTGTCTCCACATCTGTACTTCATGAGGAACTCTATTAAATATAGAAGTATCCACAGGTCCGTATAATATAGGTGCGTCCGGTTGTTTGTCCAAAGTGTCTTCCAGATAATCTTTAATAATCGAACTTGAAAACACCAGTTGTCTCAAGTATCTTGTTATAGGTTCAGTAGCACAAGTTAAAATGAAAAACTCCTCTCGATTAAGTTGAATTTTGTTATCATGTCTTGTTGTGTCTCTAAACCGTAGCTGATGATCACCACGTTGTTTAATGATATCAATTTCCACATTTGAATCCAAAAGTCCTACCCTTGTCTTTCTTCCAAACATGTTACTACTTAAATAGCATTCTAGCAGATGCAAATGTTTCATAAACGATTCCCAAGCACTGTCCGTAAACAAAATCATTTTGGGTCCATGAGTTAAAATTACAGTAGGGGAATAATCTGTAGATTTCATAACACCGATTAAAACACTTTTATCCAAACTGGAAGAGATTGGGTAAAATATTCGCAAAAATACCTCACTCAATATGTTTGGAGAAATATTATCTTCAATATCCCTTTTTCTCTTTTGTATAGTCTTTCTTCTTTTACCTTTTTCTTCAACATTATTACTGGCGTGAAGTTGTCGGCAAACGTTTTGTTCACCTCCTTCCTGGTGACCTTGAGGATCTAAAAACTCAGATATCTCCTTCTCAATATCTACCACATTTTCAGGTGTACCACTAGGAGAAGCCATATTGAATACGATGCTACCCATACAACAGTAGGCAACAAACTGATGAGGAGCGGTCTGTACGCTCTGCTTTTATACTCGCGGAATGAAACAAAACCGGTTCTTACAATACATTTTTAACAATTCCAGTTAAAGGTGTGTATGTTACGATTTTATCATGTAGAATTAAACAGTATGCAGTTGTATTAGCCGGTATAGCATCGTTGAATTCCATTTCTATTTTTATATCCACACTTGAAGACTTTACTGATTCATTTTGTTTAGAACAATCGATTACAACTATTGGGTAGGCATCGAAATATTTGTCAGGTGGTAATAAAGGTGTATTTGTTTTACCGTAATATGAACTTTGGAATCTCGCGTACATATCGTACAATATACTGTATTTCTTCTTAGTGAATGACACATTTAAATTGTCGTATGGAAAGAATTGTGAATTTAAATAAACTTTAATATTTTTCAAGTCACAATGATCAAATTGTCCTGCATGTTTAGTAATGGCGTCTCTTCTACCTGTTTGTAAACCAAATATAATATACCTGGCTCGTTCTACATAATTCGATGTTTTAACAGTCCAAGTGTGTCGATCCGTAGTAGGTAAACTGGGATGCTCATGAAATTCCCAACTTCTAAATGGAATAACAATATCACGATCGGCTTTTAATTTTCTTAAAAGTAGCATTCTATGCTCGTCAGCCAATTTAACATGTGGAACTCTCCATACAATTTTGTCTAATTTTAATTTCCATTCTAAAGTCGCATCTGTAGTAGCATCTGCAGCTTTAATAATGTCTTTATCGTTAGAAGATCTCAACAAAACTAATTCTTGTTTAACGTTTAATATTATTTTCCTATAATCTTCAGCAAAACCAAGCAGCAAACGTAATGGAATATGAAAATCAAAATATCCATTTGGATTTGGAGTGATCGTGTCAATCGTAGGTAATACCCATCCGGCAGGTTTAAGTAAATTGGTTTCATTGGGTGTTATAGATGTTAATCCTTTTAAAGTTGTCGTAATACCTACTTTTTTAGTGGAATCAACTGTTACACCTGATATTTCATATCTAATTTCATCAAATAGGAAAGCCATAGGATTATTTATAAATGGAACTGTTGTACCAACAGTAGTACCGTCCTTTTTAGTAACTTGTCCTTCAATATACAAGTAACTTTCACATGGTAGTGTGTAAATGTCTTGATTTTGTATGGGAATACGAATTTCATCGTTATTGTTTAATTTCGATGAAGTGTAAGGGTTGTGGGTGTGATATTCTTTTTCCCATAGGGTTTCGTCGAATGTTGGACCCTGCGCTATATCCAGTATATCCATACTCGGTTAATTTTAATCCAATTCTCTCTAAGAAACGAATGTTCTCGCGTGTTAACTCCTCCACAGCTGAAGAGCTACTAATGCGGTTTCCCGTAGGTTGTTCGCTTTTAAATGTTAAACCCATGGTTTTGTATTAAAGTGTCGATTTTAAATGTAATCTAATCGTAATAGGCTCTTCTCTGAAGTCTACCAAGTTACCGTCTTGATCCAATACGCTCAACACGATGTCTGAAATGAAAGTGGTGTTCAACGGTAGATATACCAGGTTTTGTGGCTTTTCAACAATTTTAAATCCAGGTGGTACACTTGGGTAAAAAGTATGTATGATGTGGGTGTTAGCCCCATCCCTGTAAGCACCTTGTATAATGTTACAAGTTATGTCTATACTATTGACTTTTAATATTGTTACTGTTTTCTTACCGGAATGTGTTACATCTGGTTCTAAAACAGGCTCATCGTTGGAAAATCCTAATAAATCACCAATTGAGTTTGGTTGAGTGAAATCTATATAATATTTGGAAGTAATTTCAGCTTTCATCGTATTATTATTACCTTTTAATGTTATATTGTCTTTTCCCATTTTAGTTTGCAAAAATTCATTTATATGATCAATTTCATAAGAACCTGTGGGTAACCTGCACTCTTGTAAGTCTGTAAATTTTCCACTGGCATCCTTTCCCTTATAATAATGCAATACGTTATTTTTACCTTCCGTAACATTGGGGATAGAGTTGTAAGTTGTAAAATCCAATAGTGCCGCCTCCCAAAACCTTCCTTTTTGCAAGCGTAACGCTGGAAAAAGGATACTTCGTAAAGTGGACGATTTTCCTGTTAATGATACCGTATAGGAAGACATCTCAATAGTGACTGATACTTTTAGCTAGAAATTCCAAACATAAATGGCCGCATATTGAAGTATTATCAGGTTGTTCTCTTTTATAGTTATAATATATGTTTTTAGCAGATTTAAAGTAATTTTGAAGTTCTTTTGGTGGTGGCAAATTACCGAAACTATCAAAATAATATACATTGTTATTTAGTTTCTTATAACAAACCCAATGGGTGCCAGGCCCTTCAGTATTATCCAAATTTACAATTCCAGTCTCATTTTGCCACATTTTCTTTGGTAAACTGTCTTTCATAAACACACCGCGGAAAAATGGTATTTTTAAACAGGAAATATATTTAAATAATTCAATATTGGTTAATGCTTTATGTGGTATGACCAATTGATTTCTTTCATTTAATATGCACGATAAGGTCTTAGGTAAAGACCTGCCCCGTTTTTTACCATTGACCACACGGTGGGCTTCTTCCTGCCTTTTCTTGTAGATCGTCGTCTTCTTTTTATATTTCCTCCATGTTTTCTTGTGGTTGACCTCCTTTTTACTCTCCTTCTCCTCCTTCTTCCACCTCCTACTGCTGTTTTAGCCTTCATACCTGCTGTTACTGCTAAAGCTGCTGCTTTTTCTGCTATGCTAGCGTCACTTGATTTTACTCGTTGCCAAGCTATGTCCGCAAGCTTTTTGTCAGCTCTTGATCTATTTTTTGAATCGGCAAACGTGGAATATGCGATATCGTGTTCTTTACAAGCCTGATCTAACTTATTTATGCCAGGATCGCCTCTTTCCAGTCGTTTTTTTCAATTTAGTTCCTGGTCCGCAATACTGATAACCTCCCGGTATATGAAATTCGTATGGTAATGCGTCTATTGCTCTATTTACTATGGATCCTACTGGAATTCGTTTTAAAGCTTTACTTAACAGAGAAACCGCTGTAGATGTGATCCCACTTCCTTTCCTCGCAATGTCCCGATTTGGACTGATATACCGAAATGTCATTAATGTCTTTTATAATTGCAATTCGCAACATATGTGTTTCCTCTATGAGGAGTTAAACATAAATGGGCATCAAGATGTTATCTATGCGAGAAGAGCTTCAGTGAAGAAAATCCAAAAGTAAGAGATCACGATCACCTGACAGGTTTATACAGAGGAGCTGCTTGTAATTCATGCAATATAAATTACAAACTGCCCCACTTTATCCCTGTCGTGTTACACAATCTTAGCGGCTACGACTCCCACTTCATTATTCCAGAGTTAGGAAGAGATGATGGTAAAATTGATGTTCTTGCTACAACATTGGAAAAGTACATCAGTTTCTCAAAAACCGTAGGTAAAATTAAACTTCGCTTTGTAGACTCTTATAGATTTATGCCATCTAGTTTGAGCAGATTGTCTGAGAATCTACGAAGAGAAGACCTAAAAGAAACCAGCAAGATTGTACCTGAAGATAAATTGGACTTAGTATTACGTAAAGGAGTATTCCCCTACGACTACATAACATCTACAGAAAAATTTGAAGAAACCAGTCTACCACCGATCGAAGCCTTCAACAGCAAATTAAACGAAAGTGAAATCTCCGTTGAAGACTACAATCATGCTTGTAATGTTTGGAACCAACTAAACATTCAAACCTTAGGGGAATATTCTGACTTTTATATAAAATTGGACGTAACTCTGCTGTGCGATGTGATGGAAGAATTCCGAAACACCTGCTTCTCCGCCTATGGACTGGACCCTCTACACTCGTACACATCTCCAGGATTAGCATGGCAAGCTATGCTAAAGTCAACCAACTGTCGACTGGAACTTCTAACGGATATCGATATGGTGCTCATGATGGAATCTGGTGTACGGGGCGGTTTGACACAAGCTGTAACACGTCATGTCAAAGCCAACAACAAGTACATCCCCGGCTTCGACGAGCAACAACCATCGGTCTACCTTGGCTACTTTGACGCAAACAACCTTTATGGTTGGGCAATGTCAAATCCGCTTCCCTACGCTGACTTCAAATGGATCGACCCGGCCACCATTGGAGACATCTCACAGATTCCAAAGAATGGTCCAAAAGGCTATATTTTGGACTGTGATTTCGAATATCCAGAGCACCTTCATGACCATCACTACGACTTGCCTCTCCTAGCCAAGACTGAAGTTTCACCGACAGGAAGATGGCCAAAATTGATGATGACCTTGGAGAATAAGGATCGCTATGTGGCTCACTACTGGGTAGTTAACAGGCTCTTGAATTGGGTCTACGTATAGTGAGAATTCATAGAGCAATTGAATTCACCCAGTCTTGTTGGTTGAAACCATATATTGATTCCAACACTGCAAGAAGAGCTGCAGCGACAACAGCATTTGAAAAGGACTTCTATAAATTAATGAACAATGCCATCTTTGGGAAGACCTTGGAGAACAAAAGAAAACACAAAAATGTAAAATTAGTGAGTGATCCTAGGAAATTGGAAAAATTAGTGCAAAAACCAAATTTCGGAACATCCATGATTATAAACGAAAATCTAGTCGCTGTCAGTATGAAGAAAACAACAATAGTCATGGACCGTCCGTTATACATAGGTATGTCGATTTTGGATATAAGTAAAACCCTGATGTATGATTTCCATTATAACAAAATGGTTAAACATTACGGAAGGGAAAACATTGGAGTCGCATACATGGATACGGACGCGTTTATCTACTGGATAAAGACTTTGGACATGTATGAAGACCTAAGGACTTTTCCATACAAAGAAGATTTCGATTTTTCTGACTATCCGAAAAACCATCCAAATTTTAATGAAAAATATAAAAAAGTAATTGGAAAATTCAAAGATGAAGCAAATGGAATGCCTTTAGAAGAAATAGTGGCGCTGATGGCGAAATTGTATTCATTTAAGATGTACCACGAGAACAACACACCGACAGTGAAGAAAGCAAAAGGAGTGAAGACATCTTATTTGAAAAAACACGTGACATTTGACCACTACAAGACTTGTTTGTTTGAAGATACTACGATATCAGCAACATTCAACAATATCCGAAGCTTCAAGCATCAAGTCTACAGTGTCACCGAAATTAAAAAAGCGTTGTCAGCTCGGGATGATAAAAGATACATTATGCCCGACAAAATCCACACTCTTCCTTTTGGCCACTACTCTCTAAACCCTATCAACTAGTGACCTATTCTTCGTCCTTCTACAACTACGACCTTATTCCTTTCTCCTTCCGTAAAAAAATGGGGAACACGGCAAGTCCAACGCCGTGTTCCCCATTTTTTTACACAAGTTTGGATGACCTTGACCCATATAAATGATGTGAATATTTAAAACAACATTCATTGTGATTATACATGTGATACAACAAACATTGAAACCTGCAATATGAAGGACTTAAAGCAACAAAT
Organism: Neoaliturus tenellus; assembly: GCA_030545055.2. Taxonomy (NCBI): domain Eukaryota; kingdom Metazoa; phylum Arthropoda; class Insecta; order Hemiptera; family Cicadellidae; genus Neoaliturus; species Neoaliturus tenellus. The sequence continues at coordinate 53,505,719 of CM061537.1, read as the reverse complement.
TGTCAACGAACTTCATAAACCTGCAAGAAGAAAGTTTCCACGAAGAAATACGGTGATAAAAGGAATTAATGATTTATATCAAGCGGATTTAATCGAAATGATTCCTTATAGCAAACAAAATAAAGGATATAAATACATATTGACTGTTATTAACTGTTTTTCAAAAATGGCAGATGCTTTACCACTAAAAGATAAAAGTGGCAAAAGTGTTACAAAAGCAATGGAAACAGCTATACAAAGAGACAAACATACTATTAAACATTTACAAACAGATGATGGAAAAGAATATTTTAATAAGGAATTTGCAAATTTAATGAAAAAACACAATATAAACCATTATTCAACCAATTCAGAAGTAAAAGCCTCAATAATCGAAAGATTCAACAGAACTTTAAAAAGTGCAATGTATAAAATGTTTTCCAACAGAGGATCGCACATATGGATTGATATGTTACCAAAACTTATAAACGATTACAATAACAAATTTCATATTGGGATGAAACTATCGGGATGAAACCAAACCAAGTAACTAGTAAAAATGAAAACCTTGTATTAAAACGTATTTTTTGGCCAATTTTCAGCTTTTGTCAAATTGTCATAAAAAATATGCAAATTTAATGAAATTTTTAACAAATATGCCTAAATTTTCTACAAAATAAAATTTTTTTAAAAACAAGTAAAATTATCACATTTTATAAGTATTTTTTTCAATAGTCGACTTTTCATCAGGTAATTTAAAATTTTAATAGTATTTTTTCAATAAAATTTACTAAAATAGTAATATTCTAATTAATGTCAGTAATATCATTTTTGATTATATTATATTCAAGTAATTTTTCAGATACAATAATAATATAACAATTTGTTTTACTAGTAGCTACTATATCATAATCAAAATCTGCATTAATAATAATATCATTTTTTGAACTTGAAATATTTGTTGGATTTTTTGTAGTATCAATTACATAAATTGGTCTATTTTCTAGAAATTCTGTTGGACTATAATACATTTTACTACTAATATAATAAACTTTTTTGTAATCTTGATACATTTCATACATAATTCTAAATTTTTCATTATTTATATCAAAATTTTCCAATTCATCAGGGTAATAATGACCATTTAGTTTTACTCTTATATTTTTTACATACATACTATCAAATTTAGAAGTATCAAATAACTGATCATTTGTTCTTGATTTTTGAAATCCAATTATAATAAATTTTGGATTATAAATATTTCTATAGATATTTGTTATATCAAAACTTAAATTCTTTCCTGTAATATTTTTTTGTTCAATGCATTGCCAATGATTAAAATGAAAATTTACTTTTTCAAATTTGCTTAGTTCATTAATTAATTGAATTTTACTTGTTGTTTTGTATTCAATTATAGGAACTCTAATAAAAAATTCATCAATTGTTATTTTACCTTCAGTTGGTAATGTAGCATTATCATAAGATCCATCAGCCTTTTTAGTTTTCCATCTAAAAATTGCATCATTATCTTCTGATCTAATAAATGTTATATTAAAACCTCCTTTGTATATTGGAATATTTACATTTTCAAAAAATCCTAATCCAAAATGAGATAAATTACCAATTGCTTCAAATTTATTTTTAAAATTTGATTCAAAACCATTATTTATCTGATTTATTTCTGATTTTGAATAAGTTATAGTACCTTTAATTGTACTTAATAGACCAGGATATTCAATTTCATCAATCAATTTATTATGTTTTCTAACTTCAATTTTTGAAAATAAAAATGGAACAAAATTATCAATTAATTTTATATTAGCACCATTATCATATGCATTTCCATCAGATTTAGTCAATTTACCAGATATATAAAATTGAAATTTAGAAGTACAAAATCCATCTCCAAAATCTATATTAAATTCAGTTTTTTTATTAGGTTCATTTAAATGTAATTTAGATAATGGATAGAAATTTTTGTATTCAGCTCTTTCAATATCATTTACATATTTTTTGTAATCAGCCATTTATTAAGGATAAATTTTTTAAATCAAAAGCTTTTTTAAAACAAGTAAAATTTTTATAATTTTATGATGTCAAATTTTATAATTTTTATGTATCAATTTCATTTTTACTTTTAAAATATTCAATTTCAGTAGCATGATCAAGTATAAATTTTGCTGATATTTTTTGATGTTCTAAAATTAATTCCCAATTTAATGTAAATGCATAATCATGAATGAAATATTCAGTTAAATCTTGATATTTACAAATCAAATCAATATAATCTTTTAATTGATAATTTATGAATTCAGTAATAAAATCTATAGTTAAATTTTGATGTTGAGCAATTTTTTGCCAATTTAATTTATTTTGAAACAATCTCATCATATTAATACTCAACTCATATTTTTCAGAAATATCATCCCAATCATCTTTGTTTAATTGATTTTGGTTTCTGATAATGAATAAATCAAATGAACTGTATAGAGCCATTTATTAGGGAGAAAATTTTGTAAAACAACTTTTCTTTGAATTACAAATACAACATTTTGATTTAATTACATTTATATTTTTCAATTTTATTATCTGAATATCTTTAGAATTAGTTTTTTGTTTACATTTAAGACAATAAATCAACTCCATTTATATAAAATAATTATTGTAATTTATCTATATCATCTTTAATTAGTATTATTTCAGCATTTAATTCTTTTATGGATTCATTGACTCCATCAAATAGAAATTTTAGTTCTTTTTCTAATTTTTCTTCTAAATTTTCAACATATTTTCCAATATTAATTAAAAAGTCTGTAATTTTATTTAAATCCTTTTTAGTTTCTGAATGATCATTACCAATTTTAATAATTGAATCTAAAATTTCATCTAATTCTGATTTTATTACAACATCATATTTATTTATACTTGGTTTAACATTAACAATTCTTTTACCATTAATACTTATATAATTTTTTGATAAACCAATAGCATTTACTAGATTTTCAGTCTTTTTTACATGACTTTTAAAACTTTTACTAAAATTATTAAAAAATATATTTAATTTAGAATTTATATAATCTTCTTTAATATTAATTGGATGTTTTTTCTGTCTTCCAAACAGATCAAATATATTTTGTGAATCCATATTTATTAAGGATTAATTTATTTATTATATTATCAAATTTTTTATTATTATTTAATTCATTTAATATAAAAATACATAAATGACCACAAATTGGTGGATCATTATAATTTTGAATTTGATTATCATTATAAAATATATTATCTTTTCCTAAATATTTAACTAATTCTATTGGTGGTTTATTAACTATATTTCCATATGAATCAAAATAATATTTAATTTTATCTTTTTTATAATAACAAACCCAATGAGTTCCATTTCCATCAAATGAATCTAAATTTATAATTCCACATTCAAATTTATTAACTTTATTAGGTAATATATCTCTCATAAATACACCTCTAAAATATTTTATATTTTTACACAATTTTTCTAATTCACCTAATGTTAGTGGTTCAAAATTTTTTTATAATTTTGTTTCATATATTTTAATGTTTTTTTATCTAAACCAGATCCTTCTACATTTTTTAATTCATGATCTAACCAATCAACAAAATTTCTAAATTTAGGAATTATAGATTCTTTTACTACTTTTGCTCCCTTTCTAACATTTGGTGTATAATTTTTAACTATAGGTATATTATCAGCAAAATCTAAAATTTCTTTTAGTAATCCACCATTTTTTATTTCTTTTAATTGATTATATGAAAATTCAAATCTTAATCCTTTATTTAATTTTTTATGTTTATTTAGTTTATTAATTTGTCTTTTAGATAATAATATAATATCTTTTCCATTTTCATTAAATTGATCAATATTAAATTGAATTATAACTGATTTTTTATTTTTAAATGCTAATTTTATTTTTGATTTTTGATTATCTGTCAAGTTTATATTTGTTTTTTCCATTTATTAAGAAAAAAATTTATAGTTTTTTATAATATAGATTAATATAATTAATTTTATTAAAATTTTAATCCTACTTCTAAACCCATACCAAATTTTCTTTTCATCCACATAGCACCTGATGTTGGTAATGCAATTAATCTTTCACCAATTCCATGATCATTTGATGTTACTATATCCCATGCTTTATCTTGTAAAATGTTATCAGCTATTTCACTTCTAGATTTTGTATCTTTATGATCTCTATAAAATAAATCATGTTCTTTAGCAGCTTTATCTAAATCATTTATTCCAGGATCATTTCTTTTTATTCTTTTATTTAATTTAGTTCCAGGCCCTAGATATTGATAACCAGGTACATGTAATTCAAAAGGTAAATTATTTATAACATCATTTAAAATACCTGATCCATTTTTTAATAATGGTGATGAAATATTTGCCAAAATTCTTTTTAAATACTTAATTCCTTCAGGTTTTTCAATTAATTCATCTAATTTATTTGATATAAAGTCTTTAATTGCTCTCTTTTCATTTAAAAAATTATTATTACCAGCTTTTTCTTGTGCATATATATAATTAATTATATTATCTAATTTATTTAAATCATCTATAAATCTATATTCAATTTTATTTTCTGTATATTTTCTGATTCCTGAACCTTCAATTTCACCTTTTAATTCCCAAATATGTTTAATTAAATTAATATATTTATCACCTTTACTAGATTTTGGTTTCTTACTATTTGGATCATTATTTTTATAAATTGAATTAGTTTCCCATAAAATTTTTGAATAATTATTTAAATCATCTTGTGTATATAAATTATTATCTGGTTTCTTTTCATAAGTTAACAATCTCCATAATCTATGTGTTCCATTATATTTTTTATCATCAATTATTAAATCATCATTATCAATTACAGTTATTTTATCACCAATCATAAATGATTTTTTATGTTTATTCCAATATAAACCAAACTTATCATCTTTTGTTCTTGGTAAATATTTTTGTGCTAATGGACCAATAATTTTATCTAATGTTTGAGGTGAAATTAAATTTGGGTCAATAAATGTCGATTCTTCTTGAATTATTGGTTGTCTGATTGGTCTAAATGGAGTACTTGAAGGTAAATTTAATTCTTCAGTTTCTGGTATTGATATATTAGCAAAATTATTAACAACAGGTACCAATTCCATTAGGTTCTTATTTTCATTTAAGACTTCACCAATTTTATTTTCAACTTTACCAATTGCTGATGTTATAGGTTCATATGCTTTTTGTTTAATTTTTTCATAATTATCTTCAATTTTAATTTGATTTTTAAATTCTTTTATTAATTTTTTCTCAATATTATCTAATTTTTTAGCTTCATCAACAGATATTTTATCCATTTATTACAAAGTAACACAAACACAAATAATGTTAACACAAAACACAAATCATGTTAACACAAACACAAATAATGTTAACACAAAACACAAATCATGTTAACACAAACACAAATTATGTTAACATAAACAATAAAAAACCATAGTCTTTTATTTGATTTTTTAAACTACTCAAAATATTCTTAAACTAGTTCTTGTTTTTGTAAAACATATTATTTAATAAAAAAATTTGTATATAAATAGTTATCTTGTATGTATATTTTTTATTAAACATTAGTAGAAACTAATAATTTATTAATTTAAATAATTAGAATTCTATTAATTTTCTTTTTAAAACATTATAAAATAATTTAAAATAGATTGTTTAAATTTGTTTCAGTTTTTAAAGAAATGGTTCACTTTTAGTAAACTATTTTTCCACTTTTAAAGAAATGGTCCACTTTTAGTAAACTATTTTTCTACTTTTATTGAAACAGTCCACTTTTAGTGCACTACTTTTCCACTTTAGTAAACTGTTTTATCTAAAGTGGTTTTATCAAACTCATAAACAGTTCAAGTGTTTCACTGATTAGTTACAAGTGATGCACTTTTACTGAACCAAATTTATTGATTAGTTAAAACAGTACACTTTTACTGAACTGAATCAAAGAAAAGTGAACCAATATGTGTTTTTTATTGTTTATGTTAATTGTGTTTATGTTAACACAAAAACAAATCATATTAACACAAACACTAATTATGTTAAACACAATTTATTTTACTTTATTTCTGTAATTCTCATTAAATATATAAATACTAATGAAATAAATAATACTAATAAAATAAATATTCTATCAATTATTGACTCAAATATACAACAAGCCATTATCATTATTTAATATCAGAAAAATTTTTCATATATTTTCCATCATTTGTTTTTTTTAATAAATTAATAGTTAAAAATCCATAGTTTTCTTTCCAACAATCATTACAAATAGTTTTAAATTTATCAAATTTCATATCTGATCCAACAAAATTATTATATATTTTTTTCATATAATGTTCATTTTGTTTAAAGATGCATAACATATTTAAATTATTTCTAATTAATTGCATATCAACTTTTGAATAACATTGTGATAAATAAATACATGATATATTTTTATGTCTACCCATTATAAAATATTCTTTAATTTTATCTTGTTTTTCTAAAATACAATCATCAAAAACTACTAATGAATTTGGTTTACATTTATTTAGTGGAATCATATCATCGCATGAAAAATAAGAAATTTGTTTATTAATATTTGATTCTATATTTTTAAATCTTTTTTGTAATAATTTATAAGATGGTTGTTCTAATGATTTACTAAAAATATATAAATTTGAATATGGAATTAATCTTTTATAAATAAAATTTAATAATAATGTAGTTTTACCAGATCCACTTGTTCCTATAATTAATAATCTAATAGGCTGATCATTTTTATTATTTTTATCATATGATTCTAATTTTATATTATCTTTTTTTTTCTAAAAATTTCTCCATTTAAATAAGATGAAATTATTTAAAATAATTGGTCATTCATTCAAACTAGAATTAAGATTAGAACATCCAATACATTTAGATGGAAAATATAGTATTGGTTTAAGTGGATTTTATTCAGATAATTTTATATCAAATATACAAAATGATTATAAAAACTGTTATGGATATTCTATTAAAGATGAAGATGATAAAATTATAGATCAATATTTTGATATAAATAAAGGAAATTATACAATTGAAGAAATAAAAAATATTTTTATAAATAGTTTAAAAGAATTTAAAAATAAATTCAATAAACTTGATGAAAATGATTTTATACTGAAAAATGATGGACCACATATTATAATAAAATCTCCTGTTAAAATTATAGTAACAACAATTATAATTGATTTATTAGGGTTAAATAATAAAATAATTGAACCAAATGTATTAACAAAAGGAATAAAACTACCAAAAATTAGACCTTTTGATGTTATTGAAATACATTGTAATTTAGTTGATCCTAGTTTTGAAAATCATAAAGATCATTCACATTTACATAAAGAATCAGAAATTCTATATTCATTTTATCCAAATGTTGAATATGGATCAAAAAATAGTGAAAAACCAAATGAAATTGATTATATTCCTTTAAAAAATATAAATAAAATTCAAAATATTATAATATCTATTCAAGATAGTGATGGAAATCTAATAAATAATGAAAATATTAAAAGTATTGTATATTTAAGATTAAAACAAAATTTGTAATATAAAATTTATCTACATAAATAATAAAAACAATAATTGATTTAACTAACAATAATTTTATATTTAATAATAAATTAATTGTATTTAATAAACAAAATAAACCCTGGTTTAAAAGAAAAGATATTTGTTATATTTTAAAATATAAAAATTCTAGAAAAGTTTTAATTGATAATGTAAAAGAATATATAAAACTTAAAAAATATCAAGTGTAACCAACAGTTACATTTACATAATGATGATAAATTAATTTACATAAAAATTATAGGTGTCACAAATTATGACACCCTAGAAATTGATGTACAAACATGTTTTTCAGATGCCCTAAAACAGGGCGTCAATAAAATAGATATTAAAACAATATTTATTAATGAATCTGGTTTATATTTATTAATTTTAAAATAAAAAAAGTAGAAAACAATAAGGATAGATTAAAATTTATAGATATTTTTAGAGGGGACAATTTGTCCCCCCTATCATATAATGAAAAACATACAAAACTTATTAACATTAGGTAGGACCCAAAATGGGTCCCATATAAATTATAATATTTATTTTAAAATTTTTTAAAAGAGGTAACCTTATATAATAAAAACTTAAGGGTAACAAAATGTTACCCTTCTTAAACATTCAAAAATATTCATAAATATAATAAATTATATACAAATTTGAGGCCCGTCTTAAAGACGGGTCTTACTTATAATGATAATAAAGTAAAATTTATAGATATTTTTAGGTTAGATATTTAATAAATTATTGAATATATTTAAATTTATTAAAGAAAATATTTAAAAATATACATAAATTATATTATAAATTCAATATCATATGGTTATAAATTATTAATATAATTTTGATCATTTTCTTTAAAACTTTCTTTAACATAATTTTTTATTATATTTATAAATGGTTCTATTATAAAATTAAACTTATAATGATATACAAAATAATTTTTATATTTAAAAAGATATATTAAAAATTTATTTGATACTTTAGTTTTAAATAAATATAATTTTATATCAAAATCATTATTTATTAATTCTTTTGGAACAATTAAAATTTCCATTTATTTATAATTATTTTTATAACCCCAAGGTAATGTATCAATTTTATTTTCACAAATAAATCTTTTGTCATCTCTATTACTTAAAGCTAATTTATTTATTGTAATTGTATATAGTTCATGTTTAAAACTTCTAATACAAGTCATTTCTCTATATTGTTCTTGATCATCAAATAAACATTTCTTAAAATCATCCATATGTAATGTTTTATCAACAACACTTTTCTTAATTCCTTTACATTTTACAGGATTTTTATTATTAAATTCATAACTATATAATTTTGATCTTAAACCACAATATTCTTCTAATATTTTACCATTTAACTCATCTTTAAATTTACCAATTATTTTTTTATTCTTTTCACTATAGCATTCATGTTCTTTCTTATAATCACTTGTATCAAATTCATTAATATTTTCTTTAATAATTTTATATGGATCCTTTTTAAATTCTATAAAATAACTGTCTGTGTCCATATATAATAACCTTATATTTGGATCAAACTTCTTTAATTTTTCATAATAAAATTGATACATATGTAATTTTGATAAATCAAGTACTGAAAATCCTATATAGATTGGTTTATCAAACTTAACCTTCTCTTTTATCATATGTGAAGCAATACAGTCTTTATCAAATATACTAAATGTTTTAAAATTAGGTTTTTTTGCTTGTTTTAATGAAAACTTTTCGTCACCTAATTTAATATCACATCTATTTCTAACATTTTCCATAGTTTTTCCAAAAACACTATTATTCATTAATTTAAAAAAGTCTTTTTCAAAATCTGATGTTGATTTGGATCTTAATTTGGTATTTAATTCAATATATTTTTTCATATAATCATCTTGATCAAATGCTATAACTCTATTAACTTTCTTTAGTTTTAATCCTTTTTGTAGATAATATTTTAAGTTTCTTGAATGAATAACATAATCTTTTTTATCAAATAATGTTGTGCAAAGCTTATTATTATAATGTTCAGGTGCTAATGGTAAATCTTTATGGTCATCATGTAATTCAATAGGATATTCTAAATTAACATCTAATATATATCCATATTCAGCATTTTCATCTAATTCTAATATTGTTTCTTCCCATTCATTTAATGTATATGTATTAGGATTCATCCATGTTATATCTTTATAAGGTAATTTTTGACTTAAAGCCCATCCATATAGATTATAATTTTCAGGTTTTGTTTTATCATAATTTTTTGTATATTTATTGTTTGCTTTACAATATCTAGTTATACATTGTGAAATACCACCTCTAATACCTTTTTCAATCATTAAATACATATTATAATCACTTATTAATTCTAGTTTAATTTTTGTTAATTTTAACATAGAATCCCAAGCTAATGATGGTGATGTTAGATAATGTGCTGGATCTAATTGATAATTTTTCAAACAAACAGATCTAAAATTTTCAAATATATCAGCTAATAATAATACATCCTGAATATTATACAAATCTGAATAATTACCTAATGTTTTTATTTTTAATTTATTCCAAACTTTTATATAATGTTTATAATCATCATCACTTATATTTTCATTAGTTAAACAACTATAAAATTGATCTTTTTCTAATATTTTATCATAGTTTAATTTTTTAACATTATCAATAAATTCATATGGAAATACACCTTTAGAAGTTAATATTTTTAATGTTTCATTATCATATTCAATTATATCATTTTCTTTTATAAATTTATTTATATGCTTAAATTCTTTAAGATTTTTAGCTAATTTTTCAATTGATGTAGCCATAAATCTAAATGTATCTACAAATGAGAATTTTATAAATTTTCTAGGTTTAAAATATAGTTCACCTTCAAATTCATAACCATAACCAGAATTTACTGAATAGTTTATATATTTTTCATCTGTATTGGCTAACAAATCAATTTTACCATATTTTTTAGCTAATTCTTTTATAAACAAATGTGTATCATAATTTGAACTATTATGACAGAATATAGGAATATTTTGAGGAAATTTTAGATTTAAATTACAATTTAAATGTGCAGCACCTCTAAATTTTCCTGTTAAATGACAATGATCTCTTACTTTTATTCTTTTATCATTATCAAAACCACTATTTTCACAAATATGACAAATATTTGTTTTCTGATAATTAATTTCTTCTTCATTAGTTAAATTCATAGGCTTTTTATTTTTTGAATTATATTTTTTAGCTATATATTTTGAAATTTCATCTAAATATTCAAATAATTTATTTGGTACATTTATTAATTCCTCTTCATTTTTTGCTCTATAACAAATAGGTTTATACATTTTATTAGTTACTCTAGATACTAAATAGATTGTAAATCCATATGGTATATGTTTTTGAATTTTATTTGTATATGAGCAATTTGGATTATTTTTACAATTATCAATCTTTTCTAATATACTTTCAAAATCCATATAAATTACATATGGATGTTCAAACTTTTTATAATAATTTTTAAAACTTACAGTTTGACCTTTAAATGGCATTATAGGTCTACAAGGTTCTAATGATTTACATATTTCTAAATGATTATTTAAGTCTTTGTTTTTGTAGAAATGAGTTAAACATCTTCTACAAATATATTTTTTATTTGTATTTTTTTGTGTTAATTGCTTAGATACTAACTTACTTAAATCTGTAATCAATATATAATGAGAATTGTTATCAATTTTATGGTATAATAAATCAATTTCTAGTTTTGTATTATAATGTTCAGATATTTGTAATGGTACTATCTTTTTATCTTCATCAATTCTATAAATATTTATTGACATTGATAGATAATTATATTTAGAATCAAATGATCTTTTTTCAAATAATTTAATATCTTTCAATGTTATTGGATAATCAAAACCTTTAAAAATATCATCATTTATATATTTTTGGTATTGTTTAACTCTTTCAGCATTTTTGTTTGGTTTATCAATAGCACATCTAATTGGATAAATAAAACAATATTCATCTTTATTTTTAAAATTTACACAACATTTTTTATTCTTAATTTCATTTGGTAATTCTATATATGATCCAGCATTTAATGAATTATTTTTAGATAATTTTAGATTTAATTCAACACATCTTTTTAATGACCAACCAGAGCCTTTTGATGGTTGATTTAGTTGTTCTCTAATTATTAATTTCTTAAATTGATCATCAATAAAATCATCTATATTTAAAATATCTGAACTTTTTATACAAAAATACATATTACTATTTTGAATTTCACCATTTATTAATTTTCTTTCATATTCACATTCTAAAGCCATCTGTCCTTTAATATTTTTGAATTTTTGTTTTTCTATCAATTTTTTTATTTCATTTCTTTGAGTTTCTAAATAATCATTAATATCTAAATCATCATTTGAATTTGTTAAAATATAATCTTGAAAATATCCTTTTAATGACGAAGCTTCTTGAATATTTATTATATTTTCTTTTGGAATTGGTTTATTTTTAAAATAATCATTTAATAATCCAATCAATTCATTTCTAGTTTTATTAACAATTTTAATACTATTTTTAATTGCTAAATTTTGAATATATTTTAATGATCTATATCTTAAATTATTTGGATTTTCTTTAATTTTGTTTAATCTTTTAATTAGTTCATCTCTAGATAAATTTTCATAATTTCTGACAGATAATTTTTTTGCAATTTCATTTAATTTTTCTATATTAAATAATGAATAATTTGTAAGATCAAATGTTTCTTTAATATTTGTCAATTCATCTAAAGTTTTATTTTTATAATTATATATATTATTATTTTTACACCAATGTTTTAATTCAAATATTTTATTATCATATTTTTGTTTATTTAATAAATGTTTAGTTGAGTTATAATGTCTATCATAATTTTTATATAATATATTTTTATTACAATAAGGACAATTAATATTTTTATTTGTTCGTTCCATTTATTAGAAATAATTTTTACTTAGAAATAAAACTCTTAAAAATATAAGAAGTTTTTCCACTTTTTTCTAGGTAATTTATAGTTTAAATTGTAATTTTTCAAACAATAGTCAACTTTTCACAAGTTAATTTAAATTTTCTAGAGTATTTTTTCAATAAAATCAATAGTCAACTTTTCACAAGTTAATTTAAGTTTTCTAGAGTATTTTTTCAATAAAATCAATAGTCAACTTTTCACAAGTTAATTTAAATTTTCTAAAGTATTTTTTCAATAAAATCAATAGTCAACTTTTTATAAGTCAATTTAAGTTTTCTATAGTATTTTTTCAATAAAATTTAAACTTTTTTAAAACAAGTAAAATTATTATTTTTATCATATTTTTAAATTTTCTAATTTTGTTATATTTTTGTCATGAATTTTAGTTTCTAAATGTCTTAAATAATTATTAGTCCATTTAATATTTCTTCCACATTCACAAAATTGTGGTTTTAAAAACATTTCTCTAATACATTGTATACAAATTGTATTTTTTCTATCTTTACTATAATGATAATTATTAAAATTTGAAATATCTTTAATTTCTTTACATTTATGACATTGTTTTTCATTTAATTCAATAACTTTAATACTATCATATAATTTTTTATAATACACATCCTTACATTCTTTACAATAATAATATAACCCATTTTTGTCTTTATAAAATTTAGATATATCTTTATATAATTTACACCTTAAACATATCTTTTCCATTTATATAAAATAAAATTTACAAATTGGTTTTTTTCAATTCATATTCATAAAAATTTCCAATAATATCTTCATTATTTTGATCTTTTATACTATAAGTAACTGGATTTGTATTATTAATTTTAGAAATTATAAATATTTCTCTAGACCAATTATTTTTATATTTATTAGAAAATGTTGATTTTTTATTTCCAATTCTAACTCTATCATTTATTTTAAATTTTGATTTGGTTATTATTTTTGGTGGTTTATATTTAAAAACAGTATCTAATAAATCCTTTTCATTATTTTTATTTACTTCAATTGGTTTCATTTTAATTGTTGAATGATATGAGTTATTATATTCTTTAACAATTTTTGGTAAAATATTTATCCATCTATAATTTTTATTAATTTCAAATTGTATTTTCATTTTTTCATTTTGCGTTCTATTATACCTTTCTATTATACTTGATTTTTCTTCATTTTCTGTATGATACAATTTAATATCATATTTATTTAATATTTCTTTAAATTCTTTATTAATAAATTCTAATCCTTTATCTGTATGTAAAAGATTAGGTGATTTATGATTAATTTTAATTGCATCCTTAATTATTTCTTCAAATGCTCTAGAAACTGTTTTTCCATCTTTTTTCTTTAATGGTTTTGACCAAACATATTTTGAGAAAGTATCTATCACATTTAACATATATTTATAACCATCATTTTCTTTTTCATAATTTTTCATTATAATTAAATCTGCTGCCCATAAATCATCAATACCTAATGTAATTATTTTTCTTTTTAAAAATTTCTTTCTAATTGGAGCATGAATTTCATTTGCTTCAATTATTTGTTCATTTTTAGTTAATTCTTTTTTAATTATAGGTTTAACTTCTTTTTTCAAAATTTTACTTTTATTTGTTTTACAAATTGAACATTTAGTAGCAATTCTATATAATCCATTTTTCATTTCAACAATTTGTGGATTAATATTTTTAGTTTTTTTCTTACATTTGTGACAATGAATTGGTTCATTCATTTATGTATAATTTTTTTTTTAATAAATGGATATGTGTTATAGATGTCATAATCAAACTAATTTTACTATTATTGGAAATTGTGTAGGATGTAATATATGTAAAAGAATTATTTATAAAAAAAAGATTAAGAGAAAAAGTAATAAGAATAAACATCTTAAACATATTTTAAGAGAATTTAACCATTTTCAACCATATAAAACACAACAATTAATTAATGAATTATATATTTTATGTATTTCCAATCATTTTGAAATAACACCTAAGAATATAAAATTATTTTTAAAACAAAGGAATTATACAAATTGGATATTTTACTATCAATTTTTAAACAAAATATACAATATTGATTTTGAATTGAATAATGAAGATAAAGAAAAAATTACAATATTTTTTAATAAATATTTATGTTTTAAGAAAAGTAATATATCATACAAAAAATTATTACCTATGATTTTTAAATACTTAAATATGGATTTTTGTATAAAACCTAATTATGATAATGACTTTTTAACATATCTATCACAAACAAGTTTGTGATATTTTTTCCTATATAAATGGATCTGCTAGAAGAAATTAATAATGTTGGAGAATTAAGATATAAAGAATATAAACCATTAAAAAGTTTAAATTTAAATAAAAAATATAAAATTAAAAAATTTGAAAGAATTAAAGATAAATATGGATATACAATTATTGTTGAATTAGAAAAATGTAAAGTACATTTACCAAAAAGATTTACTAATGTAATTGATGATAAATCGATTAAAGAATTAAATAAAAAAGATTTACATTTAATTGTCACTGATATTAAGACTTTTGATGATAAAGAAACTGCTTTAGTTAAATTTGAATAATTATTACAATATTATTGATACTAAACCTTAATTTTACTTATTTTAAAAAAATTCAAATTTTATTGAAAAAATACTATTAAAATTTTAAATTACCTTATGAAAAGTCGACTATTAATTTTATTGAAAAAATACTTATAAAATGTGATAGTTTTACTTGTTTTTAAAAAAATTTTATTTTGTAGAAAATTTAGGCATATTTGTTAAAAATTTCATTAAAATTGCATATTTTTTATGATAATTTGACAAAAGCTGAAAATTGGCCAAAAAATGGCAAAAATATTGCATAATTGTATTAAAAAACTGTGAAATTTGTTTGATTTTTGATTGTCTCCAAAAGTGAGCCAGAACCAACATGATACTATCTACTTATATATACATATATATGAAAATGAACGAACGGTGTTTTTGGCTTCTGGGGACCTCAAAATGAAAAAGTTAAGTGGTCCCGGGCTTAGGTCTTACCATGGCTACTACCGTAATAGCGTATTCCCTATAGGGAAATTCGCTAAAAAAAAAAAAAAAACAGAACACGTACATAAAATAACAATTTTTAAATACTTAAGGAATTGTGTACGTGGAAGTACTTTCGCGGGTGGAGGATTCCCGGTCTAGTCCATTGGGGGTAGTTTTGCTGGGGGTAGATTTTTTGGGGGTAGTATTCCAGGGGTAGAAATCCGGGGGTAGTTTTGCTGGGGGTAGTATTCCGGGGGTCGAATTCCGGGGGTAGTTTTCCACCCCTAGTAAACTTACAAAACATGGCTTAAATTGGTAATTATAGAAATAAATTATAAAAGTGCGTAACCAATGATTTAAGTAGAGTATAATGTATTCTCTTCAAAAGTTCGCGGCCGGAAAACTACCCCCATACCTGTGACGTCAAAATGACGTAGCGTTTTTTCATGGGGTTACTTTTCCTGGGGGTAGAATTCCGGCGCCCCGCTCAGTTCTTGGCGTAAAATGTTATTTATGCACTAAATCTCAGTGATGCCTATGTTTTTTTACTTATAAGATTTTTTAACTGATACAAATTATTTTCACTGATAACTCAGGCCCACCATCACCCATGAATGCAACACCAATCTATACGTAAACATTTTTTACAATAAATATCCAAAAAAACACTTGAAATAAGTGGTTTATGAAAATGGCTGAAAATTGCGGCAAGAGGTGAATAATTGGGGTGATTAGTGTTAATTTTTCTTAATTCCTAGGCCTGTAGACCAGGGTTTTGGAAAACTGTTGTAGACTGTTATCTTATCGTGTCGACAGGATGTGATAGAGGAGTACGTGGAGAGGACGAAGCGGCGGGGGCCCAGCTACAAGGAGATAGACCCGGCGTGCCTCAAGTGGACCCCGTTCGTCGCGCCGCACAACCCGGCCTCCACATGAAGGCACCAGCAGGCACAAGGTCAGCCCTAGGTCAAGGTCACAATCACGCCCACAAAAAAAATCCGATTTATGGGCTTATTTTAATTTTAATTTCTTTTGCTGATGTATAAACCCACAGAACTATTTAACAAATGTGATGATCAGCATTTTCGTCACTTTAATCCGTGGACGTCATCCTTTTGCATCATTTAATGTAGACACTGTCATTTTACCTCCATATTGATTTTAGATCTGAAATAAAAAATTATATAATTGTAATACAGAAATAAATTTAAATCCTGGAAAATGGACAAGGACAACGTCAATGGGAGGCCGGTGAAACTCCAGACAATCAAATCACTACACTTTCACAAAAAAATCTCAGTGAAGAGCTTGATGGGCCTATGTTGCTGTAAAATCTAACGAAATTATAAAACAAATTAAAATGCTGTGATAGATTTTTTATTCTTTCTTTCTCGTCACATAATTCCATTTTCTTTTTTACATCTTAATTTCCTCTTTAAAATAAATACAATAGTTTTAGTTTAAGACATCTATAAATCAAATATATAGTTAAAACACAGTACAAATAAAAATGTACATGAGAAATAAGTTAGGCCTTGATTTATTGAGTAGATTTCATGATTGTAATCTATCTCTATATATTAATAGGCAAGCATGTTTCGTTTCTTCCTTTTTCTCAGCTTGTGTGCATCATAGGAGAAGTTTGCGCAGACCGCAGACCGTTAGAAAGGTGTTGTCCTGTAGATGATTAGAATCTTATTACAATTCAGATCGGTCCCCAGGACTCCGCTCTACAGGTTTTCAAAGTTCCAATGTTAATCTTATGGAATAATTGTAATTGATTAAATCATTAGACAGCGGTTTCAATAACAAAATCTAGCAAAACAGTAAGAACGGATGTTTCAAATACAAAATATTTTTAAAACTAAATTGGTTTCAGAGCAACTGTAATTTTGTTCCTTTCCTCATTTATTCTCAGCTTGTGCGTTTCATACAAGAAATTCGTGCATACAAAGGTAGTGTATTTATATAAGCAGCAGAATCCCATTATAATTCACACCAGCCCCCCAGGGCTATGCCCTATTCTTATGGGAGAAGGGTGATTGATTGAAGACAGCTGTTGTAATAAAAAATGCTAGCAAATCAGGAAGAAGAGGTGTTTCAGTAATAAAATACAGTATTTTAAATCTAATTGGCCTTAGATAAACTGAATTTTTTGTTGAATTTCGACAAGTCGACAAACTCTAGTTTATGGCTAAAGGTCAGATTAACACAACCCTAACTCTTTTTCAACTAACTTTGATGCAATTTGACACGCACATTCATTAGGTGTAGAATAACAAATATTTGCTGACCATTCCCGTGGCATGATTTGCACACTCAATCCAAGATACAAGAAAATATAAAAAATGTAGCAAATTTTGTGACTGCGCATGCATACCTTAATTGGGCATTTATATTAATTTATTTTTTACTATTAAGTTTTGATGTTTTGGTTTAGGGGAGCTATCCAGCTGAGCCCTTGTGTCGTCCCATGCGGAAATCACCGCCCGGCTGTGGAACAAACCAGCGTCCGCCGTTCGGTCGTTCTACCTCTTCTAACACCAGACACCAACTCGCCGACGAATGCTACATGACCATACCAGGGTGCGACAGCCACAAAATATCTGATATAGGATGCATAAAGGATTTTTAAGGGTGTCCACCAAAAATACACCTTGAAAATTCTAGAAACTAGGCTCATAATTTGATTAATTTGAAAATTTTTTCCCAAAAAAAAAATCAGATTAGGTAATTTAGCAAGTGAGAAACTTGAGTAGTTGAAAAAATGTGGTTTCTTGTGAGAAAGTAATTTTATGAACAACTTGAAGAAGAGAAAATCCTGATACATACAGAGGTATTGCTACCTCTGTATTTTTATTTTGTGTGTATCTATGCCAGTGATATATTTTTAAAGTATTTTTATGTTGAACGGTCCAAACCTCCTTGTTACCATCTAACATAGACTATTTGTTAGAAAGCATCATTAATTAATATCCCTAAATAGGCCAATGACAGATGGCAACTGGGTACGGAATCACATCTTTGAAAAGCTACCAACTTTTTCAGGATCGAACCGGCAACCTTTGGATTCAAAGCAAGCACCATAACCACTCCCAAAATGTAGCTATGGCTCGTATTAATAACTTCTATATTCCACCAGAAAGTACACTAGCCTAGTTCATTTAAAATTCAAAATATAGAATATTTTGTGACTGACTCACCTGGCTATATAGTTTATTGAATACTGATTATAAGGTGAATTCAGGGTATCTGCATTGTAATTGTTGAAAAACCCAACATTTTATTTTTACTTTGAATTTAATTTCTATTTATGCAAAGATTAATTTTACATTAGAGGTTGAATTTTGTAAGTTTTAGCTTGTGTAGTTACTGTAACAACTTTTGTTAACTGTAAACAATTAAACTAATAGTCAAGTATTTAGTTAAGTTTTTTTTTCAAATGATGAAAATTGTACATAATATATTTTTATACGTACTTAATTAATTGTCCCTATATCTACGGTTACAAATTTATCAAAGAAATGTACATAATTAAATATTAAAATAAAAAATCAATTTTATTTATTCGAGATTACTACCCTCATTTACATTAGTTGCCAAAGGCTACTTTTTTTTATTTTTTTGCCATATTTGCATGTTAAAATAAGTGATTTTACAGTAGTTTATGCTCCTTCGTTGTCCAAAAATTCGTTCCTAAATAACATAAAATATATGTAAAAAAATCTTATGATAATAGATTTTGCTAAGTAAATTTCTGCATTAAAAATCTAAATACTGAAAACTCAACCCAACCTAAATATTGCAGAACATAGTAATTTAATTATTACGTAGATGCTTGTAGAATGTTTACAAAGATTTTTTATGATTTTTCAACGAAATGCAAGTTAATAGGTGTTGTGATAGTTTTGAATAGATCGTATGGCTTGGTTAAATCATTGACTATGTACACTAACGTGAGTAGACTTCTCATAGCATAGGCTTGTGTGAAGCATATTGACGGTGGTGCGATCTCGTGCGGCGTACTTGGAAGTACAGGTAACATATGATAAATAAATCAGTATTACCACTCTTCTCAACAGTTGAGAAGAGTGGTAATGCTGATTTATTTATCATATGTTACTAAGTTACTAAGGATGTTAGTTACTAAGGATGAAACATTTTATAACTGAAAGTTATGTTTATGCTTTGGGAAAGTTTGTTTGCAGCACTGTAAATTCAGCTGAATAATAACAAGATCGATGGCAGCGACTCTGGTACAACCGAACTTCCAAATTTTTGCCTCAAACTAAATGCATTGGATGAGAGGTCTATTCATGTTAGTGTACATAGTCAATGGTTAAATTGTAAGTGCTTTTTATTTTATGAACACTGTATTGTTATTACTGTGTTTTATAGAAATTACTTTTTACAACATGGCATGAATCAGAAAGAAGTAGGCCCTAGGCCTACATTAAAATTTTAATAAGTTTAAATTACTACGTTTGTTGCTTTTATGTAAATACTGCTCTTATCCAATACCTTGTCAACTAACACGTTGGGTGCGGCTTATGATTAATATTGCTCACGTCAGTGGCTGAAATAAAATAATTAATTATTCACCAAGTAAACTATATGAATGCATCCAAAATTCATAATAAGATAGCCAGGCCTCCATTTTGGTCATTATTTGTGACCTCACTTCCGGTACATCAAAATTGATGTAGTCCGCCGGTGGCGCCCGTCGCGTAAGTCACTGCGAGGATAAAGTAGCCCGTTTACTACCACAACTGTTTCTAACGATCCACAAACTTGTTTTTTTTTACACAACAAGTACTAAAAATAATAGAATAGAAAAATAAATGAAAAATAAAAACAACTATACACATCAGACAAAAGTATGAAGTTACCACGGTACCGTCCTGCACAGAAACCCTAGAATGGAAAACTATACGCGCCAAAATGGACCTGTGTACTGGCACGACAGGCGGCCAGGGCCGGCTCTACCATATAGGCAAACTAGGCGACCGCCTAGGGCGCTGAGGCCCGAGGGGCGCCATCGCGGAGGAGACAAGCGCCCCTGATCTGTAGTAAAGTGTCTCTAATCAGCGGTAAAGAGCACCCCCGATTGGCAATAAAACGCCCCCGGCCGGCAGTAAACAGCGCCCTAGATCGGCGGTAAAATGCGCCCTCCATCGTCATAATTAAACCGGCCTGAGACAGCGCCACCGATAGGTAAAATACACCTGATCAGAGTTGAATCGCGTCCCCAATTGACGATTAAAAGCGTCCCTAATCATCGGTGAATGAAGCCCCTAATCGGAGTTAAATTACGCCCCCAACCGCTGGAAAAAAACGTCCTCGAACTATGGTAAATAGCTCTCCTGTTCAGCCGTCAAGAGCGCCCTGACTAGAAATAAATATAAATCCTGGCCAATAAAAAAAAAAAAAAAAAAAAAAAAAAAACACCCCTGATCAACGGTAAAGAGCGTGCCTGACCAGCGGTAAACACAGTGGTAAATAGCGGCCCTGTTCTGCGGCCAAGAGCGCCCCAACTATGGAGGTAAATACCACCCCGACCATCGGTAAACATTTGCCTTTGCCTGTGCAGAGTTGAATTGCCCCCCCACCAACCTTAAAAGCGCCCATGATCGACGGCAAAGAGCCCCCCCAAATAAACGTATATATCGCCTTTGATCAACGGTAAAGGGTGCCTCCGACCGGCGGTAAACACCCCCCCCCCCCCCCCAATTGACGGTAATCAGCGCCCCTGATCAGGGAGCCCTCGATCGGTGGCAGTAAAGAGCGCCCCTATTGGGGGCAAAAAGGGCGCTCCCAAGCTCCCAATAGGAAATAAATATCGCCTGCGATTGGCAGTAAAGAGAGTCAACAACAAGAGTGCCCCCTTGAAACAGATTTTGTTTCTTTATGTCTGAATTCGATAATAATAATAATCATTGCATATAAGTACATTTTAGGTCCATTTAGGATCTTTCCATTTTTGCAATGGATAATTAATGTGTAAAATTTGTTTACAAATATTTTATAATTGTTTTTTTTTTTTATTCCAACTGCTTTTTTATAATAAACTGTTGATAAAAATATTGTTTTGTTTTAAATGTTGTTTTCTTCGTAATATGTAATAACGGCTATAAAATAAATGGCTCGAGTAGTTTTGGGGGTGGTTGGGGGGGAGGTTGGGGGGGGGGCGCCTATCGGTACTTTCGCCTAGGGCGCCAGAAAACCTAGGGCCGGCCCTGCAGGCGGCAAAGGGATAAAACGATCCCGGACAACGGCTGAGCTCATACTGAACTAATAAAGTGGGAGTGGGGCCACTACATCAATAGCTGTAGGCCGCACTCAACGTGTTAATGCAAATTTCGATATTAAATGTAAATAAAATAATTGCATTTAAATAATAATGTTGCATACAGGGCTCTTGTATAGTATAAAAAGATATCTTGAAAGATTTTTTCTTAAAGATTTAATTGATTTGGTGTAATATAATTACCATTTCCTAATTTCTGTGAACTTAATTTTATTTTTTATCTCAAAATGATGCTTTATACTCTAACTTTGTTGATGAATATTCATAAAACTATATTTGTTCTAGTTAGTCCTGTGAGAGAACGTGATTATAGCCTACTCAAATTAATGTATAGTTGAAGCAAAACATTGTGTTGTGTAAAAAATTGTTTTAAATGTTATTTTTAAGTTTATTTATATTAGAAAAAGCATGAGTTTGAAAGTGCAGTGCAACTCTTTTTATATTTTTTTATTGGTTTGCTCATTGGACTACTAGTAAAAAAAGATCTGTATTTAGTATTAGAAACAGGTTAAGAAATAATATGTCATAACTGATAGTTACAGTTTTAATTTTGTTTAATTTTATATTATTACATATTTTTGATATACTTTATGTAAAAAAAATTGTTTTATTATTTTAATCATGTTGAAATAATTTGATTGAACTAGCCTAAATTTATAATAAAAATAATATTGAGGATTGAAACCTATTGCGCCTCTCCTTGAAGTACAAAATCTTTAATATTTTCATATTGTTAACTAAATATAGTTAATTACGTGTGTTTTTATTAAAGTCTGTTTACAAGTTATGAACATTTTGAATTTTTATTTACCTATAATACTAACTCAATAGATCCTCAACTGAAAAAAGCCAAAGAATAAAAATACAATCAATACGAAACAAAGCAGTAAATAATTTGTAGCCAAGGTTTTTTTAGGTTCAAAAGAGGGAAAGTGTGGCATGTAATAATTATCATAGCACTCTCTTTTTCATGACATCTGGAATTGCTTTACACCCAAATTTCACAAAGAGAACCAAATTAATGAATTATGCAACTGCTTCACTCCCAAATTTCACTAAGAGAACCAAATTCAATCAGCTTAGTAATAACAAGTATACAGGGAATTTGTCCATACTGTACTTAATTTATAACAGTTGACCCTACTCACGGTAATAATTCAAATGAATTACATGGGCTTTTAAAAAAATTTTCCTGCTTTGTCAAAGAATGGTGAATTCTCTTTCTCCACTCAAGGAAGATTCCTTCTTTAAGGTAAAGCTTTTTTTCAAAAGAGATAGGTATTTCACATGTCTAACTCAATCAATATACTGGCTTAGCAATAATTAGCCTCTCTGTGATATAAAATGAAAATTATGAACTACCTTTTTTATGGTATATTTTCTTCATCACTTTATCTTTATACAGTAGTGGTGTATATGTTGGAATCTATCTTGAACCCTCACATGCAATAGGGTGAGTTTTTTCTATTTAGTAAAACTTTTTATAAGAAATTATTTACTTTATAAATTTTTCCATTTTTACCCAGAATATTACTTTGTTGGGTTTCGGGTATGAACCAATCTTTTCTTCATAAAATGGCAAAAATATGTTTTGAGAGAGAGGAAGAAAAATTTATACATTTAAAACCTCTTTTAGAAAACAAATATAATTTTTTTATATTATTTTAAAAATTACCTACTTAGCAATAACTATTTAGTTATGTCAATCCTTTCATTCAACAACAAAGGAAAATATATTTTCCACTTTTGTACCATGTCCCAGATTTGTCGGCAATAAAGTCTTAACTGCCGGCGATAATTATAAATTAGCAATAATGTGGCGGCGGCCAGACGGCCGTATTATGGGTGCCTTGACCTTGCCTGGGCCGGGGATTGAACCCGTGACCCCTGGTCTGCGCGCATAGAGGGTCATAACCAGTAGAGCTCAGTTACAGATTTTGTCTCCTCAATAATAAACTTTCACACCATAGTCAAGAAGCTATAGTCATGTTTGGAAGCAACAACATTCAACAGGAGGAAAAGAAATTAAGCAAAATCTTAAGCTGAATATTATTCTTCAAATGACAAAAATCTCTCACGTCATGGACTTGTAAATTTTCCTGGTAAAAAAAATATTTTAAGCCTTTAAAAAAGAGCCGGTTTCTGAGGATACAGTATCTTAAGTTTCCTTTGGCAGGGTTTTAAAAAGTTTGATGTATAAGTTTGATGTAAGGCAACATAGGCTACTATTGGTATTTTAGCCTTGGAAAAATCAAAAGTTTATTATCCATAAGTTTTCGCTCATAGGATTGTTGTTAAGAGTCTGCAGTGCCGCCATCTTGGATTTTTATTTCTCTAAAAGTAATTTTAAATTTCTAGTGTCTTAAATATTGGTTGAAAAAGTTTCATCTTTATGTCAGTTTAATGTAAATTTTTATAAATTATCTGGGACACCATGAAATTAAAAGTATAATATCAATATCATAGATTGTGTTTTTAATAAATGACAAAGTATTCTCATCATTTTTTGTTTGAGAATAGACGCATTTTATCAGTAGTTTAATCTCATAAACCGCTCTATAATCCTTTTATTTCACAGTCCCCTAGATACTAAAATTTCCTTTAAAATTACATAAAGATGGATCTTTTCAACCAATATTAAAGGCGTAACTTATGTTTCAATATTGATAGTCTGCAGTTCCGGCCGCCTTGGATTTCTTTTATTCCCCTAAGACTAATGTTAAATTTGAAACATCAGTTTCACCATTAATATGGGTTGAAAAAGATTCATCTTTATGTCATTTCAATGGGCACTATGAAATGAAAAGTTTTATATTTATGATTGTTTGATTAATAAACAACAAAAGTACATTTTTGTACAACTCAACAATTTTTTTTTGGAGATGGACTCGTTTTCAGTAGTTTAATCTCATTAATTGATATGTAATCGTGATTTTTTACTTTAAAGTGACCTAAATTAAAAGAAAGATAACTCCCCCACTGGAAAACTCTCAAATTCAAATAAATGGATAGTAAAACAAAAAAAGTTGATATGAACTAATAGAGCTAGTTAAACTAAATATTACTAACTAGCCCAGTTGATCCTAAAGAATTGCTTTGTTGGATATGACTGTTCACATTCAATTTGACGCAACAACTATTTTTACAGTTATAGAAAAGCACCTCTTTTACTGTAGGCCTACAGGGTATATTTAAGATATCATATAATGAATGTGGGAAGGAGAATTTTGTTGAATATTTCAAGGACCCAGAAATACATCATGGAGTGAAAGGGTGAATATTTGCTAATGCGTACAAGCTTTCTAAATTTCATGATGCAGAGTAATGATGCGTATAGTTGTCACTGGTCAGAAGCTGCTGGTTTTTGGTGTCTCCAGGTACGTTTACAATGATATTTCTCCTGAAATTTGATTCAAAATGACACCTCCAATGTCTATTAGCCTATTAGGCTGCTTTTACTGAAATGTGTTTCATTCTTTTATCTGCCTCATTCTAAAGCCTACCTCTATGTAAGGTCTCGCACTCAAATGTCAATCTTGAGTCATTTAGGGTGTCTTGCTAGCCTAACGGTTAGCGTCATGGACTCCAGTTCAAGAGGTCACGGGTTCAAATCCCGGGATGCCTACAGACTTTCACACTTGCAAAATCGCCTTCACACATGCTAAAATGCCTCTAGAATTAATACCTAAAAAAAATGTTTAAACTGCAGTACTGTGTTACACTTGTCCTGAAGCCAATCTCTCTACAAGGTTCATTACCTCATTTCAACGTTTGCCTCATTCTGATGTTTCTTCCATGTCTAGCTTTTCAGATACTAGACTGCATTTCAAGGACTAAACTACTTCTACTTCATATACCCTATCATTTTAAGGTCTGAATTTTTTTAACCATTTATGATCACTATCAACATTTGTCATAGTATTTTAATCTATGAAAATCCATGGAGTTTTAGGTTTGGCATGATTATAATTGGCATTTTTGAGTGAAATATAGTTATCTTTCATATTTCAAGGCCGTAGTGGCACACACATAATAAACACAAGTGAAAAGTAGCAAAGTCAGTGTTGACTAAGGTGCAACTCTCAAAGTCGAAATCCCTGTCTGCCCCTTGGAGGAATTATATGTAAGGAGTGGCCACGCGGGGCTAGAAGCGAAGCCGCCGCGTCGCGCTCGTCAAGTGGCGAGGGCTACCGAGTCGTTGAATCATGGAAGTTTAAGTGTAAATACTTGTTTTAAATAACAGAATAATTTTTATAAAAGTTTTTAAATAATTTGTTAAGTTTTAGGTCTATATTTATCAAGTTAAAAATAACTATGTTAAGGCTATGTATTTTACAAACATCGACTAAATTTAATGCTATTATAAAAAACCGTAATCACAATTAGTAATTTTTTATTAATAAATCATTCTAATTGTGCTGATAACCTTAAAGGGTAGTTTTTCTTGTTAGTACATATAGTCTACTAAGTATTTGACAAATAATCGTCTATTGTTTATAAGTTAGTTTTAAGTTATTGTACCCTAAATTCCGCACTTATTATTATTATTATTATTTGGTTATTTTATTATTATTAACCCATCAAAAGTAATTATGAGTAATTAATTATATGCCAATAAATTACTGTCTAATTTATTGTAAATGATTCTGAACATCAAGCACTTAAAGAGGTTACACCTCTTAACGTTTTTTACAAATTATAATAAGCAATTTACATTTAAAAATATCAATTCTTATGTTTATTTTTGTTAAAATTATTGTACTACACAATAAAATCAATTTTACAGTAACACATATACATTGAGATAATTTAAATTTCGTTTTTAATGTATTAAAATCATCTCTTCAATACAGATATTTAACTTTATATGTCCCTTTATAAATAAAAATATGTTTTTTATATAGAACAAAATTATATCACTGGATAGAGAATTTAATCCTCTTTTAAAATGCAAAAGCTGTTCTATGTGATTTGCCTGGTGTGCTCAGGATTTTAATTCAAAGTTGCGCGGGTCCCGTTTTTTCCTATCTCGCCCGTGTTAGAGCGGCGGCACCATGCCACTCTACGGCCAGCCGTGCCACTCTAGTGGAGGGGAGCGGCCGGCTTCACTTTAGCATGGTATATCCATAAGGACGTGGCCACTCCTTGTCTGCCCCAGGGTTCCCAAACGTCCCGGATTTTAAGGGACAGTCCCTTATTTAGTAAATTTGTCCCGCGTCCCGGAGGGAGGTCACCCGGGAAGGTAAATGTCCCGTATTTGGCCCAGATATGTACTCTGAACAAACGTTTTTACAAAGCGAGTTGCAATCTAACCTCCAAAATTACAACTGTTGCTTTATCAGCACATAAACAGTACCGATTGCCATGGAAAGTGTGAGCGCCATCATTGTACAGTTTTCTTACAATATTAATTTGTCAGGACCGGGAACGTTACAGGAAAATTCTTCCGTTTGCACAGCAGCGGTGCAAACTGCGAACTAACTCATTTTGGGTCTCGGGCCCATCGATGCTCTGGGCCTCGGCCTCGCCGGGTCGTCGCTGCGATCATAGGCGAACGGCATCTTTAACAACAGTTTATCATTTTACTGTAGCTAAAGTGGAACAATTTGCAAGATACAGTGGTAAAAGTTGTAGATTATTGTATTTGTGTTTCACATTGTTTTTAATTATTCTTAAGCCTTAAAAAATACAACTAACCTAAAATATAAACAGTGGCAAACTTTCAAAAGTAATAGCACAGACTAACAACAATTAAATCGTTTCAAATAACGTTTCATTATTGGTAGTAGTAGTAAAAACAATGTGGCAAAAAAGAGGTTTTGTATTTTTAGGCGTGGATGGATGAAGGAGAGAAAATAGCTCATAGTCAGAATAAGTTTTAATGTAAAAAAAAAAAAAAAAAATGGAAAATAAAACTGTTTTACATCAGGTTGTAATTAGCCTAACTGAGTTTAAGAGCTCGTTTTGAACCACCTAGAATCCCATTAATTAATGATGAAATTGTAGCTAATATTTATGGAGGTTTCAATCTGATGAAAAATTACAGTTAAATAATTATTTCTCGTTTTATTTTTATGAGATGAAAAGATTTCCGTCACTATTGTTTTATTATAGTAAAGAATTTTTTTATAATTGAGTTAATTAATATTGATGGATAAAAACTTATTAAGAAAGGAAAATTTAGGCAATAAAATAAATATTTAAATTTTTATTTGTTTTTGTATAATTTGCCATTATTGGTACCGTATTGTTTATCATAGATTTTATTTTTTATTGTTTCTAAAATTTTAAACCTCCTAAAGAGTCCATTTACACTAACTATTTTTATAGCAAAAAAAAAAACTTGATTTGTAATTTTATGCTATTTCGGAGACGAGAATGTAATAATGGTAATATGTAGGCTTGATTTGGGAACCCCGTCCCTTATTTTCGGATGCTCTATTTGGCAACCCTGGTCTGCCCCCTTACACAGGTTGCAAAGAGTTGATATCCAGCCTTGCATCTGTATGCTGTCAATACTCTGCAATTCTATACTCTAATACAAGTAAGGTATATTTGTATGTATGTATGTATGTTTGCACATGGATATCAAAAACGGGTCAAACGATTTTCTTCAAACTTTGCAAATACCTTAGTTTAGGGATAAAAACAATATAAATACACGTCTCTATGCCAGCAATTATTAAAAAAATTTTAATAATCTTAAGTTTAAATTTTAAATTTTTTAACACTGGTCTTATGGAGTTAAAAATCAAAACAAAGAAATAAATAATGAAAACAGCTTACCGAACTGTAAAAATATTACTTTGTAACTGATATTACTGAACAGAATTGTTTAATTTTAAAGAGCAAGCTTGCCCTCCAGGTAGGCCTATTGTACGTTATCTCTGTAAGTTTATTTTATAAAATACTACTATACCTCAGTAACTTAACCTAAAGTTTTCCTAAACTATTCATTCGATGAAATATCTCGGTAGACTGAATTTTATTTTAGCAGTATTCGACTCTATAAATTTTTATCGACCGCGTGGTAGACCTTCAACCTCGGCTCTCTCTCTCTCTCTCTCTCTCTCTCTCTCTCTCTCTCTCTCTCTCTCTCTCTCTCTCTCTCTCTCTCTCTCTCTCTCTCTCTCTCTCTCTCTCTCTCTCTCTCTCTCTCTCTCTCTCTCTCTCTCTCTCTCTCTCTCGCAGGATGTCCGTCTCTACTTTGCCCGCCCCGTCAATTAGTTATTGATTACGACAATGAAGACATCGCGGTAACTGTTAGCAGTCCATTCGCCGCCGGAACTGCTATGGCGGACTTCCGGTGGCCGCGCCGACATACACAAAAATAGCGGAAATCAGAATATGATATTTGAAAAGAATCCTCATAGAAGTCTTCCCCCCAAAAATATGTTTTTTCTCTCTTATTCGATTACGAGTAAAGTACTGTAGCACTAAACCGAAGTAATCGAGACCGGAACCGGAACCTGTTCGGTTTAGGGAATTTTATGAATAGGTATGGAATCTGTATATACTGTAGTGCAATGTATTGATTAAACGGGAATAATGAAGACCGGGAAGCGTCCGCTAGCGATGGATCCACGTTTATCAGCAGGAAATTAGTCTACAACGATCGAACAACAGAAAAGCGGCCGCAATAGCAAAGGAATCGCGTTTGGTAACCGTTATCGACGATCGGGATTTTAAAAGTTAAAAATCTGTATTGAAAAGTGTTTCAATTAGGCGAATGTTGGGAATAGCAGGACTCTTATATTGGCATTAAAAAGAATTAATATTTTACACCTTCCGGCCTAATTCAAATTTGTAACCTCTCAGGAGTAGGGGTGGTTAAATTCGTTAAATGTAATAGGCCTACCACGAAGTGAGAATGTGGTAGTTGGAGGCAAAGAAGTCGAGTTAATTCCCACTTGGTGACAAGTGTGACCAAACTTTATGTAAATAAGACTGACTTTCGTTAATTTACTAAATGACATAGGTGACACATTTTTCTGGATTACGGATGCTTTATGAATTAAATCGTATAAGTAACAGTAGAAGTGCCTAATTCACATAGTAAAATTTATTTAAACCCCTTCTCTCTATGGAATAGTGCGAAATAAATCCATACCAATAACAAATTATTGACTATTACTATCGTTTTAAACTATAAGACGTAGCAACCTCATTTTTCACGAGTTTCTTAATTTATGACGCCATTCCCCAAGTATCTGTGTGGTTGGTCAGTCATAAAATCAAGTAAAACTATCGCAACCATTTAACCATCTTCAGGTTTATTAATTTAACTGGTTGGTACCGTTGTTAATTCGTTATTGAAATTGGAATTCCGGTTTCAATCTACCATTCACGGCTGAAATAACATTGGAGCAATTCTTTTATTCCAAGACACCAATCAACGAGGTGTGAGTCAAACTCTATCGATGACTCTGACTGCAGCAATTCTCGATTCCTGAGGGCAATTATCACCCGATGATGTTCCATTTCCGGTCACGTGGGCTGTCCTCGACCAATTATCCGCAATCAAATTTCCCACCCCAACTTCCGGTTCCCCTCCGGGACCGCAGAGACCGCCGATTAATTATTTTTAGTGCAAGGTAGGAAAACGAGTTAAGAATAATGATTTGTAGGAAGGAAATGTGTGGACTCCAAAAACTTATTTGATAGTGTCGAATGAATTCTTATGCATTCCTGCTGGTTACTATAATGTCAAATTTAAAAAGATTATTTTGTCCAAAGGTGTGAAGAGGAGGATTTGGAGGGTAGTTTATCCTTAAACATATTATAAAAAACAGCAAATTTTCTTTAAAATAAAACTTCTACCATTTGCAATTACTTTATTTAACAAAAGAATCAAACTTTAAAAATTCGCATAGTTCGATGGAAAAACGAAAATATGTTGCATTACCAGACATTAAATCTTTACAGCCTATCCCCCGGGAGTTCACAGACACAGAGGATATTGGTTGTTATTCTTCGTTCAATTATTTCATTTTGCAGTGCACAGATCAAAACCATCTAATCTACTGAACTGAATAAAATTTTCAATCATGAATTTCATGATTTCCTTAAAAATCGCTTCTCGTGGCATTTTCGGGACATTTTCAGTCCTATAGGAGTTACACAGCAGTTCAGTGTTACAAAAGTTATGTACGTTAAACCTCGCACGTTCGACGTTCGAACTCAGATTTCTTCGTTGGTGTGAATTAGATTACTTCATTCAAAAGAAAAGGGGTACGTTTTAATACTGACACAAGGAGAAGCAAATACGCTTTGGAAACGATTACTTTGATCTTTCTGAGAATGAAACTTGACCAGAGAAGTACAGAAACTGGTTAATCCCGACTTGAAAACATTGGCCAGATAATGTAATTTAGCCATCAACTGTGTTCCACCATAGAGCTATCATCATCAACATGATGAAAATACAAACAGGTAAGTAAATGCTTATCATCAAATTATGCTTAGTTACGGATTCCTGCAATTTGCTTGTGATCGAATTTAAATTTACACAGTCTTTGACCATTACAAGTTTCTTTATGAATTTTCTTATTCTTTGAATATCACCTGAATAATGTCAGAAATTCAAACTGATAAAAACTATTATTAAACCTGGGTACTGGTACTGTAGTTTAATTTTTCTCGTATGAGTCTGTGTATTATTTAACTTTTGGTTGTATTGTCTATCATTCCATAAAGTGTTTAATCATTTTGTTAAGAGTGTATACAAAATCCAAAGCATATCTTTTATCTAACCTCTCACTCTCGGACTTTAAATAAAGACATCAACGGGAGCAGGCGAAGCACTGTATAAGTTTTGTTAAATCTTCGTGTACATAGTTTGGAATCCGGTACTAAAGCCTAAGCTGTAAATCGTGAATATCAAAAACTAAAGTGGAAAAATAAACTGATGTAACGGTACTACAAACGAGCGATGGAACCATGAAAGAAACCATAATAATTTATGAAAGTCACCACTACAAATAGCGCAGCCTATGTGTGGCAACAGGAAAACCAACAACCGAAAATCACAAATATGTAGCACCCTGGAGGAAAAGACGGAAATTATTTCCAGGACAATCGACAAGAAGACAACGGACGGGACGGCACGCCATGACGACCGCTTCTGGGAAGCAGAGAAATCACCCTAATTGGTGTATAATCATTGTCTTCTGTTCGGCTCGCTAGGTGAGGGGAGGGGGTGTTAGGGTCGAGGGGGAGGGGGAGAGGGCCCCACCTCTCAGGGGCTAATAGTAACCATCAACTTGACAAGTCAAGTGTGTGTTTGGATCACTAGTAATGTAATAACGTATTGGGCTCCTATGCATACATTTCTACAGTATGAGGGACATCACTTTTTATTGGTTTTAAATCTCTGAAATATGTAAAACCCCATATTAGATATGGAGTTAATAAAAATATCTCTAAGGTTATATTTTTGTGAGCTCGCAAGCCGTAATAATCTGACCATGATGGCGTCAGGATTTTATAGTGGTTCTAGATTATCAAAATTGGGGTTTTGATATTTTCTCCTTAATTTTTCCAAACTCAAAAATAAATTCCTACTTTAAATATTTAAAAAAGAAATAATAATAAAATTTGATAACGTATTTCAGTCATAGTTTAATCATCAACATAGTTTATCAACTGACGGAGAAAATAAAAATATCCAACGTTATTCTCATGGGAAAACGACAAAACGTTATACAGTATAAGTTAGCATGTTTCATTTCATTTATGTAATGGCAACCGCCATTTTACAAAAAAATTACATCAGAATATAATACATGCGATATATGAAATAGGCCTACTACATATTATGAATGTACAAAAAATTAACATAAGTTAACATATTAAAAAAGAAGGGGGTTTGGAGTTCAAAATGGAGTAATGAAGAGTATAACAGTAATGTGAAATTCGCTGTATTAAATTAACAATGATAAAATCCAATTGGCCTAATTAATTTAACAACAATACAGATTGGCTACAATAAATTAACAACAGTGACACTACTGTAGCCTATTACAAAATAACGTATGCCAAGGTAACAAACAATATAAACTTTAACAGAATTGCAGGTGTAACAAACAAAATAGAGAACCACCATTGACTATGTACACTGGTAACACTGATAAATGATAGTTGTGTTTTGGTTTACAAAACATTTACAGTACAACAATTTCTCACAAAAATTTACAAACAGCACGATGAGCGCTGTTATATGCTTAGGATCTACCATCACTTGCTAATATTTCTATGTACCGTACCTTCACTTGGTATATTAGTAGTGTCAAATTGTTGGTGCTGGCTCAGTTCAAGGTCACCTGAGGGATGACGTCATCGAGGTCAATGACCTCACCGATGACGTCATCGATGACGTCATCGATTGCGTCATCGATGACGTCATCACTAATGACGTCATTTCTATGACGTCACACCCATGACGTCACAGAAATGACGTGCTGATGACGTCATCACCCCTTACGTCATCAAAATGACGTCACCGACGCCACTGAGGTCAAGGTCACGCCGAAACTTAAAATTTTTTAGCACTTTTGCCGTTTCTCGCACTACGCTCCGAGTTTCAGTCAGAGTCCCCGTGACCTTGACCACTTGGAGCGAATTTTCGACGAGAAACGGCAAAAGTGCCAAGTTAAACTCGAGTTTCTGACATGACTCTGCCTAAATGGGCAATCGGTTATTCCTCAGGTGACCTTGAACCAGCACAACACCAACAATTTGATATTACTGTGACCTTGAAAACCTAACAATGGAGCGCCGACACCGATGCGCACCCCACGACAGCCACCGAGTGACTGACTGTCAGGCTCTGTGTATGCTAGGTATATCGGCTTGAGAGACTAAGACTCTAAACTGTCAGGAATGGGAGTAACTAACTGAATTTTGCAAGGAAAAGTCATTTCATCCAATATTTTAAACAAATCCTCATCAGTAAAACTGACATTAGTCTGTTTTGTATAAAACTTAGGGTGTCCGCGCAACAGTTTGCGCCACTTAGCTAAAGTTGAAACTCTCTTAACTTTGAGTGGTGGACAGTGAGCAACTAATAAAGTCTTAACACGGCTAAGTTTCTTACCTAAAGTGTCCTGCGACATGGCTTCACCTCACAAAAGTCCGCACAATACTGAGAGACTGCTTGTAGCGCATGAGTCAAGGGAAAAGAGGTGGGGGAAACAGCAGGAGTGGGGGAAGGTCACAGTGGCGGGGGAAGGTGAGGTGGTACGCTGGAGTATCGCATCACTTCACCATGAGCTGTCCTACAGTCAACACACTGTTCTCTTGGCCGGAGTTGGCACTAGAAGAAACATTCCTGTACAGCTTAGGCTGTGAGAGCCGTGGAAGCAAAGTCAAAGTGGAAATTGTGTTAAACTCCAAGATGAAGAGTCTCCTAAATAAACTAATTGTATCCTTGCAATCTCCTATAACTTTAGAGAAATACCACTTTATTAAGCGACACCTTATACTTTGGCAAAACGAAGCGGAAATGGAAAAGATTACAGTAAAATTAATTTAACTTAAAACCTGGACTGGACACTCATGGCGATACCACGTGGCGTGCAAACGCCACCCTAAACATTACAAGTTAGGTTATTGAGCACCTCTGGTACGATAACTGATGTGCTAGAGTTAAAGTGTGATGACCTTGAGTCAAAACACTGAAATACTACAAGTCGATATCGTCCCAGAGTTAAAGTGTAGTGACCTACATTCAGAACTTGTAAAATTACTTACATATAGAGAGCTAGAGAACAGCGAGACGCACCACATGGAAGCCGGAGACATACTGGCGAAGCGGTGTTGTGCAGCCTAGGGACCCAGTTGTGGTGGGGGTATAGCCAACACTTAGAGTACAAGTGTTGTGGGTGACCTTGACCCACTTAACTTACCTGACCCCCCCCCCCCCCCCCCCCGACAAAAAGTGCGAACCCCCCCCCCCCCCGACAAATTGGTGTATGTATTAAACGAAAACCCCAACATTGAATGTAGAATGACTATGGATTTCGATGCGACAGGGGTCCACACTCAACCTTCCACTTCCAGCCAGCCTGAACCTCAGCTACAGCCGAAGAACTTTACACATCTTTACACTCCAATACGGCCGGAGGATGTGGTTATCAGCGAGGCAGACTCTACTACAAGTTATATTGAACCAACGAATTGGAAGCTTGTTGTTGACACCTTACACAAGGTCGACTTAGTATGTGACAAATTAAAGGAATTGATGATGCAAGATCCTGGTCTTCGTTTTAAAATTGATTTGTTTTTCATCTGGGGAGCACCTGCACGGGGCTCTTCGTCTGACAGCTCTCTAAGTACAACGGATGAGGAGGAGGAGGAGGACGACTAGTTATCTTTTTTAAAACTCCGTTTGGATGGCCTTGACCTTTCCCCCTCCACTGAGTTTATTTAAGGTGCACTCTCAATGACTGCAGCATCATTTCATCGCGCACCTTCACCACAGCAACATGGAGAGTCGACTCAACTACTGTTGCGAACAGAAATGTTTTTCATGGCCAAATGACATTGATGTTGCGGATGGCCTGGCGTGTAGAAAATGTGAAGCTTTTGGTCAATGCATGTGTAAGTGCAAGTCTTGGAAGAAGCCGAAACCAGAGTTGAAGACATTCCATGTGTACCAGATGAGAGGGCATAAGTACACTTGTTGCCCTGAACGTTGCATTGAATTCACACTAAAACAGCTAACTGGCTGCAAATTGTGCAACAATCATTTTGCAGGTTTTTGCAAACATTATTTAGGAGCCTGTCAGTACAGATCAACTTGGCATACAGAAGCACTCACTATCAATGAAATCGCTATAGATACACAAGAGTAGTCTTTCTACTCTTTTCTTTTTTTAAAACTCCATTTGGATGACCTTGACCTTTCCCCCTCCACTCACCTTAGTTTATATAAACCCCATTCCCACTGACCACAGCATCACTTCATCGTGCTCCCTCGTCAAAGCAACATCAACTATGGAAAGTAAGCGCATCTCATGTTGCGAGCATAGGTGTTTGGAGATACAAGGCGTCACATATTGTGCAAAGAAGCGTTGGGAGGAAGAGACGGGGACAACCTATTGCTGTGAGGATAAGTGTTTCCTCTTACCAAAGTGGCAAGTGGATGGGCTGGCCTGCCGGCAATGTGAATGCTTCGGATGTTGCAGGTGTAGATGCAAGAACCAACAGCTGCCACCGCCGGTACTACAAACTTTCAAAATCTACAAATCCAAATACTTTTATACTTGTTGTCCGCAGCGGTGTATTAAATTTCACTTCTCCAATCTTACCAATTGTCGGAAGTGCTACGGACAACCTGATGGGTGGTGCACCTGTTTTCTGGACTCCTGCCGCTACAGATCGGATTGGTTTACAGATCCATTAGAGATTGATGAGGTCGCCCAGGAAGCACAAGAGTAGTCTTTCTACTCTTCAACTTTTTTAAAACTCCATTTGGATGACCTTGAGATTTCCCCCTCCACTTCCCCATATACCTAGCATACACAGAGCCTGACAGTCAGTCACTCGGTGGCTGTCGTGGGGTGCGCATCGGTGTCGGCGCTCCGTTGTTAGGTTTTCAAGGTCACAGTAATATCAAATTGTTGGTGTTGTGCTGGTTCAAGGTCACCTGAGGGATAACCGATTGCCCATTTAGGCAGGGTCATGTCAGAAACTCGAGTTTAACTTGGCACTTTTGCCGTTTCTCGTCGAAAATTCGCTCCAAGTGGTCAAGGTCACGGGGACTCTGACTGAAACTCGGAGCGTAGTGCGAGAAACGGCAAAAGTGCCAAAAAATTTTAAGTTTCGGCGTGACCTTGACCTCAGTGGCGTCGGTGACGTCATTTTGATGACGTAAGGGGTGATGACGTCATCAGCACGTCATTTCTGTGACGTCATGGGTGTGACGTCATAGAAATGACGTCATTAGTGATGACGTCATCGATGACGCAATCGATGACGTCATCGATGACGTCATCGGTGAGGTCATTGACCTCGATGACGTCATCCCTCAGGTGACCTTGAACTGAGCCAGCACCAACAATTTGACACTACTTATATTAATTTTATTATTAGTACTACCATTGACTACATACTAGTCACTGATACTCAAATTGCTGTACTATACAAATTTTCTTGAATCGAAGAAAGAAAAACAAGCTCAACCAAATTTGATAAGTTTATAGAGAGGCCCATCGATGGAGAGGCCCTGTTCATAAGAAAAGGACAAGTAAAATATAAAAATAATAATGAAAATAGTTTTTCAAACTTGGCAAATCCGGGAAGTTGTAGCCTAACTACATTTATTTAGTTAACTACTGAGAAAAACAAAACAAACATTCCCTCCTGTTTGGCCATCCAGTTCCTAGAACCTCTGGAGCTAACTGTGAATCATTCAGTTGCAGTGCTTGTCATATTTTGCAACATAGTGTCTAGACAACTTGGTTGAGTCAGGATTATTTTTCTGACTTGTCCTTGTGTCAAATGACGCAAGAATCAATTCATCGCTTCCATCTTACTTGAACAAAATACTGTACGATTTGTATAGTTAAATTTAATTTAACGAAATTTAATTTGGGTATAGTCAAATTGTATAATAAATATTTACCAAAGAACTGAATCTTAGTGACGGCCTATAGTACTGTCTGACATTCGTACCTGTGAATAATATTTTTAATTCTCTTAGATGCTGAGTTCAAACCCGTATTCCTTGGTAAAAATTTGGCAAAATTGGTAAAATGAACATCTAAGTTAACTAACTGTGCGTTTGCTTTGTAAAAATTCCCAGAATGATTAAAAATTAATACGGATGTGGATTATTCCTGCTTTGTTCCGCCCTATAATTGTTTTCTCATTATGGGAACCAAAGTTTCAAGTTTTTACGGAATCGCCATTACGCATAGAAATATTTTATGATTTGACTATTAAAATTCATACTACTGTATTTTAAAAGTTTAAGCTTATATTTTACACTATTCTTTATTAGTCTATAAAACAAGTTGTTTCAGCCCAAAGTTCAGCAGGTAATTTCAAAAAAAGTTTTTTAAACTTGGATTTACCTAATCTTATGTATGACGAAGGTGTCTTTACAAGGATAAACAACAAAAATTCAGACATTTCGATAGAAAAATCTATTTTTTTAATTGCAAACAGGTGGTATAAAAAAAATGGTTAATATCGTTCGCAAACACAAAAATCCCATCCAGTCCGTCCCAAGGTCCCAGACATCTTGAGCATACCCAGACTCTCCTCCCACCTGAAATCTGATGGTTTGACATTCAGTGAGGTAGGCAAAGACGATAATGCGGATGACGTCACGGCGTCTGGGCTCCGCATTCCTGTCGAGGGTTCGGTGACCCGCCGTCGGCCGCGCCACCGTCGCCGCCGCCGCGCGTAAAATAGATCACCGCCGAACACTCGGGTCGCGTCGATATATCGAACATCGAACACGAGAGTGTATCGGTTGTACAGTTTACAACAAGGTGTACATGCAATTACTGCAGGTAACCACACATCCGAATGATTGAGTTATATCGATAGTTGAAATATATTGAACATTGTCGATCGTAAGGTATCGATTGTAAATTACATTTTCAACCAGTAATGAATACAGAACACTTTCATATCCTTCATTTGTTGAAAATTACATGATAGTCGACCCTCAACTCAAAATTCATGGGACTACGATTTTTCTTCGAGTACTGTTAAGTTCCATTCAGAAATAGTTGTTCGATACGGTGGTTATATTTTTGCTGAATTCGATTAGTGCACATTTCGTGGGAAAACGATATTATTGTAACACCAGGGAAGAAGTTGGCCTGGATGTTACTCAGAATCGTTGTGATCGAGTTTTCGACTTACAAAAGACAGTAGACAAAACTTCGAAATATAGAGGTAAATATCGACTTTTGGCGGTAAAGTGAAAATTGCATTCTACTGAAATTTATAGACAGAGTTATTCGAATATGTACGTTGTTTTCAACTTTGATTGTGTTACATACCGAGTGGATTGAATTTTGAGAGTCGACTGAGTCAGTTGTGAAATGATCAGAACAGAAAACTAAATCGTGGTACAAACTCAGACTGACTATGGGATGCAAAATGTCCCTCCGAACAGCGCAGCCGCCAGACGAGTGCAAATACCCCAACCGGTTTGGTTGCATAAGCTTATGCGCGGGTTCCAGGATGACTAAATTGCATCATATTCATATGAGTACACACTAAAAATCTACGTGCTGGATGGGAATACAATGCACATAACTCTCTTTCAAGAACTAGATCTTACCATATAAATTGTTCCTAAAATGGGGATCTTTTCACCACGCTTTGCGCACGACCGCGAAAAATACTGACTAGCAGACGTTTGCGCTACACCGAGGCATATTTATGGGGTAAATAGAGTGATCGGATCGGTGGAATTGATTGTTTTAATAGACTATTATTTTACAGTATTTGGTTTGGAACAGTTGTAACTGACTTGGTCGTGTGCCACGAAATTATATTATTGATTTTAAATTAAAACTTATGATTAATTTCCTCACAGTAATTTTCTTTTTTCTCTGTGGTACACCATCGTATTCGTGCTTGCGCTTGAACTACTTGTCTTCTCTGCTCTCAAATATTAGAGTTTTCTCTCCAACTTTCCAGAGTGTAGCCTACCAATCCAAGAGGGCGTTGGAGTCAACTCCCGTTTAGTCTCTTCACCTTCTCATTTATTAGGAGTTGGAAATTTGTGGTTTAAAGCTCGAAATGAAAGGTCCATAAGACGGATATGGTTTGCGATGGATATTTTATAACAAGTATTAAAAAAACGTGTACATGCTTTTATAAACGCTTACAAAGAATCGAACCTGCAATATAAACGGCGAACCTAATCGTGGTTCAAACAAAAATATTGTGAATTAATTTGACAAAGAATTAAAAATAAATTATTATAACAAAATGGCGAGACTATGTAGTTTAGCATTACTCGTGTGGGAAACAAATCCAAAATAGCGTCACTCCAACACCCTCTCCTCTACTCTCCCATCAATAGGCCTATGCAAGTCTTTCTAGAGATTTGTTGTCACTAAATCCTCATTTTAATTGGAAAGAATGACGAAAAGTTCTACTATTATTTTCATTCAGCGACTACGCTAGGTAGCCTATTACTGGGTACTGGAGTGAACGACTATCGGCTGTTCCAGCACGACACCCCATCCCCTAGATATTCCGATATTCGCACATCTCCCCAGTGTTGGACCGAGGCCCATGATAACTCCCGTACGGGCCCCAGTTTTTAGCCGAAGCGCGCGCCCGCCGCCTGGCGGTAGGCGTTGACTGCAAAGGCCCGCCACGGCGCGCTACCGGCTACCGTCACTCAGTGTTTCCATCCGCGGGATTTTTATTTCCTTTTCGGGATTTTCAGACTTTTAACGAGATCTAAAATGTATGTAGGAGGGGGTTTTACGTTTTAAAAGAGGTAACAATCTGTATTTTTTTTATAATTGTCTACCTTATATAACAAATTAAAACTTTTAACGCTATTTATTTCTTTGACATATTTAAAAAAATATTTTATAAATTACTATCAAAGCGTTGTGGGTATTTTAAGTTTATTTAATTTCTTTCATATATTTAAAATTGAAGCAAATTAAAGAAGCGGAATATTCCCGAAAGACTTTTAATTGTAATTTAATGTTGCTTAAGAATAGAAATATGTTATAAGGTTATAAATATATCTACAGTTAGTCAGAACACTTATTGCTTTTCTGCAAACCAAATTAGGGGAGAGGCTGGAACATCAATAAAAGTAAGGGATAAAACGGGACAAAAAGGGATAAAACGGGGATAAACCGCAATTTTTCAGCTCGATTGGTGGGATTTCACGTTGGTCGGGTGGAGTGAATACCTGCGCTCGCTGCCGTCACCTTGGCCCGCTTGGCTGTCTAGACGGCGAAGGCTGCGGCCGCGACCAGAATACGCGCTCCCGTTTCTCAGCGCCTGCGAAAACTTTGCAGCAGTTAATTACAAGGATATCGGACCTGCGGGAAACGTCGGTGTTGGTAGTGTTGCTTCATAATGTCGGTAACGTCTACAATGCTGAGCTATCGCATTGGGTGGAGGTTCTAGCTTCTGGATCTAACCGAACCGTAAATATTTGGCATTTAATGCTGTAAAAGTAGGCCTATGTATTATCACTTTGCAGAAAACTTGTTTTTAAACAATGTTTTTAACTTTCACGATGGAATTCAATAACAGAGTCAAAATGTTTTACAAGTTGCACAGCAAATCTGAAGTAGGCCTACATTTTACAATATTGTTGTACAATAATGTAAAAAATTTTTTTTGTAACAGTGTTATATGTGTGCGTTTTCGAACTTTGTAAAGTTTGTTGCAAAGGCCTAGTGTAAACCCACTCCTGAACCCAAATCCTTGAGCAAAACTTTAAACAGTCCTTGGACAAAACTCTCATAGTAGCACAACAGCACAACTAACTATCATTGTAAAGAAACGACAACAGGACATTACGTAGGCCTACTTCAGTCTGGAGTATAATTTGCCCACAATGTCCCAGTGTAGGCCTTAAAACACATTTTTTCATGTGCAAGGAAGTTTCTTCTTTTAAAAATCTCCATAACTACTTCTGAAAAAAAACTGTTCCCATAGAGCAAAACAAAAAATATACTCTCTCATGAAATCTACGTATTCTTCATACTCAATGAAATTCACAAATGAAATTATGCGTTTTTCTCCACTAAATCCCGGCATTTATAAGTAATTACTACTTCATCAATGAAGTACCTATGATAAATTTCGAAGATATTTATATGGCTCGCACAGAACTGTAATGTTGGGTCAATTTTTTAGATTGGCCCACCCAGCATCGTCTAGAGTTTGAAAGGGAAGGTATGGGGGGGGGGGGTGATTGTACATTGTCCACTTCAAGACCCAAAATGTTGGGGAACGTCCTTTTCGGAATTAGGGTGCCCATTCAAGCAGAGGCACACTCACTTTCGTAATCTTTATGGAATTGGACATTATTGATTATCAATACAATACAATATCTCGGGCTGTAAAAAGGTGCTCTACAGCATTATTTATCAAAACTTATTACTGTATATATATTAAAAGTCATATAAAGATTTAATAACGCTAGTACACTAGTAACAATTATTTTATTTTAAATGAATTCTGAGTGGTTTGTAGTGGTTCTATTCTGTAGTTTCTGTATTGTTGTTTCCATCCTCTGTCAATTACTGTGATAACAACTAATTATTTTAAACATATTATTTTAAATCTAGTTGAATTCAGATTTTAGACCTATTATGCTTTTATTCAATTTTATATTTTACTAAGCGTATTTTAACGCATTTTCTATTACTCTTCCATGTTATGCTACCTTTTGTGTATACGAATAAATAACACAAAGGATTTAAAAATTGAGAAAGATTTTGAAAAAAATGTTTCCTTCCATTCCGCTCCAGCTAAGTTAATTTTACTCACATTGAACAGCTGTTGAGTGTACAATGCGTTCGCACCGTCCAAGCCCCTGTGGCCTAATGGATAAGGCATCGGTCTCCTAAACCGGGGATTGTGGGTTCGAGTCCCACCAGGGGTACGCTGAACTTTTATTGATAGCAAAGACTGAATGTGGAACTTGAAGTGAAAACTATTTGCACTATAAAGTTCGTGAAACCTCCATAGATAACAAAATGTTGGTTAACATGCATTCCATGTTTTTTTTCGTATCCATACGTTGATGTTTACTAGAGTAAAATATTTGGATATGCAATGACTTAACTGCACTATTAATTGTCTATATTTTATGAAAGAGATTTTTTATTAAAGATTCAGGCTGGTGCCGTTGATGGCCCCATTCCCAGCACCTTGCATAATTTCCCGCGCTCAGTAGACCTGTGATTTTTTTTATATTTTTGATCTGTGATGTTTTTTACACCTCTCCTTCCTAAACCAATTTTTAGATATTAAAATAAAATAAATGCACCTCAGGGCAATTCTTTCCTTTCTTTTAAAATTCCCCTGATACACTGGTGTACCAACGGTACTCTTTCCCGGTATAGGGATATGTTTTCCTTCAACAAAAAAAATTGTTACGTAATGTTTTACCAGGTTTTTTCAAAATTTCAGAGGAATATATCTTGATATCACTCTAAAAAGGCCCTGCAATAGTTATTTAATAATGGCTCAATTTTTAATCTAATTAGTTAAAAAAAAAAAAAAAATTGCCATGAGCCGCGGAGAGCACTTGATTGGGAAGTCAAGACAGGGTGAATGTCTTTTGGGAATGTCTTTGGAAGCACTCCTCAA
The DNA here is from genome assembly GCA_030545055.2 of Neoaliturus tenellus. Classification (NCBI taxonomy): domain Eukaryota; kingdom Metazoa; phylum Arthropoda; class Insecta; order Hemiptera; family Cicadellidae; genus Neoaliturus; species Neoaliturus tenellus. The sequence goes on along the minus strand of CM061537.1, from coordinate 53,462,372 downwards.
TCCCAAAAGTTCCAATTTTCACGCTTTAAAACTTTTTAAAATGACTTTCTATATATTCTTAAGACCTCAAAATGAAAGAATACCATTGTCTCTAGGTCCTATAGTGACCATATCCTCAGAATAGCGTATTTCCATTGTGCGTTTACTTGTCAGCATGAAATCGTTGAGAAAATTCGCTGAGATTTTCCAATATCATTTTTAAAATGAGCAAAAGTGCTGTTTTCATTCTCGATCTGGCGCTTCTCTCAGCTGTGTTAGGGTACGAACAGAACGAGTGGGTCGCGGTGGAGGTGTAGGTCGCGGTCGCGGTCGCCGTCGACATCCATGTAAATCAAACACATTGTAGTTAACGAGGCCTTGCATAACGAGTAAGTCGCGGTGGAGGTGACTCGCGATGCCATCCAGGAGGTTTACAGCGATGCTTTTAAAAATCAAAATCATTTGATTTACATGGATGCTTACCTCGCGGTTTACCTGGATGCTTCGTTGTGATTGGTTCGTTTGGGGGGTGATGTTGTTCGCGTCCGCAGCATTTCACTAAAGCTCCACGTACTCCCCGGGTTGCGCTAAACGAACAACAAATTTTGGCAGCGGAACTATTACGCAAGTGATCTCTCAGCTATGTCAGCTGTCAGACCAAATCCTAACGGCCCGATCCCGGGCCACTATTAAATGTACTGACGCAGGTGCTTTGAACTGCAGAACACATTTTATTTATTTTATTATTTAAGATGGTAGCTGGCTATGATAGCCATCCGATACATATTGGTTCGTTTAAAGTCGAGCGTCCCCCGTCGCGTACGCCTGAACCTTTCCCACCCCTCAAGGTAACCACAAACCAGTTATTTACTTAATTTAATTTTCAGTTCTCCATCCTGTAATAGTAATAGCAACCCAAAATACATGTAAATACGAGGTATTCCATAACTGTAACTCTTATTTAGATTTAAGGTTAAAATAGTTTTATTTTACATCAAAATTAAATTACGGTAATTTTAATCTATATATTAATACGCAAGCATGTTTCATTTCCTCCTTTTTTCTCAGCTCGTGAGCATCGTAGGAGAAATCCGGGCATACCGTTAGAAAGGTATAGTCCTGTAGATGAGCAGAATCGCATTCTAATTCACATCGGACTCCAGGGCAACGCCCCACAGGCTCCCAAAGTTCCAATGTTAATCTTATGGAGGAAGGAGAATTGAATGAATCATTAGACAGCTGTTGTAAAAACAATTGCTAGAAATTTTGGAAGAACAGATGTTTGAGTTATAATTTTTTTTTAACTTCTTGGGTCCAGATCTACAAAAGTTTTGATCGAATTTCGATCAGGAGGCGATCTCTAGTAATTATTAATTTATTACCTTTATGGGGGCTTGTGCAGATTGTAATTTTCAAGAGTATTTAATCTTCAAAGGAAATCTTTATGAATCTTAGCAAAGATAGGCAGAAGAGAATCGTGCAGATCAGCTTTTCGTGGTTGAAACATTTTAACACTAGCTAGTCTGTATATTTATCAAACAATTAATCGTTTTCTAACAAAATGTGACTCGAAATTTGGTACAAATTTTCATAACTATGATACACGAAATAAAAATTGATTTAGATCTGATTTTCACAGAATTAAAATTTACCATAAATTACCATGTTATGCGGGAGCTAAACCTTTTAATAATCTCCCTGATGAAATTAGACCTATCAATGATAACAAACTATTTTGGAAATATATTTGAGCATAATTGATAACAAATGAATTTTATATTGTGCGGTAGAGTGTATAAACAAAAACCATGCAAACACTTAAATTAATAGTCTTTTAATAAATAAATTCACTTTGCCACAATGTATTATTTGGGTTTATAATAACCTGGTGGCCCTTTCTTTTAATTATTGTATTGGTAGTCAACACAATATGTAATTATTGTACATTACTAAAGAAATAAATCTGTTCTTAGATATTGAACATTTACGGTAGTTATCAAAGTTGTACCTCTTATTAGATATCAACAAACGTATAACAACGGAAATATCGCCATTCCTGTAGTGTTAATCGCAAGTTATGACGCTCTAAGGTACTTATACTTTTCAAAATATAGGATTATTTATTTTATTTAATAAGCACGCTACACACATCACTCTCCAATGGTCTGAGCTGCACTGACAGCGCGGGTGACCTCCTCGCTATGTGCGGTCAACATCGACCGCGACCTAACTTGTGGCATCGACCGCGACCTACACCTCCACCTCGACCCACTCGTTCTGTTCGTACCCTTAGTTTTTCCACCGCCCGGCGCCGCCGCAGTCTCGGTCGCTGTTGCTTGGTTGCTAACGCCGCGCCGGAGCGGCATGAATAATCACTGCAATTTTTCCTGCCAGTAACGACTGAGTGGGGCGGGAGAGTGACGGTTGGGGGGGAGGGGGTGACAGGAATGTGCGGATTCCAGGAACACCTCGGTGCTACAATGAGGACAACAATGGGCGGCCATCGCCCTCTGGAGAGCGGGCGAGGTGACTACTGGACATGCATGCAGATCTTGCTAGAACATGTAGATCTTGCTAGTGGACACGCATATCTGCACATGGACTTACAGGTATTGCTAATGGATATTCAATTTGCAAGCAGATATTGCTCATCAGAGGACGCAGATTGGTCTTAATGAACGTACCGATTATGCAACTTAACATACTGATCCCACCACTTTCAAAAATTGCTAATGGATGAGCAAATCTTCCACATCAGATATCCAAGTGCAGCTATCAATGGACATACGGATCTTGCAAAATTGCACATGCAGATTTTGCTGATGGATATGCTGATCTTGCAAAAGACCATTTATGTCTTTTAACTTGACGCACTTCAATATTGACAATTGGCCAAGAGGATCTTGAATAGGCTGCAGATCTTACTGATGGATTTGCATGGTCTGATGTTGAGCATGCAGGAATGGAGATTCCGATTTTGCAACTTGACGTGCAAATCTCACCACTTGCAGATATTACTAATGGATATACGGATCTCGCCAATTTACGTGCGCTTATAAGAATGGACATTCAGATCTTGCAACTTGACATGGAGATTTTGCCAATGTACTTGCAACTATTGCTAATGGATGTATAGATCTTGTAACTTGAGATGCAGATTTTTGCGAATGGAGTTGTAGATATTGCCACTTTACATGCAAATATGAATGAACATAGGGATCTTTTTTTAGTGTTTGTAATATGGGAACCTTTTAGCAGGGGCTTTTATAGCTTAGTAACCGCACAACATTTGCCCATATCACAATCCTCACTATATTATAAAACAACCGACCACGAACATTTAACCTTTATTAGCTTCCACATTACTGTAACGCAATCCTTAGTTTGTGTACAGTATAATGTATTAATAGTGCCACGCTAATAACTACGTATAATGGATGTAAACTTAACATAAATACTTACAGTTCAAAGTTTTTCAAACAGGACCAACGAGAAACTTGTCGTAGCGCACAATCTGTAACTGATGCAGACACTAGGGCTCCTACACTCCTTTTTAAGAACTAAATCTACAATTAGAGGCAATCTCCACTAGAATGCGCATGTTTCTCCTTGGGATAATAAGGGTGCCCATATTACCATCAGGTGCCCATAATACCCATCTTTGCCTCTACTTGTTGCTCAAAATCCACCTCTCTGGACCTCTCTGGATATGTCCTCTGATTTGTCGAAGATTTGGTTTATTCTTCCCCAGTGCCCAATTTAGAAACTCTAAAAGACAAATTAATAAATGCAGTGACGTCCGTTACTCATAGGAAATGTGATTTGAACCTGAAAATGATTGCTAATAGGAAATTAACTAAAAAGTCGCCTAAAAGATTTACAGGCTACCCCAGGCGCAAACATTGAAGTGTATTGAGTTTGTGCATATCTATAAAAATCTTAAGACGTGACTTGTTAAAACTGAAAGTAAAACTTTATCTTACCACCAATTGTTTTCACACTATATTCGATTTCTTTATCAGGGCAAGACTTTAGGAAGTGTCATGGTAATCGAGCTATTAAATTTACACCTACTCTTTACAGTTATCAGTTGTTAAAAAACTGGTTAAAATTAATGAGCCTTATTATTATACTTTTCTTACCAAAATAACAACCCATAAGAATAATGTTAAAAATTACGATGTTTAAACTTAATTTTAGACAAAATTCGATTTTTCCTGCGGTTGAGGCTGTTTCTAAAATTTATTTTTGGACCAAAACACTCTTGAATGCAAAGTTTAAGCAAAGTCTATCCGCTGGATTTCGAGATCAAACACACATCACACATCCCTTTAGAAACAACTCGTATTACATAGGATTCTTTTGTAAAACTTCATAGTTTCATATTGGCACTACCGGCGCGGAACGGTCGAGGGCACTACCTACCATCGAGGGGATCGGGTCAGGGCGCCTCTTGGAGGAATTATATATGTATATATAAAATATATAATTTATAATATATAAAATTCCTTCAAGGGGCGCCTGTGCATGAGTCAGTGTGGTTGTGTCAGTCAAGGGTCCACCGATTCCTCAGGTTTCATCCCTGATCTGATCCTCTATAATGGATATACAGATCTTGCAACTGACCATTTATGTATTTTTATTGGACACCTCAATACAGTATTCATAAATGGACAGGGCTTGCAGTTCTAATGGATGTGCATGTCTTGATTTTGATCATGTAGATCTTGCCACTGGATCTAAATACTTAAATAGTATAGCCTCTTTGTCTCTACTGTTCATACATAGCTTTCTAATAGACATAAAGATCCTATTTTACTATTGAAAATGTACTTTTTATTAGGCTAGGAAATCTTGCTACTGGACATGCAGATATACTTCTTACGTAAATTATGCATACCTTGCTAATGGACATCCAGATCTTGTAACTGAACATTGAACCTTGAACTGGCCTTTGAATCTTGCTAATGAGCAAATAAATATCACCACTAGACAGAAAGGTCTAGCAACAGGATATTTAAATTTATTATATATCTCACTTAATCAGTCACTACCCTCCGTATAGACGTTTGCATATTTGATAATTGATGAATAAATATAGGCAATGCCAGTTTTTAAGCTTCCATCACAGTAGTAGGGAATGGCTACAGTTGGCTCAGTTCAAGGTCATTGGTTGGAAGAGGCAGGTGTGGGGTTGGAAGTGTGGGGTGAGAGTGATGGATGGGTTTGGGAAGTGGGTCAAGGTCATTTGGAGGGGGTTTTAAAAAAGTGGGAGCCGCAGGGGCTCGGTGGGGGTTTTGGGAGGGGCGGCGCCGGGCCGCGGGAGGTTTTAATTTATTTTTAAAATTAAATTAAAATAATAGTTGCATGATAGGAGAGCTCCTAGGTGTTTACAGTGCGAGTCGATACAGTAGAATGAGACATGTGTCCAAGGAAGAACGATCATATAAACCTGGTAATATAGTGAATAAGAATAATTGGATAGCGTTGTCAATAGGTGTAACAAGATTGAAATGTTGATACTGCAGCATGTCAGTTAAGACAGCGTGCAAAACAGTATCAGTACAGTATGCAGTGTTGCACAGGCTAGGTTTTGCAAAGTACAACGGGTGAAAACTGTAGTATTTCTTAAGCTTAGCCAATGTAGTACGCGGTTTAGAAACTGTGGAGTTAGATTGTTTCTGTAAAATATGTTTTGTGCGTAAAAGTTTTAGTTGTAAAAAGTGCGAAGCCATGGTAATATACCAAGGGGAGATGTGTACTCTCCGACAATCGGCGAGTATATGACCGGCGCCCGCGAGTGTGCCTGAATATATAGAGACTAATTAGCATAATAAGTGCAAACATATGTTAGAGTAAAAAAGTGTAAGTAAAAAAGTGTTAGACTAGGTGTTAGAGACTTGCGGATAGTTGTTCACTGTTGCCCTATCGCCACTATAATGACGCGCGCGCGGTACCGATGCCCGTTATATGGGGGTTGTGCGGCCCCCCCCTTCCCCTTCCCCTTCCCCAACCCCTCCCCCTGAGAGGATGACATAAAAGAACAGAACTTCGGAGAGCTCAGTTATTTGTCGGGCGGCGCCGCGAAAGGTTGTTGCAGGGGGAAACATATAGGCAAAAAAAAAAAAAAAAATTATTGGTAGCCGCAGAAGTTAATTAATTATTCAGGTGCAGGATTGCAAGTAATGTTCCGTGCATGAATAAGTAGGAGTACAATTGTGAATTGTACAGGTAAATCTTGTACTGTAGCATTAATTATAATATTAGATGGTTGTAAAGTGTATGACCTGCTGGTGTGCAAGAAATATACCGTGCACAACTAAGTAGGATTACAATTGCCAATTGGACAGGTAAATCTTGTATTGTAGCAACAAGTATAATAGTAGACCGTTGTAAGGTGTATCACCTGCAGGTGTGCAGGAAATGCCCTGTGCACAAATATAAAGACTAATTAGCATATTAAGTGCAAACACATTTTAGAGTAACAAGCGTTAGTTATAAAAGTGCAAGAGACTAACGGATAGTACCTCACCCGACCGATTCCGCCACCGAAATGGCGCGCGCGCGGCAGCAACACCCCTTTTTATGTGATCGATGAGTCACGTGCGACGCCCCTCCAACCCCCTCCCCGAGAAAACCGCATAAAAGAGCGATGTTCGGGAGAGCTCGGTTATTTGTCAGTCGGCTGTGGCTACGGTCACAAGAGTCAGAGGAAGAGATGGATAGTTTAAAAAAGTACTGGTGATCGCGGAAGTTAATTAATTATTCAGTTGTAGGATTGCAAGTATTGCTCTGTGGATAATCAAGTGGGGGGGGGGGGGGACCACAACTGTGATTGAACAGGTAACCATTGTAGTATAGCAATAATTTTAATATTAAACGGTTGTAAAGTGTATAAGCTGCAGGTGTGCAAGAAATGTCTCTTGTACTGTAGCAATAATTATAATAGTAGACGGTCAGCAAGTGTATTACCTGCAGGTGTGCAAGAAATGTCTTGTGTAATGTAGCAATAAGTATATGATTGTAAGGTGTATTACCTGCAGACGTGCAGGAAACATAGCGTGCACTATTGCACAGGTAAATCCCGTAGTGTAGCACTAATTATATTAATATGACCGAGAAGTAGCGGTTAGAGTTTAAGTGTTGTTAAAGTAAGAGAGTAATTTGCATATTAAGGAGGAAACAGGTGTGTAAGAATGGAACCTGCAATTAATCAGTGTGAGTTTCCTGCACACGATGTTAATTAACATATTTTAGTTAAAAAAAAAAAAATGGAAACTCGACACGAAAATAAAAATAAGATATATAAAATAACTGGTGTAGTGTTAAGAAATAGTGTAAAAATAATAAAAATGTTAAAATAAATAGTGTGTTAAAGTACTATGTGGTATGAACTCACGGATTGGTTGTTTACCGTTGGGGTGTCAGCTCCCTATATGGGAGGCGCGCGAGCTTCCCGTCGTTTATATACATGCGGATGGTTACTCATGCACGACCCCCCCCCCCCGACCGGACCGGAAACCGGAAGCCCCCCCCCGCCCCCGCCCCCGCCCCCTCCCACAGGCTGCGTGTACCGGCGATTAATTTCCGTTGGAACTATAATTAAGCGGCGGAAGAGGGCAGATAACAAACTGCGATAGTTATGCTGTTATGCACGCGACGGGGAAAGCTGCGCATGTAGCTGTCAGCGGATGTACTTGTCAGCGGATGTAATTAGATGTTATCTAATGCTAATTAAGAGGCACAAGGCTCCACCTGCGTCAGGGGCGACCCACATGTAACAAAGCACATCCGTTGGGGATTTACCACTGACCTTACTGGAAAGTTCCGCGCCCCTCAAACCCCTCCAGGCTCCCCACCACTTTGTGAGCCGAGAACCTCTTTGGCGACTATCGCTGAGTTAGTTCGGAACAATTCGTCGGACGCGATGGTTGTTCCGAACTCAGAGGGGAACTCAAATATATAAGCGGCCGATATACATTTGAGTTACTCTTGTTATTAGGCTATTATTATTTAACATTTGTTTTGTATGTGTGTGTGTGTGTGGCTATGTTTTTATGCGAAGCGTTATTTATTAGTTTTAAGGTTTAAATTGCGCATTGCGATGTTAGCATTAAGGTGTGTTATGGTATAATTTATGTTTAAGAAAATGTGTTTTTAATCTTAAGTATTGGTTTATGGTATGTGTGTGTGTGTGTCTATGTTTGTGTTTGTTTATCTGTGTACTAACAATTTTTTTACATTTCACAGCTAGCTGTTAGGATGGGTAGATTAAATTAAAATGTAAATGTAAATTGGAGAAGTTCCATTGAACTTTATTAAATATGGGTGGGACATGCGCGTTGTGCCGTAGGTAGCGCATATTTTTATTGTTTTTGATTTTTGTTTTTAATTTTGGTCAGGCAAAAATATGTTTGGGTGGGTTTAGATTAAGGGTGGGAGGTTAGAGTTGCGTCTTGCACTAGCTGTTCCAGTGTCCCTAACTACCACATGGTCAAGCCCAGTGCCAAATGGCCCGAGACTGGCCGCCCGTATCACAGCTCACCAAACTGGATCGCCAAAGTGCGTGCGGGCAAAAAAAATTGGGATCCCTCGCAAGACGTAACTTTGTGGGTTGGGATTGGGAGTGTTTGAGGAACACAGGGTGGTGGAGACGGTCCTGGCCGCCTCCATCACCTTGGATCATTATTATTTTTTGGTGACCTTGACCTCAATCCATTCATGCATACCCCCCCCCCCCGCCCCCGCCCCCGCCCCCCGCCCCCGCCCCCGCCCCCGCCCCCCCCTTCCACCAGCCAAGTGCTAACAAATTTACTTATAACTTGAGAAAGGTTCGCCGGAATAGGGCAAGCGATACATCATTGGAAAGCTCTAATTAAGAGTAATATTTTCGTGAAGACAGAATTAAATTATTTTCTTTTAATAAAAATTTATTATTAAAAGAAACCCCCACTCATTGACTTGCCTATATAAGAGTGTTGTGGTTTGCGTTGGGACATTCATTGCCAGTAATAGCTAGAGTGAACATGTCTACCCAAGATGCTCCAATATTTTATAACAAATATACAAAAGTTGAAGAAGTATTGGAGTTGGATGAAGAAAACAATGAAGAAAACAATGTAGAAAACAATGAACAAATTGAAGAGCTTTTGTTAAGTAAAAATGTTGTAACAAGAATATTTGTGGATCCGAATTCTCCAATGGATATTATAGGAAGGTTTGTAATTGAAGTTATGACATGGATAGAAAATGAAAGATTAGTAAACATAGCATCACCAATTTTAGTTGATGATAGACCCACCTTTGGTGTATATTGGCGCAACAGTGATCTGTTATGGCTATGGGCGGAGGCTATTGCGCATGTTGGAGTATTTGCAATTGGAAGAAAATACAGGCTTTAATCATTACTTTTCAGCTTTAGTCTTAAACTACTATTTTTAACATCTCACTAAAAATCTTACCGTCCCCCCCCCCACTACAACTGGGAGGCTATAAAAAGGGAGCAGTAGAGAAGCATTTCATTTCGCTGCTAAATTTCAAAGAGTAAACATCAACAAGATGTATCAATGTGAAATTTGCTTAGAAACTTTTCATGACAATATTCTACTAGAAATACACAAAGAGTTATTCCATAATAATAATGAAGATGTAACAGAAACCGAATATGAAGATTTAAAACTATATGGAGAAGAACAACAAGAAGAACAACAAGAAGAAGAACAACAAGAAGAACATGAAGAACCATTAGCAGGACCACCTAATGAAATACCGAGTTTAAAAGTATATGCTTTAGAAGGTAGAGTAGTAATGCATCACAAAATTCAAAATGAAAAATTGGAATTGGAGCAGTTTTTTAAAGAAGTAAGAAGAATTGTAAGTAAAACACTCACAGAAGAATTAAAAAGGCTAAATTTTATTAAATTTGGCATATTATTAAATGCTATGTTTACTAATGTAGAAGGAGAAATGTCACCAAGAGGATTCATGACAAAAAACCAGACCATAATGGCAAGTTCAGATATTAATTCAATAGTTGAAGATTGTTTGGAAGAAATTTTAACAAAAATTCAAGAACATGAAGGAAGAGGATCTGGTTGGAGTTTGGTTAGTATTGAGGGTATGGATATCAGAGTTCATAAACATGGGTATGGATTAAGGGGTAGCAGTTATATTCCGCTCCCAAAGAAAATTTCAAACACCAAATCGTGCATAAATATTCAAAATGAAGATATGGAATGTTTTAGATATGCAATGACGGCAAAATTTGTACCACCTGACAATGCAGTAAGACCCAGTGAAGAATATGAAATACAAAGATATAGATATAATTTCCAAGGATTGACTTACCCAGTGGCTTTAAAGGACATCTCAAAGTTTGAAAAACAAAACCCTGGAACATCTGTCAATGTTTTTGGTTTGGACAGTTCGAATAAAGTGTACCCATTGCGTGTGGTGAAGAATGAACTCCCAGATCATACAGACTTATTACTACTTACAAAAGGTGATGTTTCCCACTATGTATGGATAAAAAAATTTGAAACTCTTGTTAGTAATCAATTATCTAAAAATAGAAATAAAAAGATAATTTGCAAAAGGTGCTTCAATTTCCATGAAGAAAGAAGAGAAGGAAACGAATGGTTACAAGAGCATAAAAAACTATGTAACAACAACTATGAAGCAAAAATTATCTTACCGTGTCCAAGTAAGGCGGAGTTAAAATTTGAGAAAATCTCCCATCAATACCGGATTCCCATTGTTGTCTATGCTGATTTTGAATCGACACTAGTGCCTATTGAAAATAATGATGGCGATGTAGCAAGGAAAAGTGTTAAGTATCAGACACATGATCCAAACAGTTTTTGTTTAATGGTTAAATCTACTCTTTCTGAAGAACATCTAAATAGATTTAATTTAACTTCAAAACCTATCGTCTATCGTGGTGTTAATGCTTCTAAAATAGTCCTTGATCAGTTGTATATAATAGCAGAAAGTGTCGAAAGATTGTACAGTGATATTATACCAATGATACCTTTGGATGAAGAAGAAGAGATTCAACACGAAAATGCGACTGTTTGTTATTTATGTACAAATGAATTTACTGTGGAAAATCACAAGGTTCATGATCATGACCATCTGACAGGGTATTATAGAGGTGCTGCATGTAACAGCTGCAATATCAACTACAAGATCCCTACAAATATTCCTGTAATATTACATAACCTTAGTGGTTATGATGCGCATTTTATCATTCCGGAATTAGGAAGAGATAATGGAGAAATTGATGTCATAGCAGAAACCACGGAGAAGTTTATAAGTTTTACTAAAAAAGTTGGAAATATAAAACTTCGGTTTTTAGACTCTTACCGTTTTATGCCATCTAGTTTAATGAAACTTTCTGAAAACCTGAGAATAGAAGATTTAATAGAAACCAAGAAGATTGTAAGTAATGACAAGGTTAATTTAGTTCTTCGCAAAGGTGTTTTCCCATATGATTATATAGATAGCTTAGAAAGATTTGATGAAACATCCCTTCCACCAAAAGAAGAATTCAAAAGTAAACTATACGATACGGATATATCCCATGAAGACTATGAACACGCGTGTAGAGTATGGAATGAATTAGGATTCAAAACACTTGGAGAATATTCGGACTTTTATGTTAAACTAGATGTAACTTTACTTTGTGATATAATGGAAGAGTTTAGAAATACATGTTTTAAGGCGTATGGACTGGACCCTCTGCATTCTTGTACATCACCTGGACTAGCTTGGCAAGCAATGTTGAAGGAAACTAACTGTAAACTCCAACTTCTTACAGATATAGACATGATACTGATGTTGGAATCAGGTGTTCGAGGAGGACTAACTCAAAGTGTAACACGACATGTAAAGGCAAATAACAAATATCTGCCCAATTTTGATGCATCAAAACCAAGTACATATTTAGGTTATTTTGATGCAAATAACCTTTATGGATGGGCCATGTCAAATCCTCTCCCGTATGGCGACTTTAAATGGGTAGACCCTGATTCTATTGGAAACATCATGGACGTGGCAAAACATGGAGATACTGGTTATATTTTGGATGTAGACATCGAGTACCCTGAACATTTGCATGACCACCATTATGATTTACCTCTACTGGCCAAGACGGAAATATCACCAACTGGTAGATGGCCTAAATTGATGATGACTTTAACCAACAAATCAAGATATGTTGCTCATTATTGGGTAATACAACAAGCCCTAGAATTAGGATTGAGAATAACAAAAATTAATAGAGCTTTACAATTTTCTCAATCCTGTTGGTTAAAGTCATACATTGACAATAACACAAAAAGAAGAACTGCGGCTACATCTAATTTTCAAAAGGACTTTTTTAAATTGATGAATAATGCGATATTTGGCAAGACACTGGAAAACAAAAGAAAGCATAAGAATGTGAAATTAGTTAGTGATCCGGTGAAACTACAAAAGCTGGTACAAAAACCTAACTTCGGATCGTCCATAATAATCAACAAAAATCTTGTAGCTGTTTCCATGAACAAGATCTCAATAACAATGGATCGTCCTCTATATGTGGGAATGTCTATTTTGGATATTTCTAAAACCCACATGTATGACTTTCACTACAACAAGATGGTGAAGTTTTATGGAAGAGAAAACATCGGGATTGCATATATGGATACAGATGCTTTTATTTATTGGATAAAAACAGAAGACATGTATGAAGACCTACGTACTTTTATATATACTACTGACTTTGACTTTTCTGATTATCCACAAAACCATCCCAACTACGACAACGGTAGAAATAAAAAGGTATTAGGAAAGTTCAAAGACGAGACAAATGGCGTGCCAATGGAAGAGGTTGTAGCTTTAATGTCTAAACTATATTCATTTAAACTGTACAAAAATGAAAGAAGAGAACATGAAATCGTAAAGAAGGCCAAGGGTATAAAAACCTCATACCTGAAGAAGAATGTACAGTTTGAAGAATACAAGAGATGCTTATTTGAAAATGTTGAGACAACAGCAACATTTAACACCATAAGAAGCTTCAACCATCGTCTCTTCAGTGTAAAGCAAACCAAATGGGCTTTGAGTTGTAAGGATGATAAGAGGTACATCCTGGAAGATAATATAAAAACTCTACCATTCGGACATTACTCCTTATACCCTATCGACCAGTAAACCTATTCTTCGTCCTTTACCTTCTTCCTTTTTCCTTTCCGTAAAGAAGAGGGGACATGACAAGCCCAATGTCATGTTCCCTCTTTTTTACACCAATGTAATATGGCCTTGACCTATAATCTAACCATATAAAAGAGGATAAACCATTTTAGAGATCAGTACTCTTACAAGCGGTGTGGAAGACACAACTGAAGATGGAAGATTTAAGGAACAAGATTGTAAATGAACTTCATAAGCCGGCAAGAAGAAAATTTCCTAGAAGAAATACAATTATAAAAGGAATGAATGATCTTTTCCAAGCCGATCTCATTGAAATGATACCACATAGTAAGTTGAATAAAGGATTCAAATACATTTTAGCGATTATAGACTGTTTTACTAAAGTGGCTGATGCCTTACCGCTAAAGGACAAGACTGGTAAAAGTGTTACAAAAGCTATGGAAACGGCTATACAAAGAAATAAATTTAACATCAAACATCTACAAACTGATGATGGGAAAGAGTATTTCAACAAAGTCTTTGCAGCTTTAATGAAGAAGTATAAAATAAATCATTATTCTACAAATTCTGAAGTTAAAGCTTCAATAATAGAAAGATTCAATAGAACATTAAAAGGAGCAATGTATAAAACATTTTCCAAACGAGGATCATATGTTTGGTATGATATCTTACCGCAACTTATAAAAGAATATAACAACAAGTATCATCGAACCATTGGTATGAAACCTAACCAAGTAAATAGCGGTAATGCTAAGATGGTATTAAAACGTATTAGGAATAATACAACTCCTATACATGAAAAAATGCAGCCTAAAACATTTAAAGTTGATGATAAAGTTCGTATAAGTAAGTATAAAGGAGTATTTAGTAAAAGGTATCTGCCAAACTGGACTAATGAAGTGTTTACAATCTATAAAGTGCAACCGACAATACCTGAAACTTACATATTAAAAGACAACAAGGGAGAATTACTTGAAGGTGGATTCTACGGACACGAGCTGTTAAAATCATCAGTTGGCGATGTATATCTTGTTGAAAAAATTTTACAAAGAAAAAAGGATAAGGTTAAAGTACGTTGGTTGGGATTTGATAAAAGTGAAGACTCTTGGATCCCTACAAAAGACTTGGTGTAGCAATTTGTGAACTCATTATGTGTTTAACCTTTACACAAGATGGAGATTGTGCAACAAAAGGATCGATTTTTTATTAATGATATTGATGAATTAACAGTTGACAACGACAAGTTAAATCATGGAAAACATGGTGAACTACTGCCAAACACAATAAGATGTTTAATAACTGGACCGTCAAATTGTGGAAAGACGAATGTGGTTTTTAACTTAATAACAAATCCTAAAGGATTACGTTTCAACAACATTTACATCTTTTCCAAATCTTTGCAACAACCCAAATACCAATTATTGGATAAGGTACTTGCAAGTGTGCCTGAAGTTAATTTTTACAAGTTTAATGCTAGTGAAACTATAATGGAGCCAAACGAGGCTAAACCATTTTCTATATTTATATTTGATGATGTATCTTGTGAAAATCACGACACTATTAGAAGTTATTTTGCCATGGGAAGACATTACAATATTGATAGCATTTATATTGGTCAAACTTACAGTAAAATTCCAAAACAACTAATAAGAGATAATGCAAATCTACTTATTATCTTCAAGCAAGATGAAACAAATTTAAAGCACATATATAATGATCATGTAAATGCAGACATGTCATTTGATAAATTTAAAGAAATGTGTGGCAAAGCATGGGCTGAAAAATATGGATTTCTTGTTATTATGAAAGAAGAAGCTATAAAAAATGGAAGATATCGTATAG
This sequence comes from Neoaliturus tenellus, assembly GCA_030545055.2. NCBI lineage: Eukaryota > Metazoa > Arthropoda > Insecta > Hemiptera > Cicadellidae > Neoaliturus > Neoaliturus tenellus. The sequence continues at coordinate 53,447,357 of CM061537.1, read as the reverse complement.
GGTTGGATAAATTTGTATTAATCGATTGAACGATTGATGATACGTTTAGTAATAGATTGGTCTTCGCAGCGTAAACATGGTGAACCAAGAAAAACTATTAAAAGAAATAAAATCACTGAGTGACTCGATTAGACTTAAAAATCGAGCATTAAGAATGGGTTTGAATGAAAGAGAAGAATTCCTGGAGACTACATTTAAGCCTATTACAGAACCTTTAAAACAGATAACAGAAACTATTGGTAAACCTCATTATGAAGGAGATGTTTTGCTACCTGTTTCTAAATTTGAAGTAAAGAGTTTGAAAAAGGAAGAAGATGATGATGATTCTTACACAAGTGATAGTGAAGTTTCTCAAAAAGAAGAAGAAGAAACAAGACAAGAAGAACCAGAAATAAATGTTGAAAAAGAAGAAGAACAAGAACAACATATACCTGAAGCAGAACAATCAATTCCAAATCTAACAAAATTAAGTAGTGATATATTGCAACAAGGACCTCTTGGAAGAAAGTATATCATGAAGATGTTACATGAAATAAAAAATAACCCAAAATTACACAAGTCACATGTATATGGTGCGAGAATTGATGGAAATGAATTAAAAATAGGAGATTCAAAAGTACATTTGACTGAAGATGATGATATTGTTATTGGTGAGCATAAATATAAAGGAACAAAAGGATTATTTGAACTGATTTTCTAAAATATACCTATAAGATATACGCTTCAAGATTTAAATACTTTTAAAGAAATTTTGCAAAATACTAATGCTCATAAGAAGAATTACTCCAAAGATTCAATGATAAATAGAACACGCGCAACTAAATATACAGTTGTAATAAAAATATTGTTTCCCCTGAAAAAACTACCAACATTACGAACTGCACCTGCTGTGAAGAAACCGCTTAAGAGGAAGTCATTATCACTTATGGACTTATCACTTATTGATGAATATGGTAAAAAGAAAAAAGGAGAAACTTCGACATCTGGTAAAGGTTTAATGAAAAACCTATATAATACAAATGTGATTTACTATAATGATATAAACAAATTGGTTGATAGAATGAGACTATTACATGAAGCCATGGAAGCTGGTCATACAGGTTTAAATAATGAATGGGTGGCTTTGGTTGACGAACTTCGAAATCGTGGAATAATTGTATAAATCATCACGGATATATAAGAGAGCAGTGAGCATACAGTGGATCAGTTCAATCATGAGCGTTGACAAGTTCGGACGGTACTCCGGGGTAGGAGTACAAGGAGGAGAAAACAGAAAAAGAAGTGGATTGCCGCAAACACCTGAAGGTGACTATGATATGAGTAACAAACGTCTAAAATTTGTTAAAGACCCAGAAGAAGATACAGATGGAGCAAATTTAAAAACAGTAAAAGAAGCAACTTCAACATCATTAAAATTAAACAAGAATACTTATGATGTTAAATCACATAGAATAATTAATGTTGGTAAACCAACTGACAGTTCTGATGCAATTACTAAAGAGTATTTATCATCTGAACTTTTAAATACTTTAAAATTGCAATGGGGTAATAATTTAAAAGATGGACAGACATATGATGCTGGGAATCATAGAATAACCAACGTGGCAAATCCAAAAAATGATAAAGATTCAGTTAATAAAGAATATTTACATTCTATAATACCGGAAAAGACTCAACGCGGATTTTCTTTTTATAAATTTATTATAAATGACATTGGGTACCCAAAGGAAGACGGGGATGCTGTAAACCTGAAATACATCAAGGACAACTGTATTTTACAAGATGCTGATGAAATTGATTGTCATGGAAAAGCGTTGTCAAATGTAAAGTTCGGTTCTCAACCAAAAGACGCTGTTACTATGGAACAACTATCTAAAGAATTAAAAAGGGGAACATCAAATTTTGTAAAACATGAAGATGCCGTGCTAAAGCGAGGAGATACATTTATACATAAAAATGAAAAGTTTGATTTAATGCAAGGAAATAATGATGAATGGGATGCAGGACATAAAACAATAACAAATGGAAGATTTGGTATAAAAGATACAGATGTACCTCTAATGGTGCAAACATTAATTGCGAGTGGTGGTACATTAGGTACATACAATGGTCGTAATAGAAGAATAAAAGATATTTATCCTGGTTATGAAGATGATGATTGTGTTACATTGAGACAAACAATAACTTGGGATAAACACTTTGGGACCAAATATGATGCAAAGATGAAGAAAATAATTAATATTTTACCAGGAGAAGATTTAAATGATGCTGCTACTATTGGACAAGTCATAACAACGTCGAAAAGTGATTCGACTGCTTACACGTGTAATGATAAACGTATTATGCAGTTACACGATCCCCAACATCCAAAAGATGCTGTAACTTTAGACTGTTTAATAAGAATAGTGGGCAATTTACTTATCGATACCCACAATCATATAGCTAGTACAACGAGTCATGTGATGATTCAACCCGATGAACGAGAAGCTTGGATTAAAAATAGAATTATAAATCAGTATATAATTAATTTGAATAATTAAGTATTTAAATATAAAAATTGTGCATGTGTTATTCATTTATGTAAAGCAGCTCGTGGAGTAAACACGCTGGTTATATAAGACGACATAATGAAGACCGCAACGCTCAGTCGTCGTCAAGACAGCGGCAAGAAAGGACGTGGTATAACATCAGCTGCGTTATCCCTGCTAAGACGGATTCCTGTTGGTGCTGTCCTGCTGGTGCCGTATGGTAAAGCAATAGACGCTTTACCATACGAATTTCATTTGCCCGGAGGCTATCAATATTGTGGACCCGGAACTAAGTTGGCAAAACGTTTAGCAAGAGGAGATCCTGGAATTAATAAATTAGATCAAGCTTGCAAAGAACACGATATAGCGTATTCCAAGTTTGCAGATTCAACAAATAGATCAATAGCGGATAGAGCGCTAGCGGAAAAAGCTTGGCAAAGGGTTAAATCAAGTGACGCCAGTATTGCGGAAAAAGCAGCAGCTTGGGCAGTGACAACAGCCATGAAGACGAAAGCTAAGTTTGGTGGTGGAAGACGACGCGGGAGAAAACCTAGTAAAAAAGAAGCTGCAAAAAGAGGCGGGAACATCAAAAGAAGACGTCACACTAACCCTAAAAGGAAAGTCAAGAAAACATCCATATGGTCAATAGTAAAAAACGGATCGGGTCTTTACTTAAGACCGTACCGTGTGTATTAAATGAGAAGAATAAATTGATAATTTCAAATGAAGCATTAACAAACTATCAATTGTCAAAATATGTGAAATGTTTAAAAATACCATTCTTCAGAGGAGTTTTTATGAAAGATACATTACCAAATAGAGTGTGGAAAAATGAAACTGGAATAGTAAATTTAGACTCTAATTATGGACCAGGTACTCATTGGGTATGTTATAAAAAACTTGGAAAAAATGTTTACTACTTTGATAGTTTTGGAAATTTACCACCACCAAAAGAACTTCAACATTATTTTCGGAACTGCAATAATATATTCTACAACTACAAAAGAGAGCAACCTAGCAATACGGAAATATGCGGACATTTATGTTTGGAGTTCCTAGCGAAGAGCGTCAGTCAGCTTTAAGATGTCATCGTATACAGTGTCGCTGAGTGGAAATTCGTCAACATTGAAAAGTACACTTTTCCCAGCATTACGTTTATCTACGGACAAACTATGGGAAGCAGCGTTATTGGATTTGACTACATACAATTCAATTCCCAATGTTACAGAAGGAAAAAATAATTTACTACATTATTATGAGAGTAAAGATGAAAAAGGAAATTATTCACAATTAAAAATAATTCCATTATCTACAGGAGCATATGAAATAGACGATATAAACCAAGTATTACAAAAGAAACTTGGAGAAGAAAATATTTCTATAAAAGGTAATAATAATACATTAAAAGCAGAAATAACTTCAAAGTATTATATGGATTTTAGCTTAGACCACTCAATCGGCAATTTGCTCGGATTTTCAAAGAAGAAAGGAATTTTAGCTCCTGGAAATGATTATACTGGCGATACAACAGTAACAATATTAAAGGTGAACAGTATTGATGTAACGTGTAATATTATACACGGATCATATAGAGATGGAGTAAATCAACATATATTACACACATTTTACCCGACAGTAGCTCCTGGTTTTAAAATAGTTGAGAAGCCACAAAACCTGATATACCTACCGTTAAACACCAGTTTCATTTCAGACATCGTACTGAACATATTGGATCAAGACGGCATTAGTGTTGACTTTAGAGGAGAAACAATAACTATACGGTTACATATCAGAGCGGCAACATAAAGTCAACATGGGATTATCATTTAAACCACAACGGAAGAGTCGGGAGCTCAGTAGCTCCTCAACATTCGACGAGTTAACACCGGACAACATACGCTTCCTACAGAAGATCGGACTAAAACTTGCCAACCATGGATATACTGGATATAGCACAAGGACCGACATTCGACGAAACCCTATGGGAGAAGGAATATCACACTCACAACCCTTACACTTCATCAAAATTAAATAATAATGATGAAATAAGAATTCCCATTCAACAACAAGATATCTACACATTACCATGTGAAAGTTATTTATATATCGAAGGAAGAGTAACAACATTGGATGGAAAATCTGGTTCAACTGTTCCTTTTATAAATAACCCTATGGCATATCTGTTTGATGAAATTAGATATGAGATATCTGGAGTAACAGTTGATTCAACAAAAAAAGTTGGTATATCAACAACTTTAAAAGGATTGACTTCAATAACACCTCATGAAAAGAATTCTTTGATCTCGGCTGGATGGGTGACTCCTGATAAAGACACTATTACTCCTAATTCAAAAGGTTACTTTGATTTTAATGTACCTTTACGATTGCTTTTGGGATTCGCAGAAGATTACAAAAGAATAATAATAAACGTAAAGCAAGAACTGGTACTGCTCAGATCTTCAACAAATAAGGATGTAATACAAGCGCCAAGTGGAACTAAAGATGCCGATTTGGAATGGCAACTTCAATTGGATAAAGTTGTATGGAGAGTACCTCATGTCAGATTGGCGGATGAACATCGAGTATTATTATTGAAAAAATTAAAATCTGACCGTGATATTGTGATACCATTTAGGAGTTGGGAATTTCATGAATACCCCATATTGCCTCAAACAGAAAGACAAACATGGACTGTTAAAACCTCTACTTATTTAGAACGGGCAAGGTACATAATAGTCGGTTTTCAGACTAAACGAAAAGATGTTATAACTGCGCACGCTGGTCAATTTGACCATTGCAAGATAAAGAATTGCAAAGTTTTTCTAAACTCTCAGTTCTTTCCATATGACAGTTTAAATGTTTCATTTGACAAGAAACGTTATTCCATTCTATATGACATGTATGCAAGATTTCAATCGTCATATTATGGTAAGACGAATACACCACTCTTATCACCAGAACAATTTTATTCAAAAGCTCCAATTGTCATAATCGATTGTTCAAAACAAAATGAATCTGTGAAATCTTCAAGTGTAGATATAAAAATTGAAATGGAATTTGAAGATAAAATACCAGATGGAACTTCAGCATACTGTTTAATTCTACATGACAAAATAGTTACTTACACACCGCTGACAGGAATTGTGAAGAATGTACTTTAAAAAGGATTAATACAACATCTGCACGATTTGTAAGGTTTTTACAAAAGATCAACAATATCTAGGTCATCTGCGAGTATAAAAGCGAGAAAGAAGAGCTGGAAATTCATTTCATCTTTGATTGTCGTATGGGTAACATCGTCCGCAAGATGAGTTCTACTACATCAAGTGCTAATGAAGAAACTACACCTCTTATGGCTGACAATAGTTTGGATATAGAAAGACAAGTTGAACAGGAAATGGAAGAGTTCCTCAAGTTTAAACATAAGAAGACAGACAAAGAGGAAGTTGAAAAAGAAACGAAGAAAAGGAAAATTGAAGATAACATTTCTACCAACATCTTAATGGAGGTATTTCTTAGAATATTTTATCCTATTTCTTCTTGTATGACAAAGACTGTGTCTGCTGGAGTAATGAAATCATTGGATTACTCTCCAACTGTTATTTTGAATCACGGATCTAAAATGGTAACCTTCACTGAATCTTCTTGGGAATCTTTTATGAAACATATACATCTTTTGGAATGCTATTTGAGTAACAATACGTTTGGAAGAAAAACAAAACTAGGTTTGTTCGAATCAAATATTGAAATCGATATTGTTAAACAACGTGGTCAACAACTAGTTCGATTTAGAGATTTAACTAAATATAATATAAAAATACATTTGACAAAAGAAGAGTTTTACGCTTTAACTTGTGCTACTGGTCCTATAACTAGATATTTAAAACAGCTAATATTCTCAAGTACAATTATCAAAGATTATTTAATTGATGCATTGGATAGACAACCATATGTTCCAATCCTATACGGTCCAGTAGATACTTCAATCTTCAATAGGATACCGCATGAAGTAGAGATGTGGAGACAGTTACACCGCAATCAAACCAACTTTAATTTAAATGAAGAAGAAAATCAAGAAAATAAGGAAAACGAATCACGTTTCAACAATCAACAATCAACAACAAATTAAACAGACAAAGAATATTGTAAGTAAGAAGAAGAAGAATGATGGAGTATAAAAGGCTGTCAATCCGCATTGACATACCAGTTGTGTACTGAACGTCATCATGGATAAACGAGTTTCATTCTCTAAGAAGACGGAAATAATGGAAGTAAAGCGAGGTATCATAGAGTTTCAGGCATTCCGTGGTAATGATGGAAATTTTATAATCAAAGAGTTAGTGGTACTAGATATGATAACATCTGTTGTTTATCATTTTTTATTCATGCCTCCTTTGCCGTTCAACAGATTAACAACCAAAGCTAAAGTAACAAACAAATGGTTGATGAAACATTTTCATAATCTAACATGGGATGAAGGTTTTATAACCTACAATATGATGCCACACATTATGAATCATTTCTGCAAAGAGTTCAAAACTATTTTTACAAGAGGATTGGAAAAAGCAAATTGGATACAAGCATATACAAACCATGAAGTGATAAATGTGCAAATGGAGAAAGATTTTTATTGCTACTTTGCTAACATCTGTATTGCATCTAAAAACTTTAAACATCGGCAGTCTCAATGTGCTTTAAAGAATGCATATCGTTTGAATGTCTATCTCCAGCAAAGTGGTGGGGGAAGCGATGGGTATAAAAGCGAGAGCGGCACTATGACAATGCATGAGTATTACTCTAACCTCCGAGGAGTCAACACCTCTGACGCGCAAGCACAAGAAGAAGAAGACGAACAATAGTAAGAAGAAAATAATGGCATCGCAAACTTTTCTACAGTCACTTGTTGATCAATTCAACAAACATTCTAAATCTACAATACTACCGACAAAGAAATGTTCAGAATTGAAGGAAGAAAAACATTACATTATTCACACTATTAAGAAGATTGAAACATCAATTGGAGACGCCATCAATTGCACATTGAGTGAAGCACCCTACACACCTGGTGATGAACCGAAATTTCAAGTATTTCTTCCTAAACGCTTCGTTCAACTGCTGCAGAATGAAGATTTACGACTGATTCACCCCGGCGCACTCTATTTGGCATCCCATGGTCCTAGCGGAACCAACTCTACTGAACTTACACTTCATGTTATGCCTACTAGCAACTAGTCTGTAGTTTATATATATTGTTGTACATGTGTGTAACTGATTTTAAATAAATAAAAAATAAAAATGAAAAAAAAATAAGAAAAGGCAACATATCGATAGTGTTTCTGCACTATCGATATGTTGCTTTTTTTAAAAAACACGTTTGGATGACCTTGACCTAGTTTCGAGGGTATATAAAGGCCGTATTTTTCTTGAGGATCTCATCAGTCTACGACTACCTTTCGTGCTGTACACATCTCTGTTGGCTCTCCAGTTATTACGAATAACAACATGTCTCTTAAGGTTAAGTGTGCATCATATGATACCACCACCATTACAACTTTTGAAGAACTCGACGATTTTACTAATGAACTGCGAGTGTTACTTGCCGGTGGTTATCGTTTAAATATTGATGTTTACTCTAACAACATGAGGATGTTTCCTAAACAGAAGTTCTGCCACGAAGAAGTATTCGTTTCCACACAACCTTCAACTACAACACCATCTACTCAAAGTAATGTTAAGTTCCAGAAATATTACTAATGTTAAATAATATCAAGTGGTCGCTGTAGCATCTATAAAAGGACCGTGTAACCTAACAGAATCATCATTTGCTCTCCAACTGACGCAGCGAAAACAACTACTAATACCATGTTGTACAGAATGATGATTGAATTTAATGGAAAAATCTACGGAAAAGACTATCAAAGTGTAGAACAAATGACGTCCGATCTTCAAGTATTGACTAAAGAGGGGTTCCAACCAAAATTAATTCTAAAATTTCCTGAAGTACATCCACTCTCCACTGAAGATCTCATCGCCATGGCTAAAGAAGAAAAAGAAAAATACAAACAAGATGTAAAGAAAGAAAAAGAAGATGAAAACTCAGTATCTTAAATAAATACATCTTACACTTGTAAGATGATCTTTTTTAAAACTCCATTTGGATGACCTTGAGATTACCCCCACCACTTTTCCTAGTCTATAAAACATGCTATCCTACACTATACAACTTCATTTCTTGCCAACACTTAGAAGCGCCAACATGGAAGAGAAGAAAAACGAGGACGCACCGCGCTACTGTTGTGAACAAAAATGCACCGATTTAGGAAGATGGATGGTAGACGGATTAGCTTGTACAAAGTGTGAATTCTTTGGATCCTGTTACTGCAAATGCAAGACAAAGCAACTACCACCACCGGAATTGCGAACCATCAAGATTTATAAATCACGATACTTCCACACTTGCTGTCCCCAGAGGTGTATCAAATTTCATCCGGAAAAACTTGTCAATTGTCGAGAGTGCAATGCATATTATAAAGACGACTTTTGTACATGTATCATAAGTGCGTGCAAGTACAGATCAGATTGGTCTACTGATCCTGTTGAAGCTTCAGATGTATAGCTGTAGTCACTGACTGCAGCCCTTTTTTAAAACTCCATTTGATTGACCTTGAGATTACCCCCACCACTTATTTTTTACAACATATATTCTACGGATCATTCGATACGCTTCTCAATCTTATTTCATTACTCGCACTGACAACAACATGGATGATAAATTCATTTCCTTTCAACATTTAATTACCGACAGAGAAGAGATGGAAACCCTATTCCAAAACTTACTTACACTTATTGACACCTATCCTTTAAGATGGATCAACATCACAGTGCAATATGTCAATCCTACCAAAATATTTTCATCCTCATCATCATCTTCTGCCACCTCCATGTCTTCATCGTCGCAAAGTGCAGGGGAAGAGGAACAGACAACTAATGGTGTTAAAATTGTTGAATTAAACGACGAGGAACAAGAAATGCAAGCTCTGGTTAAATATAAATTTAATATTTAATTTACAAACATTATTAGTATTCCTAACTTAAAAATACAACTAATGCTTATCTTAGTACACCTCCTACTACCTACCCGAGCGGCGTTTCGCTGCGAAATGCGCTGGCCAACGGTTCGCATGGGGGTATATCACCCTTCCCCCACCACGCTACCACCCCTCCACTTCCCCCACCACGCCACCACCCCTCCACTTCCCCCTCCACCGCCCTTGCCCGCATATAAGCGAGCCGCTGACTGACGCTCGCCATTTGTTTCCCGACTCCCGTACGATGAACAACGATCCGCTAGCACTAATGAAATCTACTTTTGTAATTAGAACAAGACATGATTTAAAAGATATAATGGGAACTTTAGAAGATATTATAGACAAATTCCACTGCATCACTATGAATTTGGAACTTGCTTACGGTTGTCCAACATGCGATAGAGTTAAGAGTGAAGATGAAGATGGTTTGCTAGAACTCACTCCTGCATCATCCAAACATACACCAACAGCTGACGATGACGTTTGATCGGACACACAACTGTTTTTCTTAACCCCCCACCACTTTCCAGTAAATATGCCCTGTCCTCATCTTCGTTTCTCATTTCATCGCCAACTTTCCGACCGTCAACACCGCTCCCGTTTCACCAACAGAAATTAAAACAAGCGCACAAACATGATGGATGATTTTTCACTTAAAACACAATTGGAAGAGGACAGACTCAAACTAGAAATCAACAGACTGCAATTGGAAACGGAAAATCAACAAGGGATGGTTCGCCTGCAGTAGTGTCAAATTGTTGGTGCTGGCTCAGTTCAAGGTCACCTGAGGGATGACGTCATCGAGGTCAATGACCTCACCGATGACGTCATCGATGACGTCATCGATTGCGTCATCGATGACGTCATCACTAATGACGTCATTTCTATGACGTCACACCCATGACGTCACAGAAATGACGTGCTGATGACGTCATCACCCCTTACGTCATCAAAATGACGTCACCGACGCCACTGAGGTCAAGGTCACGCTGAAACTTAAAATTTTTTGGCACTTTTACCGTTTCTCGCACTACGCTCCGAGTTTCAGTCAGAGTCCCCGTGACCTTGACCACTTGGAGCGAATTTTCGACGAGAAACGGCAAAAGTGCCAAGTTAAACTCGAGTTTCTGACATGACCCTGCCTAAATGGGCAATCGGTTATCCCTCAGGTGACCTTGAACCAGCACAACACCAACAATTTGATATTACTGTGACCTTGAAAACCTAACAACGGAGCGCCGACACCGATGCGCACCCCACGACAGCCACCGAGTGACTGACTGTCAGGCTCTGTGTACGCTAGGTATATTGGCTTGAGAGACTAAGACTCTAAACTGTCAGGAATGGGAGTAACTAACTGAATTTTGCAAGGAAAAGTCATTTCATCCAATATATTAAACAAATCTTCATCAGTAAAACTGACATTAGTCTGTTTGGTATAAAACTTAGGGTGTCCGCGCAACAGTTTGCGCCACTTAGCTAAAGTTGAAACTCTCTTAACTTTGAGTGGTGGACAGTGAGCAACTAAGAAAGTCTTAACACGGCTAAGTTTCTTACCTAAAGTGTCCTGCGACATGGCTTCATCTCACAAAAGTCCGCACAATACTGAGAGACTGCTTGTAGCGCATGAGTCAAGGGAAAAGAGGTGGGGGAAACAGCAGGAGTGGGGGAAGGTCACAGTGGCGGGGGAAGGTGAGGTGGTACGCTGGAGTATCGCATCACTTCACCATGAGCTGTCCTACAGTCAACACACTGTTCTCTTGGCCCGAGTTGGCACTAGAAGAAACATTTCTGTACAGCTTAGGCTGTGAGAGCCGAGGAAGCAAAGTCAAAGTGGAAATTGTGTTAAACTCCAAGATGAAGAGTCTCCTAAATAAACTAATTGTATCCCTGCAATCTCCTATAACTTTAGAGAAATACCACTTTATTAAGCGACACCTTATACTTTGGCAAAACGAAGCGGAAATGGAAAAGATTACAGTAAAATTAATTTAACTTAAAACTTGGACTGGACACTCATGGCGATACCACGTGGCGTGCAAACGCCACCCTAAACATTACAAGTTAGGTTATTGAGCACCTCTGGTACGATAACCGATGTGCTAGAGTTAAAGTGTGATGACCTTGAGTCAAAACACTGAAATACTACAAGTCGATATCGTCCCAGAGTTAAAGTGTAGTGACCTACATTCAGAACTTGTAAAATTACTTACATATAGAGAGATAGAGAACAGCGAGACGCACCGCATGGAAGCCGGAGACATACTGGCGAAGCGGTGTTGTGCAGCCTAGGGACCCAGTTGTGGTGGGGGTATAGCCAACACTTAGAGTACAAGTGTTGTGGGTGACCTTGACCCACTTAACTTACCTGACCCCCCCCCCCGACATAAAGTGCGAACCCCCCCCCCCGACAAAAAGTGCGAAACCCCCCCCCCCCCGACAAAAAGTGCGAACCCCCCCCCCCCCCGACAAAAAGTGCGAACCCCCCCCCCCCGACAAAAAGTGCGACCCCCCCCACCCCCTCCCCCACCCCTGATATCCTGGGCGTGGCAGCCCCGGTGGGGATATAAGGGGGTCCGGCCAGAGCCAGCTCGCAGTCCGCTCCCGCGCGTTGAACGTGAACGACCGGGACGGACCGCCATAGGCATCACTAAACATTGAATGGCGCCTTCAGTGTTTAGCGAAGTCTACTCTAACTTTAAGACTTGTATTAGTTGTAAGATATTGCGCTTGCGTTTGGGTATTGCGAATTGTTTTATATGAGAGTGTTTTACTTGTACCCTATGTCTCCTGTGTCTTTTATCCTTTGTGTCTTGTTTGTTATATGTGTTTAATGTGTATGTGCTTGTTCCAGCATTGACTACGTTGAGCTCAATTGTGTGTTGTAAGTGTGTTATATGTTTCTAAAGTGTATACGCTTGTTTTAGCAATCCCCCCTTGAGCTTTTTCAATGCTCAAAGTAAATTGTAAAGTCAGGGAACGGGAGTAGGCCCCCGTGTAAAGCCACTTTTAATAATTGGTAGGCTCCTTGCCAGGCATGCAAAAGGTTGCGGATGGCATTTGGGGAGCATGTCCGTTTGTAAGCTGGCAAGCAAAAGGTTGTGGCGGCCTCTGCACTCGGACCGAGGACGTAAGCCATTAGGGTGTCCTCAGTATGTTTCCCTTCTGGAAACTCAAAATTATGTAAATGAATCTTTGTTAGCTATTTGTGTTTTTAGTCCCCAAGGCCCCCGAACATTCGTGGTTCGCCATGGATGTACGGGGGCCGAAATTTTTTAATGTCCGTGTGGCCTTGACCTACAAAGACTTGTAAAAATTCAATGCATTTTAAATGAAAAATATTAAAGATAGGTTACGGGAGTAGGCCCCCGTGTAAAGCCTATTTTAATTATCGGTAGGCTCCTGCCAGGCATGCAAAAGGTTGCGGATGGCATTTGGGAGCATGTCCGTTTGTACGCTGGCATGCAAAAGGTTGCGGCGGTCTCTGCACTCGGACGAGGACGTAAGCCACTAGGGTGTCCTCAGTTTGTTTCCTTCTGGAAACACAAAATTATGTAAATGAATCTTTGTTAACTACTGAAAAGACAATGCAGTAAATGTTTACAAGTCTTGCGTGGCGAAGGGTACACGACATTGGATGTTGCCTTGTTGTCATAGTTGGGTCTCTTCGGAGGCTACAGCGATGACAACCCAAGTGCCTCACACCCCCAAAGGGGGGTGTGGGGCTTAATTTTTTTAAAGTTTTTTTGTGACCTTGACCTAAATATGTAAAATCTTTCAAAGTGTTTAACAGTCAGGTCTTATTAACACAGTTAATACATTAATGTCTGTTAAAAAAATATAACAGTTAGGTATTTGTAACCCACAAGTTTGGAGTTGTTAATAGTTGGGTCCCTTGGGAGGCTTCAGCTATGGTAACATAAATGCCTCAAGTGGGGCTTATTTTTTTTAAAAGTGCGAACCCCCCCCCCCCCCGCAAAAAGTGCGAACCCCCCCCCCCCGCAAAAAGTGCGAACCCCCCCCCGCAAAAAGTGCGAACCCCCCCCCCCCACCCCCACCCCTAATATCCTGGGCGTGGCAGCCCCGGTGGGGATATAAGGCGGCCGGGCTGCACGCACTTCTCATTCCGGTCCAAGCTCCCATACGGACAGGTACTCTCTCTCGCTCTTGAGACTTTTGTTTTACACGTTCACTTCTTTCTTTACATCTCTTCTTTTCATTTATTACAATGGGTAAAATGGGTCTGAAGCTAAAAAACTACCCATCAACTTCAACCTCGACCGACGCGTCTCGACCCTCATCATCCTCGACTTCGATCCTGGAATACCTGATGACTGCGAACATCCTGAGCTGCCTGACGATGCCGCCACCGCCGCCGCCGCCACCACAGCCCGCCTCAATGCCCAGCCTGTCGCCATTGCCGGCGACAGTGGAAGAGGCTGGTGCACAGCCATCGTCAGGAGAACTCGTCAAGTCGTCAGGCCGAGTCCCGGTAGCCTCTCCAGCACTCTCGCTGCTATCGGACTCAGGATCGGAGTCTGCGGCTTTTGAAGAGACGTCTAGGTCGAGGATCACCCCATACAGCAGAACCCGGAAAATCCTCTCATACACTACATCCCAATGTCCTTCACCTATATCCCCCATGCCACCTACACCAACCAAACCACCCCGTAAATCCATCTTCTCCCCTGATCTTCCCACCATAGACCTAACACGCTCTCCTACCCCGCCCAAAATTGTTTGCTCCATCCCGCTTGAACAATCTTTGCCCCTTCTACCTCCTTCCAACCCCATCCCTTCTAGCCAGCCTAATTCAGAGAAGCTCCAAGACACTCCGCTAAAGAGTCCAACACAGAAACGTAAACGCGTTAAAGCCCCTGCTGGCAAGGGTAAGAAATGCGATTACGCTTGGATGTCTAGTAAGTTTGGGGTTTTGTGTTGCCAGAAACTTGCTTGTGCAGAAGGGGATCGCTGCCAACGACACCTCAAAAGTACAGTCAAATTTCGGCAATTCAAACCCTATACTTTGTACATTAAGCCTAAAACGTTCAAGTTCAGACATCCCCACGGTCCGCAACCGCGGGATATTAGAAGGCTAAAGGTTGATGAAAAATACTATTTCATTGGTCAGACATATGGAGCAGGTAATAAGAAAGTAGAAATCGTTGTAAAAGGTGAAGGCCGCCTTTGTACAATGCAAGTACCACCTCGTATGGTACAAAGAGAATTTTTCATACCTAAAGCCTATCTAATACGAAGGAAAGGATGTGAAACCGTGTGGGAAATGGACTAGGACATGGGCCCACCAAAAAAAAAAAAACAAAATTGTTAGGCTGTGTTGGACAATATTTAAAAAGTCTTTTTCCAAATTATTTTTCCAAATTTAGTCTTAACCCTCTTAAAGTAAGGGAGAGGGGTATTATACAAGTCAACTAATAAAAAAAAAAAATACTTGACTTGTATAATACTTTAACCTGGCGGTGATGTAAAGTCACTGGGACAATCTCAAACCGTGTCCTTGAGGGTGAAGACTAAGTTACAAATAAATCATTAACAAATAAAAACTTACCTCCAAACACTTGTAGCTTGCTACAAGTGTTTGGAGGTAAAAATTTTTCAAAGTTTGAATGACCTTGACCCATATAAATTACTTACAACTAATGTTGTGTATCACGTGATACCCCCACTCTAACGCTCTTACTAAGCTTGTATGAGCCGTTCATTTGCTTCAGTCTGTTTCTGTGCTCCGTGGTAAACATGTCACGGTACAATTACAAAGGTGGTGACTTCTTGATAGATCAACACAATGCTTGGGAAGTGCTAAACCAGCATAGAATGGAAGTTGAGTATTGTATAAGACAAGACGGGTCTACATTTTATCTATGTATTATAAACAACCAAACTCATAAGTATGAACACTGGACAAAAATTAATTATAACAACATAGATGAGCTGTTTGCTTGGGTGTTTGAGGTGTGTAAAGTTATTGAAGAAACCAAAATAATGGGTGTGCTAAAGGTATGTAAAACTGATGACCGGGAAGACTAAGCAAAATTTCTTTTAACCCCCCCCCCCCCAGTGTTATCCCCACCACTAAAAATGGGTATATATAGGAGTGGTGATCAACCGTCCTCTCATTCTGCTTTACACCGTTAAGCTGAACACCACCATGTCTGCTATGAACGTCCCAGCCTCTACCTCTGGCCCGGTCGCCTCCAACTCCAGCCCGAGCATTGGACCAATCCGATCGGGGCCTTCGTCAAGAAGTCGTGTCCGATTCTCCGGCTTTGGTCCTGTGAGGAAGGAGTTGCGGAGCAGCGGAGCGTCTCAACCAACCACGACGGATGCATCAACTCAGACTCCACCAAACATCATCGAGTGGTACGACGAAGTGATAGAGCAAAGGGACAGAATGCTAGAGAATACTCGCAGGGAGCTACTTTATGTCAGGAGTAAATGGGAAAAACTGATTAAGAAGTGTGAAAGCCTGTTGGACAGTGATGATAGTGAGGATGAGAGTGGATAGGTGTGTGGGTAAAGACTTGGACTGGGACTTGTGTGTATGTATGAATGTGTGCGTGAATGTGAAATACAGAGCGGGGGATAGATCACTCTGTGGCAATGGACTAACATGCCACTTAGTGATCTATCCCCCGTTCTGGTAATGTTTTTGGATGGCCTTGACCCACTTTACCAAGGCTAGCTAGTACCCCCACCACTGATAAGTGTATATATACGGGTATTGATGTGCAGTTTGGTTATTCTGCTTTGTATCGCTTAGCTGAATACCTCACTTCAACATGGCTTCCAACTGCAAAACTTCTCAGGCTTCCTCTTCTTCTTCAAGAAGGCGTGCTGCCAACGTCCTGCCTGCTACTCGTGGACCTGCTCGACCATTCCACAGCATAACTGTTGCTCGGGCAAACGCCTGCAAAGCTCCAATGCTACGGACCTTGCTGGAGGTGAGCCAAGACGGGCAAGGCTTGCTCAGTCCTGGTCAACGGCAGGAGCAAGAAAGGCGTATGGCGTACTACAGGCTGCAGGGTGTAGTTCCCAGCTTGAAGTTAGGCGATCCGAGAGTAGCAAGCATCAACGAGGCAGCGGACTACATATCACACCTTCACAGTGTTTTAGAAGTAAAGGACCAACAAATTGAAAACTTAAAAGAACAATTGAAACAATTTAACTTTAATCCTGTGGAGTTTGTGGAAGCAGTGATGAGTGATAGTGATGATGAAGGAACTGAATATATATTGGGTATGTAATGAAAGACTTGGACAGGGACATGTGTGTGTGTGTGTAGAATACAGAGCGGGGGATAGACTACTTTGCGGCAATGGACTAGCATGCTGCTTAGTGGTCTATCCCCCGCTCAAAGGGTAGCATTGGATGACCTTGACCCACTTTACAGCAAGGACAACCGGTTAACTGGTATAAAAGAGGGGGGTCTGTACATCCCGACTTCATTCTGCTTTGAACCTTCCAGTGGAACGCTAGAAAATGAGTGGATCACTGATCATTGGTAAGGAGTGGGAGTATGTAACCATAAACTATTTAAACTGTAGAGGGATGTTGAAGAAGGTGTATGATAATGTTAAAAGAATGGTTGTTGAAGAAGGTAGGGTAGTGATTGTAGCGTGGAAGAAGAAGCAGTATACAGGACAACAAGTGAGAGCAAGTGACTTTGGGGGGAATAGTGTGTTTCAAATTGGACGAGCGAACTTGGTTAATTTGGACATTGTGTTTTGGGACTTGGAAAGGTTAATTGAAAATAGTGGCAAACATGGGGAACTCTTAATTGGCAGGGAGGACAGAGTATATGAGTAAGTGTAAAAGACTGGGGGCTTATGTGTGTGTGTGTGTAAAGACTAGGACTTGTGTGGAATACAGAGCGGGGGATAGATCACTTTGCGGCAATGGACTAGCATGCTGCTTAGTGGTCTATCCCCCGCTCAAAGGGTATTATTGGATGGCCTTGACCCATATAAAGGTAGAGGGGGAATGGGTAATAGGAGGGGGAAATTGGTATATATGTAGGACTGATGAATAAAGCATTTAGTCAAGCATTTGTCTAGACACTATCAACAACAATGGAGAGCTTCAGTGTTGAGTTCATCCTCTTGGAAGAAGACATCAACGAAGTGGTGGAACTTATAGAGGAGAAGACCAGCCAGGGCACATTGGAACTTGTGAATTGCGAACCGTTGGACAATGCCGCAATCGATAAGATTGCATATTTCATGATGCATTTGTATAACGAACAAACAACCAATATGGAGTTTGTGCAGTACCTTTATCAAAACCAAGTAAATGTGCGAGTGACAATTACTTGGTGGCAGTAATAATAAAGTGTAACATATGGATGTGGACTTGGATGTGGACTTGGACTTGAGTGTGGTCTGCGGAATAGAGCGGGGGATAGATCACTTTGCGGCAATGGACTAGCATGCTGCTTAGTGGTCTATCCCCCGCTCAAAGGGTATCTTTACGTGACCTTGACCCACATAAATTGTATAGTTGGTGGGGGTATAAAAAGGGTAAGCAAATTGGATGGATACAACACTTCCATACCATGGCTCCACTTGACAACACCGTGTTCCATCGCAACAGAATTGTCTCTATTCTGGAGGTAATACCTCTAGAAATTATAGAAGTAGAGGACCAACTACCTGCGGTTGATCAAGAAGAGGAGGAGGAAGAGATAATGGATATTGAAACGGACTCTGACGAAGCTGGTTCAACGGACAATGAGGTGGACTTGCATGCCTACGAAACATTAGAGTCGTCATCTGAGTCGGAAATGGAATTCCAATTGGAAATCGAAGAAGAAGAAGAACAAGAACAAGACACTCCCCATCGTCCAATGGATAGGATGTTAGTTGCCAGAAGAATTATGTATTGTCATCGCTGCCTATTCCGTGATGAGGATGATTCCGACTCTGATGGTGATGTTTCACCCTTGTAAAAGGTTTAAACAAAAAGTTAAAAAAGAATGTGAGCGGGGGATAGAGCACTTTGTAGTAAATGATGCTGCTTAGTGCTCTATCCCCCGCTCAAAATAATAATTCCAAATGACCTTGACCTACATAAACTTGCTCAAACAGACATCTTTGAAAAAACTTGTACAAATTATTGAATCTAGACCAAATATCATCAATTTATCAAGCCTACTGATAAATGTATTACAAACGGTTGTGTAAAGGCTAAATTTAGCACATGAGTGATAACCTGTTTCCATATGACGTCACTTTCCCCACCTATCTGCCTCGGATATAAAGGGTCCCGGTGGAGTGCGCTGCTCATTATTGCGTGGACATTCACAGAGTGTGCATTCAAAGCCAAACTGTTTGAAATGGCTCTTTGCGACATTTGTGGGGAAATCTTTCAAGACGAAGATCTTTTCACCATACACAGAGAATTACATGAAGACGAAGATAGAAAAGAAGATATTACCATGGATGAAATAGACTTAGACTCAATTGACCGGTTTTTGGAAGAGCACCAGAAGCAGACGGACTACTGGGACAGCTATCTACAGCAAATGCAAAGAAGAAGACCTAGTGTGATCCAATTTGCTGGTGCTGGACCATCTACTGCTACAAGACCTATTGAAGAAGAGGACACCGAAGAAGAGGACACCGAAGAAGAGGATATGGAAGAAGAACTGGAAGATGTAAGACAACTGCGCACCACAGCCTTGCCAGGACGAGTTGTAACACATTTCAAAATTAATAACGTTCAATTGGAATTGGAAACATTCATAACCCAGGCTAAGGAACTTGTTGGTCAAACGTTGAGGGAAGAATTACAAAGGCTAAATTTTATTAAATTTGGAATGGTGTTAGAGGCTATGTTTAACAATACTGATGGTGAAACAGCATTGAGAGCATTCATTACCAAAAACCGAACCCTTACCTTCACCTCCGACATTGATGATATTATTGAAGAATGCTTGGAGGAACTTATAACCAAACTCCAAGAACATGAAGGAAGAGGATCTGGATGGACTTTGTCATCAATCGAAGGTATGGATGTTAGGGTTCATAAACATGGATATGGTTTAAGAGGTAGTAGTTTTATCCCTCTACCAAAGAAAATCCAAAACACTAACTCGTGTAGAAATGTTCAAAATGAGGGTAATGAATGTTTCAAGTATGCAATGTTAACCAAGTATGTTAAAAACAATCCTTGTAGAGTTGGTAGAGAATACTACGAAAATGAACACCGCTACAACTTTCAAGGTCTTACTTACCCAGTTACTTTAAAAGATATTGACAAATTTGAAAAGAAAAATCCTGGCGTTTCAGTGAATGTTTTCGGTCTGGATGATTCCAACAACGTTTATCCTTTGCGGGTAGTAAAGGTTGAGCAAAGAAACCATACGGATTTGCTATTGATAACCAAGGGTGAAATTTCCCATTATGTATGGATAAAAGACTTTGAAGCGTTAGTTGTAAAACAATTGACCAAAAGAGTAAATAGGATTACAGTTTGCAAGAGATGTTTCTGCTTTTCTTGGAAAGATTCAAGACGTGGAGGATTGGACTGGTTATTGGAACATAAAAGACTTTGCAACGAGAACTATGAAGTAAAGATAAGTCTTCCACCGCCTACCCGAGCTTCAATACAATTTAACAAGACAGTTCACCAATACCGAATTCCAATAGTGGTCTATGCAGATTTTGAATCAACGTTAGTACCACAGGAGCTGCCGGACGGCGAAGTGACTAGAAGAACAAAATATCAGTTGCATCAGCCCAACAGTTTTTGTTTACTAGTTAAATCAACCTTGTCTGAAAACCAATTGCAAGACTATGGTTTAACATCCACTCCAATACTCTACCGTGGTGAAGAAGCCGCTAAGTATTTTGTAGACCAACTGTACGATATTGCTGGAAAGGTTCAACGCTTGTTCGGTAATATTGTACCTATGGAACCTTTAAACCAAAATCAACAAGAAGAATACAACTTAGCGACAAGATGCTATTTATGCAAGAAGATGTTCAGTGAAGAAAATCCAAAAGTAAGAGATCACGATCACCTGACAGGGTTATACAGAGGAGCTGCTTGTAATTCATGCAATATAAATTACAAACTGCCAAACTTTATTCCTGTCGTTTTACACAATCTTAGCGGCTACGACTCCCACTTTATTATCCCGGAGTTAGGAAGAGATGACGGTAAAATTGATGTTCTTGCTACAACATTGGAAAAGTACATCAGCTTTTCAAAAACAGTAGGTAAAATTAAACTTCGCTTCGTAGACTCTTACAGATTTATGGCATCTAGTTTAGCCAAATTGTCAGAGAACCTAAGAAGAGAAGACCTAAAAGAAACCAGAAAAATTGTACCTGAAGATAAATTAGACCTAGTATTACGGAAAGGAGTGTTCCCCTACGATTACATAACTTCTACAGAAAAATTTGAAGAAACCAGTCTACCGCCGATTGAAGCCTTCAACAGCAAATTAAACGAAAGTGAAATCTCCGTTGAAGACTACAATCATGCATGTAATGTTTGGAACCAACTAAACATTCAAACCTTAGGGGAATATTCTGACTTTTATATAAAATTGGACGTAACTCTGCTGTGCGATGTGATGGAAGAATTCAGAAACACCTGCTTCTCCGCCTATGGACTGGACCCTCTACACTCGTACACATCTCCAGGATTAGCATGGCAAGCTATGCTAAAGTCAACCAACTGTCGACTGGAACTTCTAACGGATATTGATATGGTGCTCATGATGGAATCTGGTGTACGGGGCGGTTTGACACAAGCTGTAACACGTCATGTCAAAGCCAACAACAAGTACATCCCCGGCTTCGACGAGCAACAACCATCGGTCTACCTTGGCTATTTTGATGCAAACAACCTTTATGGTTGGGCAATGTCAAATCCGCTTCCCTACGCTGACTTCAAGTGGATCGACCCGGCCGCCATCGGAGACATCTCACAGATTCCAAAGGATGGTCCAAAAGGCTATATTTTGGACTGTGATTTTGAATACCCGGAGCACCTTCATGACCATCACTACGACTTGCCTCTCCTAGCCAAGACTGAAGTTTCACCGACAGGAAGATGGCCAAAATTGATGATGACCTTGGAGAATAAGGATCGCTATGTGGCTCACTACTGGGTAGTTCAACAGGCTCTTGAATTGGGTCTACGTATAGTGAGAATTCATAGAGCAATTGAATTCACCCAGTCTTGTTGGTTGAAACCATATATTGATTCCAACACTGCAAGAAGAGCTGCAGCGACAACAGCATTTGAAAAGGACTTCTATAAATTAATGAACAATGCCATCTTTGGGAAGACCTTGGAGAACAAAAGAAAACACAAAAATGTAAAATTAGTGAGTGATCCTAGGAAATTGGAAAAATTAGTGCAAAAACCAAATTTCGGAACATCCATGATTATAAACGAAAATCTAGTCGCTGTCAGTATGAAGAAAACAACAATAGTCATGGACCGTCCGTTATACATAGGTATGTCGATTTTGGATATAAGTAAAACCCTGATGTATGATTTCCATTATAACAAAATGGTTAAACATTACGGAAGGGAAAACATTGGAGTCGCATACATGGATACGGACGCGTTTATCTACTGGATAAAGACTTTGGACATGTATGAAGACCTAAGGACTTTTCCATACAAAGAAGATTTCGATTTTTCTGACTATCCGAAAAACCATCCAAATTTTAATGAAAAATATAAAAAAGTAATTGGAAAATTCAAAGATGAAGCAAATGGAATGCCTTTAGAAGAAATAGTGGCGCTGATGGCGAAATTGTATTCATTTAAGATGTACCACGAGAACAACACACCGACAGTGAAGAAAGCAAAAGGAGTGAAGACATCTTATTTGAAAAAACACGTGACATTTGACCACTACAAGACTTGTTTGTTTGAAGATACTACGATATCAGCAACATTCAACAATATCCGAAGCTTCAAGCATCAAGTCTACAGTGTCACCGAAATTAAAAAAGCGTTGTCAGCTCGGGATGATAAAAGATACATTATGCCCGACAAAATCCACACTCTTCCTTTTGGCCACTACTCTCTAAACCCTATCAACTAGTAACCTATTCTTCGTCCTTCTACAACTACGACCTTATTCCTTTCTCCTTCCGTAAAAAAAATGGGGAACACGGCAAGTCCAACGCCGTGTTCCCCATTTTTTTACACAAGTTTGGATGACCTTGACCCATATAAATGATGTGAATATTTAAAACAACATTCATTGTGATTATACATGTGATACAACAAACATTGAAACCTGCAATATGAAGGACTTAAAGCAACAAATTGTCAACGAACTTCATAAACCTGCAAGAAGAAAGTTTCCACGAAGAAATACGGTGATAAAAGGAATTAATGATTTATATCAAGCGGATTTAATCGAAATGATCCGAAATGATAGCAAACAAAATAAAGGATATAAATACATATTGACTGTTATTAACTGTTTTTCAAAAATGGCAGATGCTTTACTACTAAAAGATAAAAGTGGCAAAAGTGTTACAAAAGCAATGGAAACAGCTATACAAAGAGACAAACATACTATTAAACATTTACAAACAGATGATGGAAAAGAATATTTTAATAAGGAATTTGCAAATTTAATGAAAAAACACAATATAAACCATTATTCAACCAATTCAGAAGTAAAAGCCTCAATAATCGAAAGATTCAACAGAACTTTAAAAAGTGCAATGTATAAAATGTTTTCCAACAGAGGATCGCACATATGGATTGATATGTTACCAAAACTTATAAACGATTACAATAACAAATTTCATAGGACTATCGGGATGAAACCAAACCAAGTAACTAGTAAAAATGAAAACCTTGTATTAAAACGTATAAAAACGAATACTAAACCAAAAGTTGAAAAACTAAAGCCTAAAAAATTTAATGTGGGTGATAAAGTGCGAATAAGTAAATATAAAGGTGTATTCAGTAAAAGATACCTGCCAAATTGGACCAATGAGGTTTTTACTGTATTCAAAGTACAACCTACAGTACCTGAGACATATATTTTAAAAGATAATAAAGGACAATTGCTTGAAGGAGGGTTTTATGGACATGAAATGTTAAAATCAACAGTAGGCGATGTATATTTAGTTGAAAAGGTGTTGCAACGGAAAAAAGATAAGGTCAAAGTACGATGGTTAGGATTTAATAAGACGGAAGATTCTTGGATACCTAAAAAGGATTTGATATAACGATAGAGAATCATTTTAGGTTGAACCATTACAAAGGATGGAGATAGTACCACAAAAAGAGAGTTTTACTATTAATAATATAGATGAACTCACAGTGGATAATTCAGAATTCAATAGTGGGAAGCATGGCAATTTGTTACCAAACACCGTTCGTTGTCTGGTTACCGGACCTTCCAACTGTGGAAAAACTAATGTAGTATTCAATTTGATTACAAACCCTAAAGGATTACGATTTAACAATCTATATGTATTTTCAAAATCACTACAACAACCAAAGTATCAATTATTGGAAAAAATACTGACTAATGTGCCTGAAGTTAAATATTTAAAGTTTAATGCAAGCGAGAGTGTCATGCAGCCACAAGAAGCTAAACCATTCTCCGTGTTTATATTCGACGATGTATCTTGTGAAAACCAAAACACAATAAGGAATTACTTCGCTATGGGTCGACATAACAACATAGATAGCATTTATATTGGCCAAACTTACAGCAAAATACCTAAACAACTCATTAGAGACAATGCAAACATGTTAATTGTATTTAAACAGGACGAAACCAACCTAAAACATATATATTTTGATCATGTAAATGCGGATATGACATTTGAACGATTTAAAGAGTTGTGTGGAAAGGCTTGGGCTGAAAAGTATGGGTTCCTAACAATTATGAAGGAACAACCGCTAAACAATGGTCGATACAGGATAGGATTTGATAAATTTATATTAATACATTAAACGTGGTATAACACATTCATTGTTGTACAACACGTCTTGCTACAAACATGGTTAACCAAGAAAAATTAGTAAAAGAAATAAAATCACTTAGTGATTCTATTCGGGCTAAAAACAGAGCATTGAAACTAGGTATTAGCGAGAGGGAGAAATTCCTTGAATCTACTTTTAAACCTATTACTGAACCCTTGAAACAATTAAACAAAAAATTTGCTAAACCTGTATTGGAAGGAGATGCGATTGCACCTATTACGAAGTTTGAAAGAGAAAATGTAAAATCAGAAGATTTTAGTGATGAAGACCTGGAATCCTCTACGTATAGTGGTTTTACCGGTGGAGAACCCGAAAGAGAGCTAGAATCACCGGACTATAGTGGAATAAAAGAATTATATGAAGTAAAAGCCAAAAGAGGACATGAAGTTGTATCAACTGCTAGTGAAGAGGAAAAAGAAGAAGAGACAAGGGAAGGTCCGTCAAACATAAGCTTATTGGGTGAAAACATTCATAACAAAGGACCTTTAGGAAGGAAATACATGGTAAAAATGTTACTCGGAACAATTCCTAATAAGAATTACCATAGTTATGGAGCGAGATTAACAGAAGACGGTTTAATGATAGGTAATAGCCCGTTAAACGTTGACGAACATGATAATATTGTCATTGGTGATCAAAGGTATAAGGGCACAAAAGGATTATTTGAATTATTATTTGAAAATAAGCCTTCAGTATCGGTAGTGAAAGAAAAAGACATGGAAGCATATAAAAATATTTTGGAACAGACAAATGCATATAGGAGAAAGTATTTACCTGACCAGCCTCCTTTTAGATCTAAGTCTTTAAAATATAAAGAATTTGTATCCAAGTTAATACCAACTAGAAGACAAACAATGCCGTTAACACAAAGAAAACCTGTAAAACGAAGATTTATGGCATCCACTTTGGATGTAAGTGCTCAGGAACGAAGAAAAAGAAGTAAGTCCGTTACGGGTACAGGTTTAATGAAGAAACTATATAACACAAATGTGATTTATTACAATAATATCAATAAATTGGTGGATAGAATGAAACTAATACATGAAGCTAAAGAAGCGGGTCATACTGGATTGGAAAACGAATGGGTGGCTTTAGTGGATGAACTCCGAAACCGTGGGGTAATCTCATAAAAATGCGTTACTCCCTAGAATACTATTCAGTTGCACCATGAGCGTCGACAAGTTCGGACGTTACTCCTCGGATGGGATATATTATGCCAATAGTTTAAAAAGAAGTGCTGGTTTACCACAAACACCTGATGGAGATTATGATATGAGTAATAAAAGGTTAAAAAACATAAAAGATCCTACGGATGAAAACGATGCAATAAATCTAAAAATATTAAAGGAAAAGATATCGCCAACATTAAAACTACAAAATAACACATATGACGCAGAAGATCATAGAATTATCAACGTTGGTAAACCAAATCAAAACGGTGATGCGATAAACAAAGGTTATTTGTCATCTGAATTAAAAAATACGTTAAAATTCAATGGGAAAACGTATAGTGCCAACAATAAACGTATATCCAACGTAGATGACCCTAAAGATGCAAAAGACAGCGTAAATAGACGCTATTTACATTCTTTGATACCTGAAAAGACAAAAGATGGATTTTCTTTTTATAAATTTGTTATTAACGATATAGGTTATCCAAAAAATGAAAATGATGCTGTAAATCTCAAATATATAAAAGATCATTGTGTCATACGTGATGTGGGAGTTATCGATTGTCTTGGCAATTGTTTGGCGAATGTAAAAGATGGTTCAGCACCATCTGATGGTGCAACAGTGGGTCAAATGAAAGATACTTTAAAACAAGAAACAACTGGATTTGCAAAACGAGATGAAGTATTATCAAAGCAAGGGGATGACTTTATTCAAGGTAATGATAAATTTCATTTATTGACATACAAAAACGCTTATTGGGATTGCAGGCATGGAAGGTTATCAAATGTGTCATGGGGTCATGCAGATAGAGACGCGGCTGCCTTAGGACAAACAGTACATCTAGATCCAAATAATTACCATGCGTTTTTTATATGTAGTAATAAAAAATTAACAAACATGGCGCAAGGAAGAGAAGCAAATGATGCTGCAACTGTAGGACAGGCTATCACATTATCACAAATGGATAGCAAAGTGTATACTTGTAATAATAAACGTATAACAGACCTTAAAGACCCTGAACATGTGGATAATGCTGTCACTGTTAATTTTCTTGTAAAAGTTTTAGGAAATGCATTATTTGATGTATACAATCTTATTGGTATTCGTTCAGGTCGTACTCCTTTGTTGGAATCTGAGAGAGGTACTTGGATTAAACGGGAAATTGTTCAAAACTATTTTATCAACCCTCATACAAAAAAGTTTAGATCATCGGATTGGGGTGATTTTGATATTTAATAAAAGAACACAATAAACGACTTCATTTATGTCCAACTTGTCATAGAGGTAACACATAAGTTGTACATTGCGATTATAAAAGGACAATAATGACGTTCCAGTACATCAGTCCATATAGAGACACTGTAAGGAGAGGAGGTGGGATCACGTCCACAGCGGTTTCTCTGTTAAGTAAAGCTTTAAAACGAATTCCAGTAGGATCCATAGTAAATAGAGCAATAGACGCATTACCATACGAATTTCATATACCGGGAGGTTATCAGTATTGCGGACCAGGAACTAAATTGAAAAAACGACTGGAAAGAGGCGATCCTGGCATAAATAAGTTAGATCAGGCTTGTAAAGAACACGATATCGCATATTCCACGTTTGCCGATTCAAAAAATAGATCAATAGCTGACAAAAAGCTTGCGGACATAGCTTGGCAACGAGTAAAATCAAGTGACGCTAGCATAGCAGAAAAAGCAGCAGCTTTAGCAGTAACAGCAGGTATGAAGGCTAAAACAGCAGTAGGAGGTGGAAGAAGGAGGAGAAGGAGAGTAAAAAGGAGGTCAACCACAAGAAAACATGGAGGAAATATAAAAAGAAGACGACGATCTACAAGAAAAGGCAGGAAGAAGCCCACCGTGTGGTCAATGGTAAAAAACGGGGCAGGTCTTTACCTAAGACCTTATCGTGCATATTAAATGAAAGAAATCAATTGGTCATACCACATAAAGCATTAACCAATATTGAATTATTTAAATATATTTCCTGTTTAAAAATACCATTTTTCCGCGGTGTGTTTATGAAAGACAGTTTACCAAAGAAAATGTGGCAAAATGAGACTGGAATTGTAAATTTGGATAATACTGAAGGGCCTGGCACCCATTGGGTTTGTTATAAGAAACTAAATAACAATGTATATTATTTTGATAGTTTCGGTAATTTGCCACCACCAAAAGAACTTCAAAATTACTTTAAATCTGCTAAAAACATATATTATAACTATAAAAGAGAACAACCTGATAATACTTCAATATGCGGCCATTTATGTTTGGAATTTCTAGCTAAAAGTATCAGTCACTATTGAGATGTCTTCCTATACGGTATCATTAACAGGAAAATCGTCCACTTTACGAAGTATCCTTTTTCCAGCGTTACGCTTGCAAAAAGGAAGGTTTTGGGAGGCGGCACTATTGGATTTTACAACTTACAACTCTATCCCCAATGTTACGGAAGGTAAAAATAACGTATTGCATTATTATAAGGGAAAGGATGCCAGTGGAAAATTTACAGACTTACAAGAGTGCAGGTTACCCACAGGTTCTTATGAAATTGATCATATAAATGAATTTTTGCAAACTAAAATGGGAAAAGACAATATAACATTAAAAGGTAATAATAATACGATGAAAGCTGAAATTACTTCCAAATATTATATAGATTTCACTCAACCAAACTCAATTGGTGATTTATTAGGATTTTCCAACGATGAGCCTGTTTTAGAACCAGATGTAACACATTCCGGTAAGAAAACAGTAACAATATTAAAAGTCAATAGTATAGACATAACTTGTAACATTATACAAGGTGCTTACAGGGATGGGGCTAACACCCACATCATACATACTTTTTACCCAAGTGTACCACCTGGATTTAAAATTGTTGAAAAGCCACAAAACCTGGTATATCTACCGTTGAACACCACTTTCATTTCAGACATCGTGTTGAGCGTATTGGATCAAGACGGTAACTTGGTAGACTTCAGAGAAGAGCCTATTACGATTAGATTACATTTAAAATCGACACTTTAATACAAAACCATGGGTTTAACATTTAAAAGCGAACAACCTACGGGAAACCGCATTAGTAGCTCTTCAGCTGTGGAGGAGTTAACACGCGAGAACATTCGTTTCTTAGAGAGAATTGGATTAAAATTAACCGAGTATGGATATACTGGATATAGCGCAGGGTCCAACATTCGACGAAACCCTATGGGAAAAAGAATATCACACCCACAACCCTTACACTTCATCGAAATTAAACAATAACGATGAAATTCGTATTCCCATACAAAATCAAGACATTTACACACTACCATGTGAAAGTTACTTGTATATTGAAGGACAAGTTACTAAAAAGGACGGTACTACTGTTGGTACAACAGTTCCATTTATAAATAATCCTATGGCTTTCCTATTTGATGAAATTAGATATGAAATATCAGGTGTAACAGTTGATTCCACTAAAAAAGTAGGTATTACGACAACTTTAAAAGGATTAACATCTATAACACCCAATGAAACCAATTTACTTAAACCTGCCGGATGGGTATTACCTACGATTGACACGATCACTCCAAATCCAAATGGATATTTTGATTTTCATATTCCATTACGTTTGCTGCTTGGTTTTGCTGAAGATTATAGGAAAATAATATTAAACGTTAAACAAGAATTAGTTTTGTTGAGATCTTCTAACGATAAAGACATTATTAAAGCTGCAGATGCTACTACAGATGCGACTTTAGAATGGAAATTAAAATTAGACAAAATTGTATGGAGAGTTCCACATGTTAAATTGGCTGACGAGCATAGAATGCTACTTTTAAGAAAATTAAAAGCCGATCGTGATATTGTTATTCCATTTAGAAGTTGGGAATTTCATGAGCATCCCAGTTTACCTACTACGGATCGACACACTTGGACTGTTAAAACATCGAATTATGTAGAACGAGCCAGGTATATTATATTTGGTTTACAAACAGGTAGAAGAGACGCCATTACTAAACATGCAGGACAATTTGATCATTGTGACTTGAAAAATATTAAAGTTTATTTAAATTCACAATTCTTTCCATACGACAATTTAAATGTGTCATTCACTAAGAAGAAATACAGTATATTGTACGATATGTACGCGAGATTCCAAAGTTCATATTACGGTAAAACAAATACACCTTTATTACCACCTGACAAATATTTCGATGCCTACCCAATAGTTGTAATCGATTGTTCTAAACAAAATGAATCAGTAAAGTCTTCAAGTGTGGATATAAAAATAGAAATGGAATTCAACGATGCTATACCGGCTAATACAACTGCATACTGTTTAATTCTACATGATAAAATCGTAACATACACACCTTTAACTGGAATTGTTAAAAATGTATTGTAAGAACCGGTTTTGTTTCATTCCGCGAGTATAAAAGCAGAGCGTACAGACCGCTCCTCATCAGTTTGTTGCCTACTGTTGTATGGGTAGCATCGTATTCAATATGGCTTCTCCTAGTGGTACACCTGAAAATGTGGTAGATATTGAGAAGGAGATATCTGAGTTTTTAGATCCTCAAGGTCACCAGGAAGGAGGTGAACAAAACGTTTGCGGACAACTTCACGCCAGTAATAATGTTGAAGAAAAAGGTAAAAGAAGAAAGACTATACAAAAGAGAAAAAGGGATATTGAAGATAATATTTCTCCAAACATATTGAGTGAGGTATTTTTGCGAATATTTTACCCAATCTCTTCCAGTTTGGATAAAAGTGTTTTAATCGGTGTTATGAAATCTACAGATTATTCCCCTACTGTAATTTTAACTCATGGACCCAAAATGATTTTGTTTACGGACAGTGCTTGGGAATCGTTTATGAAACATTTGCATCTACTAGAATGCTATTTAAGTAGTAACATGTTTGGAAGAAAGACAAGAGTAGGACTTTTGGATTCAAATGTGGAAATTGATATCATTAAACAACGTGGTGATCATCAGCTACGGTTTAGAGACACAACAAGACATGATAACAAAATTCAACTTAATCGAGAGGAGTTTTTCATTTTAACTTGTGCTACTGAACCTATAACAAGATACTTGAGACAACTGGTGTTTTCAAGTTCGATTATTAAAGATTATCTGGAAGACACTTTGGACAAACAACCGGACGCACCTATATTATACGGACCTGTGGATACTTCTATATTTAATAGAGTTCCTCATGAAGTACAGATGTGGAGACAATTGGAAAAGTACGCTCAACTACATAAGAAATCAGTAAAACAGGAAGAAGAGGAAGATGGAGGAGAAGAATCAAGTGTTAGTGATGAAAATGAAAATAAGGAAAATATAAAGATGGAAACTTAAATGACAATGGTTAGTTTTTAAAACAATAACCAACATTTTGTGGGGTTAGGCCTATTGGGGACGGTGCCCACGTTAAATATACACCAACGCGCCAACAACTGTACGGCCTGGTATAAAAGTAGTACCTACCGTGGTGTGGAAATCAGTTGACCTCCTGACTTCGTAATGAGCAGACGTGTGACCTTCAAAATGGACAAGGGAGAAGAACAACAAGTAAAGTCCAAGCCTGGTATTATTGAGTTTCAAGCGTTTCGTGGTAATGATGATAGATTCATTATAAAAGAACTTGTGTTTTTGGACATGAATACAAGTGTTCCTTATTCGTTTTTATTTAAACCACCATGTTCTTATTCGTCTTTAACTAGTAAAGCCGCTACTACCAACAGATGGATTTCAAAACACTTCCATCATATCGATTGGTATGATGGTTTTACAAGTTACACGGACTTGTATCACATTATGCATCACTTTTCAGACAAGTTTACCAATATTTACACAAAGGGGCTGGAAAAGAAAAGATGGATCGAAGGATTTACTCATGTTCCGGTTAATGATGTGGAATTGGATAAGAATTATCAATACATGCTGGAAACCATATGTATTTGTACAAAAAGCCCAGAACATGATAAAGATAGACATTGCGCTTTGAAAAATGCCTATAAACTCGCCTCTTACCTTCAAAGTGGGGAATTGGGGAGTGGTGGGGGTAACGGAGAGTATATAAGTGGGGAGCAGACAGGGACCTGGCATGAGTATTACTCGAGATTCCGAGACGACAACATCTCCGAGCAAGAAGACGATCTGTAACCTGACCATGGCATCTCACCAGTTCCTTCAGACTTTGGTCGAGCAGTTCAATGCTCACTCCAAGTCAACAATATTACCTGTAAAGAAGTGCTCGGAACTAAAAGACGAGAAGCACTACATAATCCATGCTATGAAGAAGATGGAGACTACAGTTGGGGAGGCCATCTGCTGCAGTCTCAGCGAGGCACCGTTTACTCCGGGGGATGAACCAAAGTTCCAGGTGTACCTGCCCAAGAGATTCGTCCATCTTCTACAAAACGAGGATCTTCGCTCTATTCAACCCGGGTGTCTATACCTGGTGTCCCACGGCTGCACGGGTAGCAATTCTACAGAGTTGACCATCCACATCGCTGACAAGCAGCAGTGTTAGATTTAAGTTGTAATGTTGTACATATGTTGTTGTTGTAATGTTTTATAAATAAACGAATCATAAAAGACAAAAAAAAAAAAATAAAAAAAAACAAAAAATGCAACATATCAATATGTGACAGACTTCACGTATTGATATGTTGCATTTTTTTTAAACTTCGCGGGTGACCTTGACCTTTGACCTTTGCATTTCACAATTACCCCCACTACTGTAATTACCCCCACTACCGCACTAGGATTCAAACCTGCTTGGATGCGAAAAACGGTCAGTCTGTTGCCAACTAGCAAACGATGAGCACCTTGTACGAGCTTTGCATACAACGAGTTATAACTCACAAGGACTTGTTCCCAACATGTTTACAAGACAACATCCCACTAACAATAAAAGAAGATGTCAAACGCTACAGGAGGGAAAATACAGGGTATTCGGAATACTCCTGGTATAAGTTCCACGACGGGGAAAAGTTTTGTAGGCCTTGTGGCGAGGCCGCCGTCAGAGACCTTCGGCGATTCGTACAGGATGGTGGTATAAAACAATTCGGATTTCTAGCGCCACTGTTTCGATTTGAAAATTACAAGGACACCTGCGCTATTTGTTCCATTCCATTGTATCGATGGAAAAAGTTTAGAACTGTTTAATTGGATTTTCTATACCCCCACCACTATTACCCCCACCACTTTTTCATGTACCTCCAAGCGCTGTGCCTCGGCTTCATTTCTACTCCAGCAGCCAACCTAGCAACATCAAGATGTCTCTGAACGTTAGTTGCGCAAGTTACGAGGAGGTGAGCATCAAGACTCAGCAGGAGCTAAACGACTTATACAAGGAGTTGCAGCTGATGGTGGCACGAGGCTACCGTATAAATGTGCAAGTTTACGCTTGCAATATACGGAACACCCGGCAGTCAAAGGAAGAGCCTGGACACTCCTCGACGGCTTCCTCACCAGCGTCCATGAAGACCGAGCCAGACAACTTGGACTACTTCAGCTGACTAGCAGTTGTATTTCTTGTCCTAACCATTGTAGAATATGTATATTTTTTCATTATATTAAAGAAGTAAAAGAGCAAAAACACCTATCTTGTTACTGACATATAAGCTCAGTAACAAGATAGGTTTTTTTAAAACACAATTTGGATGACCTTGAAACTTCCCCCTCCACTGCTTTGTTACCCCCACCACTTGACTATTGGTGTACATGGCACATCGCAATTGGAAACCTCATTCCATCTTCAACAGCCACACCGACAACATCAACAATGGCAAACCTACCAACAGATGAAAGATGTCCTCACGCATGTTGTGACTTCGTCCACGAGTTGGAGAAGAGGATGCAGGAGAGGGCGATAAGAAGAAAACAGATCCACTCAGAAAATATCATGATAGTCAACGGCTATCTTTTATTGTTCGGCCTTATTATGGTTGTACTTTTCATACTGTACGGCATAGTCACATGTGTCGGCAAGGTTGCAGAAGAAAACGCTCGCCACCATCAATTGGAAAGTTTCAATGTTACTTTGTAAGTTTTCCTTTTTTTAAAACTCCGTTTGGATGACCTTGAAAATTCCCCCACTACTCCACCACACCCCCCACCACTTCACCATGTTCCTGCATGAGCATCACATCAACCGTCATTCCTTGTCCGACAAGCAACCATGGCAGACAACAACACCATCAGCCAAGCTGACTCCACTACTGATGTCGGTACAAGTACGGGTTGGACACTGTCGATCGATAGTGTACACTATTTGGAGTCAATTTGCGAACGTATGAAGGAAATACTGCGGGACAACCCTGGGATCATAATACAAATGAATTTAAATTATGATTGGTCCCAAGTTAGAATGCAAGGGGACGACAACAACGGTCAACAATCTCCACAATATTCGCCCATGTCCCCGATCTATCCTTACGGCAAGTCTGACGTCGATGAAGATGAGGCTGATGAAGATGCAGGGGACAACGAGGCTGAAGAGGAGTAAGCTTCATTCCTTTTTTTTTAAAACCTAAATTGGATGACCTTGAGAATTCCCCCTCCACTATTTCCTTTTTTTAAAACCCAAATTAAATGACCTTGAAAATACCCCCTCCACGTACTTTTGGTTTACCCCCTCTACTTTTCAATACTGTTACCACAGTCTGTAGCTCACATCATTCCTTGCTTAGCTATCATGGCGGACAGCACTCTTTCTCGAGTTGACTCCACTACGGATGAAGAATGGCCATTTTCCTGGAATGTTCATCTGCAAGACTCGGCAGAAGTGGATATGTTGCATGAGAAATTGGTGTATGTATTAAACGAAAACCCCAACATTGAATGTAGAATGACTATGGATTTCGATGCGACAGGGGTCCACACTCAACCTTCCACTTCCAGCCAGCCTGAACCTCAGCTACAGCCAAAGAACTTTACACATCTTTACACTCCAATACGGCCGGAGGATGTGGTTATCAGCGAGGCAGACTCTACTACAAGTTATATTGAACCAACGAATTGGAAGCTTGTTGTTGACACCTTACACAAGGTCGACTTAGTATGTGACAAATTAAAGGAATTGATGATGCAAGATCCTGGTCTTCGTTTTAAAATTGATTTGTTTTTCATCTGGGGAGCACCTGCACGGGGCTCTTCGTCTGACAGCTCTCTAAGTACAACGGATGAGGAGGAGGAGGAGGACGACTAGTTATCTTTTTTAAAACTCCGTTTGGATGGCCTTGACCTTTCCCCCTCCACTGAGTTTATTTAAGGTGCACTCTCAATGACTGCAGCATCATTTCATCGCGCACCTTCACCACAGCAACATGGAGAGTCAACTCAACTACTGTTGCGAACGGAAATGTTTTTCATGGCCGAATGACATTGATGTTGCGGATGGGCTGGCGTGTAGAAAATGTGAAGCTTTTGGTCAATGCATGTGTAAGTGCAAGTCTTGGAAGAAGCCGAAAC
Organism: Neoaliturus tenellus; assembly: GCA_030545055.2. Taxonomy (NCBI): domain Eukaryota; kingdom Metazoa; phylum Arthropoda; class Insecta; order Hemiptera; family Cicadellidae; genus Neoaliturus; species Neoaliturus tenellus. The sequence continues at coordinate 53,412,087 of CM061537.1, read as the reverse complement.
CGGAGTTGAAGACATTCCATGTGTACCAGATGAGAGGGCATAAGTACACTTGTTGCCCTGAACGTTGCATTGAATTCACATTAAAACAGCTAACTGGCTGCAAATTGTGCAACAATCATTTTGCAGGTTTTTGCAAACATTATTTAGGAGCCTGTCAGTACAGATCAACTTGGCATACAGAAGCACTCACTATCAATGAAATCGCTATAGATACACAAGAGTAGTCTTTCTACTCTTTTCTTTTTAAAACTCCATTTGGATGACCTTGACCTTTCCCCCTCCACCCACCTTAGTTTATATAAACCCCATTCCCACTGACCACAGCATCACTTCATCGTGCTCCCTCGTCAAAGCAACATCAGCTATGGAAAGTAAGCGCATCTCATGTTGCGAGCATAGGTGTTTGGAGATACAAGGCGTCACATATTGTGCAAAGAAGCGTTGGGAGGAAGAGACGGGGACAACCTATTGCTGTGAGGATAAGTGTTTCCTCTTACCAAAGTGGCAAGTGGATGGGCTGGCCTGCCGGCAATGTGAATGCTTCGGATGTTGCAGGTGTAGATGCAAGAACCAACAGCTGCCACCACCGGTACTACAAACTTTCAAAATCTACAAATCCAAATACTTTTATACTTGTTGTCCGCAGCGGTGTATTAAATTTCACTTCTCCAATCTTACCAATTGTCGGAAGTGCTACGGACAACCTGATGGGTGGTGCACCTGTTTTCTAGACTCCTGCCGCTACAGATCGGATTGGTTTACAGATCCGTTGGAAATTGATGAGGTCGCCCAGGAAGCACAAGAGTAGTCTTTCTACTCTTCAACTTTTTTAAAACTCCATTTGGATGACCTTGAGATTTCCCCCTCCACTTCCCCATATACCTAGAGTACACAGAGCCTGATAGTCAGTCACTCGGTGGCTGTCGTGGGGTGCGCATCGGTGTCGGCGCTCCGTTGTTAGGTTTTCAAGGTCACAGTAATATCAAATTGTTGGTGTTGTGCTGGTTCAAGGTCACCTGAGGGATAACCGATTGCCCATTTAGGCGGGGTCATGTCAGAAACTCGAGTTTAACTTGGCACTTTTGCCGTTTCTCGTCGAAAATTCGCTCCAAGTGGTCAAGGTCACGGGGACTCCGACTGAAACTCGGAGCGTAGTGCGAGAAACGGCAAAAGTGCCAAAAAATTTTAAGTTTCGGCGTGACCTTGACCTCAGTGGCGTCGGTGACGTCATTTTGATGACGTAAGGGGTGATGACGTCATCAGCACGTCATTTCTGTGACGTCATGGGTGTGACGTCATAGAAATGACGTCATTAGTGATGACGTCATCGATGACGCAATCGATGACGTCATCGATGACGTCATCGGTGAGGTCATTGACCTCGATGACGTCATCCCTCAGGTGACCTTGAACTGAGCCAGCACCAACAATTTGACACTACTGCCTGCTGCAACTGTTCAAATGCGTACTGTGCATGTTGTGCGTCTACCTTCTCTTCGCCACCACCTTCGGCGTCTACCACTCCCTCACCAGTGGACGACACTCCAACACCTCTCTGCACAAGAACACGACTTTGATTTAATTTTAAAAATAAACTAAAACCTCCCGCGGCCCGGCGCCGCCCCACCCCTCCCCATTCCCACCGAGCCCCTGAGGCTCCCACTTTTTTAAAACCCCCTCCAAATGACCTTGACCCACTTCCCAAACCCATCCATCACTCTCACCCCACACTTCCAACCCCACACCTGCCTCTTCCAACCAATGACCTTGAACTGAGCCAACTGTAGCCATTCCCTACTACTCATCACGATTTTAAATGTGACTGAATAAAATTTGTTATACATAGATTTATTTTTAAGGATGTGAAAACTTTCCCTAGAGTAATAATTATAATGTGGTGCGAAAACGCGCCCCATACCTGCAGGTCACGTTTTCGCAAACGACTTACTTACATTTTTTTGTATACTCTTAAAAAATATCTTGCCTTTCGTCGAAAAACATGCTATCTAACAGTAGCTAATAGTATGATTCACGAAAATAGTCCGATGAGAGGGAATACATTGTTGCCAAATTTATTCTGAAGCACATTTTTGTACTACATTGCACATGGTAAACATAATCACAAATGACAACATTGCAGGGTGAGAGGGGGTGAGGGAGGACACAGCTGTTTAAATTTCCATCGGACTATTTTCGTGCATCTATTTATAAAAGAGGAAGTATGTATATATATTTATATATATGTATGTTGCCTATAGACTCCGAAACCGCTCAACAGATTGCAACGAAACTTTCAGGCATTATTAAGCATTATTCAAGGATCGTTTGTGTGAAGTTTAGTGCAAATCTGTCCAAAGGGCTCTGACCCAGAGGGCATACAATGGTGCAGTGTCAGGTTTTAGAAATTTAGTGTTTACAAAATGAACTGATGTAATTAAAAAATTTGAAAGTTTCATTCAAGCAGATGCTTAGGCCTATAATCATTGAAGTAACCAGGTGTGAGGTATAATGTTGATGTTTGTGTTGTCTTTCTGGCTCCGCCCTACGGAAGTTACACTAAAAGTCTACAGGTGGTGAAATTTGACATGGACGATTCTCTTTCTCCATAGGTGCACCATAGGTCCATAGGTTTTGCAAATATAGTTTTTTAAGCTCTTTAGGGCTCCATCCCACTGGACTTCAAAATTACTTTAGGGTCACCGGGGTTGAAATTTGATGGACGATTCTCTGTACCCATAGGTACACACTAAGAAACGATTTTGCAAATATAGTTTTTTAAACACTTTAGGGCTCCGCCTCACTGGACATTGAAATTACTTTAGGACCTCCGGAGCTGAAATTTGACATGGACGATTCTCTTTGCTCAGGTACTCCACTAGGAAACGGTTTTGCAAATATGGTTTTTAAGCTCTTTAGGGCTCCACCTCACTAGACTTCAAAATTACTATAGGGCCACCGGAGTTGAAATTTGATGGACGATGCTCTTTACCCATAGGTACTTACTAAGAAACGGTTTTCCAAATATAGTTTTTTAAGCTCTTTAGGGCTCCACCCCACTGGACTTTAAAATCACTTAAGGGCCACCGATGTTGAAATTATATGGATGATTCTTTTTGTTCATAGGTGCTCACTAAGAAACGGTTTTGCACATATCGTTTTTAAGCACTTTAGGGCTCCACCTCACTGGACTTTAAAATTACTTTAGGGCCACCGGGGTTGAAATTTTAATGTACGATTCTTTTTGTTCATAGCTACTCACTAGGAACCGGTTTTGCAAATATAATCTTTAAGCTCTTTAGGGCTCCGCCCCACTGGACTTTAAATTACTTTAGGGCCACCATGGTTGAAAATTTACTTGGACATGCCTCTTTACTCATAGGCACTCACCAAGAATAAATTGTTTTGCAAATATATTTTTTAGTAGGGCTGTGCTCCACTGGACTTTAAATTTAATTTAGGGCCTCCGGGGTTGAAATTTGACATGGGCACGCCTCTTTGCTCATAGGTGCTCTTACATTTGCAATTACAATCACTAAGATACAAGGCAAACTTAGACTATTCTGGGTTTAAATTTGCAAAATGCCTGTTTATCCTTTGGCCTTACGGTAATATTAATATACTTACTTTCTATGCCATTGACTTTTTTTGTTATATTAAAAAACTTAAAACTTTACTTATCTTTTTTTGTATATTAAAATCGCTTTATTTATGTAAACACCTTAATGTGAGCGCAGCAACGTGCGCCGGGTAACTGCTAGTCTTACTATAATATACTACCAAGTGTTATGATATATCTTGGTTGGTTGTGACTGTAAATACAAAAAATACAAAAAAATAAGAAAAAGTGCGAAAAACCTGTCCTTCGTCTCCCCTACCTACCAAAAAGTGAACGATAACAAATAATGAAAATGCTTTATATACAGTGAATAACCAGCCTATTCCATAAACAATTCGTTTATCACTTGCAGAATAATTACAAAGAATAATAGTAGTTTTCATCACTAGGAGCAAAAGTGGGTCTTTTTGGTGCGCAATCGTGTTTTAAAAACGAGGCGCAGCCGAGTTTTTAAAAACGATTAAGCATCAAAAAGACACTTTTGCTCCGAGTGATGAACAAAGTTTTTTATCATAATGCGAAAATTAGTCTTTTTATCGTTAAAAATAATAACTATAAAGTTTTATTTTTGAGGTTATATTTACAAAGTAAGTAATATGCAGTGTTTATATTTCTTTTTCATCACTCCGTATACGAAAGTGACAACTTGCCGTACAGCTGAGACCTTGGAAAGTAGTCATTTCCCAAACTGTCAAACCGTCAGCTGATTTTACTGACCTGTACGGAAAGTAATGTTTGTAAACATTACTTTCCGTCCAAGGTAAACAAACTTTTCCGTACAGCAACAATCAGCTGGGTTTAAAACAAATTAAATTTTGAATTCCAGCTTTGTTTACTTTGTCCAATGGCGAAGAATTTACAAAAATAATCCTCCTTTAAAACTTCCACATTTATTAATAATTGCGTCGTGATGAAAAGTATCGTTCACAACTCGTCCGGAAAGCCTATTTCCAGGCTCGATAGTGTTTTCCACGCTCGGCTTCGCCTCGCGCGTAAAACACTATCTCGCCCAGAAATGGGTCACTTTGCGGACTAGTGGTGAAATATACTATTATTTACAAACAATGATTTTCATAACGTTTTAATTCCAAAATTCTGCTCATCATCAAATCAATAGTAATATACTTGGCAAACAGCTGACTTTTCAGTACTAGGGCCTAAAAAATTCTCCAGATGATTTTTCAGTCCTAGGACAGAAAATAATCGGTTTTGGTACTATTGAGAGAACAAAAAACTGGCTGATATCGTGCAGAATGATAAATAGTTATTTGTGCTTCTAGGGACTAAAGTACAATTTTTTCTCCCTGAAGGGAAAGTGTTGTCGCCCGAAGGCGAAGCCGAGGGCGACAATTTCCCTGAGGGAGAAAAGGACTTTAGTCCCTTGATGCACACAACATTTTTCCTCCACCTACACGAATAAAATTTAGGCCTAATAGGCCTACCGTAGATAATTTAACTTTACCTTCTTAGATCCCTTGCTTCGTCAAGCTGGATCTGTCACATCAACATAAAAACACACAAGGTAGGCCATGTCAATTTTAAAGAACACAAAAAAACAAAATATATAATTTAAGCCTAGTCAAAAGTTTTACACTTATGTTTTGGACTTCTTAGGTTAATAGCCTACCCAAGCAAAATGTCAACAAACACGTACACTGCCACGGCCATCTCTAGTACTAGAGATGCTGCTCACCCACTGCTGACTGAATGGTCAGCAGTGGGTGAGCAGCAGCTACAGCTGCTATTAGTCAACAATGAGTAACGAAACAAATACAAAGTAACAGCTGACAGTGGCTCATGTTCTTTTTAATCTCTCTTTTAATGTTATTCTTATGTAACTAACTTTAGCCCCGTGGTACGAAAAAACTCAAGTTTTCCCTAGGTAGAAAGATTAAGTATTCAAGTCACATGGGATAGAAATTAGTACTTGACTACTCTATTCCAAGGAGTAAAATACGGCTTTAGATAGTAGGTGGAGGAAAAAATTATTTTTAGAGCTCTGCATGTTTTTTCAAGTTGAAAGGGGCGGTAAAATATGGTTGTTTACTGCTTGCACCGTTGAAGGTAACTGTCCCGATCTAATTTTACCTCGGGAAAGCCGGAAGGTGACAATGTCCACATCGGACATGCTATCGACCCAACTCCGACAGTGGCCGGTCGATGGCGTGACGTCACAGGCCCTACTGACGTCACGTGACTCCTGGTCACTCTCGTCGGCCAGCGGCGTTGGTCCTGTTATATCCTATTGGGCTATTTTCTACCGATGAATATCCTATGCTGTTGGACCTTCTGAATTCGTCTATAAAGTGTCAACACAATTCTGTGCAGAAAGTCTGTCGGAAAGAAAATGTAACAATTTATAAAGGCGATTCGCTGAAAACATGACACTTTGCAACCTAAGCTTTTTAAAAAATTCGTACTGATTAATATTAACATTCTAATCATTGTATATATTTATATTTAATAGTGTGTAGATGCAAAAACGCACGATCTTACCATATTGTAATTGGTTATATTTACCGTATAGTTTTATAAAGAAAATATCATTCCCCTGTCAATGAAAATTAGGGGAGTGAGAAATTTTAGGTTAGAATTCAATACTGTAGAGAATTCAAAAACTACTGTAAAGGTAGTACAGTAGTCAGACATAACTTGATATATAAGTATAATTTGAATATGCTCAAAAATTATCTTGAAATTTTTGACATAGTAATGAGACAGCGAAAAACTAACTCCCAATGTGCCAGACAAAGAAACAAATTTTAACTCCCTGAACTGTACAACAAGTTGTAATAGTTTCTGCACTGCCATAGTCAAGAGGCTGCCTGGACACTGTGGTTAAAACTGCTGAAGTTACCTTTTAATAGTGACGGGATTTTCAAAGGTTGACAGGGAAATGAAAACTCAGCAGGACTAAGTATAATCTAACAAAATATTATGCTTTTTAGAAACGTTGAAAACATTGATAGATATTCTGATTTTGTGGTATAGGCCTATTGGAAATATGTATAAAACTCTTTATTTTTTAATCCTTTGCTATACACTAATAGTTTTTATAAATTTGTGAAGCGACTGAATCTGGTTTGTGACATGGCAGGGTGATGAGAATACATAACTTAACAATTAAATAAATATATAAACAATCCCATTAAAAAGTATTTAAAACCTATTATTTTGTGAATTTGAATTCGTCTAGTAGGCCTAAGTATCAACAAACGTCTGTACAGGAAGTCTGTAGGAAAGGAAACTTGTTAATTATTAGGCCTATATTCATTTCGCTTCACCTTAGGAAGTTCAAAAATTAGCAAGTATGATAAAATTTCACAGCCTCCGGCGCTCAGTTTCAACTGAGTAGGCCTTATGACGGGATCAGGACTATCTTCAATGGTTTTATATTGGGTGTACTTAAAGTGCTCATATCTATTGGTGTAGTGTTTAAAATCCATAACCCAAAAACTTTCAATGTCATAAAGTGGTTATAATATTTTTAAATTCTTCGAAAATTTGTTCAAGAGGGATGTATTCTATATTACCGCAGTCGAAGGCTTTGGTCAAGTCGGCAAAACAGCCGCTCGATCACCGACTTGTCGTCGCAATACCGCCAACAATTTCAAGGGGCTTACAGTAGTTACCAAGTTGATCATACTTTAAAGTAATATGTCCTGAGGTCAAACCTTTCGTAAGCTCCACAGAATTATGCTTAATTTTGCAACATACAATAGGAAACTACATTACCGTATCCTATAACAGTATCGGATTTAGTCCGATTAAAATGAAAATGAAAAAGCCAAATAGCCAAGTCAAGAAGAGATATATAGAACATGTTTTGCTTTGGTGAATCCTGCACCGACCGAGACTTCAAAGCAGTCTACTATTGCTTTCAGAGATTGAATGCAAAAATACAAAATACTCTTTCTGTTTTCTAACATTCAATACACCAGAACCAACAAAATGCTGACAGCAGCAGAACTAGGCCTATAGACCTTGTACCGCAGTTCCAAGTTTCCAGGAGTCGATGAGGTCAGAATGCAACGCAAGCTTCATCAAGCTGGCGTGTTCTTCCCTGAACGGAAAATTTCAGAGCTTTCGACTTCCCTGAAATCCAGTTTTGGGTGACTAGTTGTTTTCGTCAGTGACGATCACAATTCAAGACAGTATCCCTTTTCACTAAATCGTTATTGCAAAACGTACAATTGAAATCTCTTATAGTTCTTTCTTAATTAGTATAACTCAGAAATACCACGGAAGCCCCGAGGGGCCAAAGAGTAAGCATAAATTTGTTATACCGTCGTGTTTAAAAGTCGGCGAGCCGCGTTTCAAAGTTGGTGAGCCGTGCCGACTTTCAAACACGGCGGTATGGTAAATTTATGCTTACTCTTTGGCCCCTCAGTTCTTCCGTAAAATTCAGCTAGATTATTCTGCATGATGCCAAACGATTATTTTGAATTTAATCTCCTCGCCCATGAGTAATCATCTGCATAATGTGTTCAATTTGTTATACGGCTCACAATATCTGAGTAACGTAATTTGTTAAACCACTTGATAACGTATACTATACCACCACTCTATTTTCTTTTCCTCCACCTACTATCTAAAGCCGTATTTTACTCCTTGGAATAGAGTAGTAAAGTACTAATTTGTATCCCATGTGACTTGAATACTTAATCTTTCTACCTAGGGAAAACTCAAGTTTTTTCGTACCACGGGGCTAAAGTTAGTTACATAAGAATAACATTAAAAGAGAGATTAAAAAGAACATGAGCCACAGTCAGCTGTTACTTGTATTTGTTTCGTTACTCATTGTTGACTAATAGCAGCTGTAGCTGCTGCTCACCCACTGCTGACCTTTCAGTCAGCACTGGGTGAGCAGCATCTCTAGTAATAGAGATGGCCGTGGCAGTGTAGGTGTTTGTTTACATTTCGCTTGGGTAGGCTATTAACCTAAGAAGTCCAAAACATAAGTGTAAAACTTTTGACTAGGCTTAAATTATATTTTTTTTGTGTGTTTTTTAAAATTGATATGGCCTACCTTGTGTGTTTTTTATGTTGATGTGATTGATCCAGCTTGACGGAGCAAGGGACATATGAAGGTAAAGTTAAATTATCTACGGTAGGCCTATTAGGCCTAAATTTTATTCATGTAGGTGGAGGAAAAATGTGGTGTGCATCAAGGGACTAAAGTACTTTTCTCCATCAGGGAAGTTGTCGCCCTCGGTTTCGCCTTCGGGCGACAACACTTTCCCTTCAGGGCGTAGGCTTGCCATAATTTTACAGGACCAAACCGGGACGCCCAGGATGAAAGCCAAACCCCCCTTCCCCCCTCCCACAACAGGCCTAATAATGGAGAACGATTCCTCAACTATGCAAAATATAAGCTTAGGTTAAAAATATTATAAAATTTTTTTTTAGATCATACATAAAATATTTTATTTCAGTCTGGAAAAGTTATATTGCGTATGCATGATTGATTAATTAAAAGTAAAACATAAAATGAAAGCAGTATATTTTTGGTTAGCTTATTATTCTAACACGTGCTCAAAAGATAGGGCCAACGCCTTCTTGAATCAAAATAAGGTTGCAGCAATAATAAATCGCCTCTTCTTGTCATTAACATTTGACTGGAATAGACCTTTTTCAATAGTATGTCTATTTCTTCCACGCCAGAAATGCACTAGACTTGCCCAGCCAACCTTTATCCTGCATCTCTAGGACGTAATTTTAACTTTAAATTTGATTGCCTTCTAAAAATTGAATCTTCATACTAATTTAATATTAGTACTTTTATTGTTATAATGTTTAAAAGAATATTTTATTTTAATAAATAAAACAAACAAAAATGCTATTTTTTTGTTAGTAATTTACTGTTTTCTCAACTTTTACAAAAACCGGGACAAAAACAAAACCGGCCGGGACACCGGGACAACAGCTAAAAACTGGGACTGTCCCGGTCAAACCGGGACGTATGGCAAGCGGCTGTAGGCCACTTCATCCGATGTTTGGGGTGTTTTGAAAACCGTACACTTCATCCGAGGGTCAGGTCGAGCAAAAAAAATCATTAATACCCTCCAAACGGAGCTGCCAAAATAGTACACTTCATCCGACGGCCAGCGCTCGGGGTTAACCGCTTCGGTAGAATATTCCAGGGGAGGTTATATCCTTGCCCTGACTGAGTGAAATGTGTTGCTTCTGGAACCTCGTTTGAACTAAGGAATTTTGGATAAGAGCAATGAATATTGTACAATCCGATTCAGAACCCGCCCTGTCACGTGTGTTGTCTTATTTGATTTTTGATCAGAATTCGTATATTTTGTAGCATATTGGATTATTTTGATTTATATTTCTTGAGTTAAGTATGTTAGAGTTAAGTATTTCTTGAGTTATTTTTAAAAAATGAAAATAGATACAATTAATTTTACAATAGTCATAATTACAATCGTCTTTTGCATTCCTTATATATAATTTTTTACTTTGTGAATTACCTACGATGATGAATTAATGGCCTAGAGGTCCAAAGATCATTGAAAATGTCATTATGAGAAGTGTTTTTGCTGCTGATAATATTTTTTGACTGCATATAGAACTGTCAAATGTTGCTACCAAACAATAATACATTGCATTATAAGTCTATTTACGCAGTGTTTAGGTGTTTAAAAGTAAGTGACTTTATCCATTCTCAAAGGTAAATAAAATATTTTAGTTTATTGAAAAATGAGATATTAAGTCCAACTTGTTGACAAAATTTTGTAACCAGTTTTAATTAACATTAAATTACAAGTAATTTCATTTTCAATACGGGGTACAGAAATTTAAACATATATGAAACTATTTTACTTCAAAATTACTTTTAGAAAAAAAAAATGAGTTTTAAGATGTTTTATTCATAAGGAAAATCAGTATACTGACTCTTTTTGGTATAACAACAATGCATTTATTTATTTATATAGGAAATAAGATTAAAGAATATATTTTATACTTTGGATGACTCGTGAATGTGAATGCTAAGATTAATGTTAAAGCCAAAAGGCGTCGTTATAATCAATATAGCGGAAATTTACGCTCATAAACAAAATCGAAAGTGTTTTTAAATCAAATATATGATTAGTAGGGCCTATTAATATGTTACCGTATACGCTCTATAGTAATTAATTGTTTAAAACCAACCATCTTGTACAAACTTCTCGACCATAATAATTCTCGTCCATGCTAACTCGTTAAATGCAAAGACGTGTTAGTAATACAATTATGAAAAACTTGTCTAAAAATAATATAAAGTCACCTTGAGTAAAACATTTTGCAGAACACTTCATTGTTTGGTAACGTTCGCAAACCCACTTAACTTTACCGCACTTTTTTATAAACTCATATTCATCATCAGGGCATTTTTACCCCTTTGGCTTAAAACTAAAAGAACAGTTGCCATTCACACTGATTGTCACCTTGGTAGAACTACTGTTTTGGAATTCACGACGGTTAGTTTTCAAGCTCGGGCCCATCCTCCACCCTTTCTTAGGTTGGAAATTCTTAGGAATTCTTGTGTCTAACATTTCTAGGAACGCAGATGATCACAATTTTCAAATATCCCTGTCGCTTAAAAATAATAACACCTTGTTCAAAAATAATAGTTTTAAATAACAAAGTATTATAAAACGCATATAAAAAACATTAAGTTGCAGAAATTGTATTAGATTACTGGACAACATTAATAATGTAATTTAAATTAATTTAATACAGTTCCCAATGTAAACAGTTATTTAATAAACCCAGTGCAACACGCCCCTCTAAAATAGGGTGGATTGTTCTACCGCGGTGGCGTACCGTGGCGGTCAACCGCCGACCGCCAGCTGTCGGATGAATGTACTATTTTGGCAGCTCCGTTTGCAGGGTACTAATAATCTTTTTTTGCTAGATCTGACCCTCGGATGAAGTGTACGGTTTTCAAACACCCTAAAAATCGGATGAAGTGGCGTACATGCATGGCAAGCCTACTTCAGGGAGAAAAAATTGTACTTTAGTCTCTAAAAGAACAAATAACTATTGTCTCAAATTAATCACCCTCCCAATTGAATCGTTTGATGAAGTGACGCAAAACACAAACGAAAACGACAATCTGACAAGCAAGTTCGGCTGATGAATAAAATTTCTGGGACATAGCGAATACCTCTTTTCCCATACCTCTTCCCTCTTTTCCCGTTCTACTCCGATGCCGAACGAAGCCGCTAGGATAGTAATCAGAACCAGTCAGCTACTCTATTTCACGCCGTTTCTTCGACGCAATTTCACACTTGTTTGGAGAACGCTTCGCATTCCTCGCTCGCTTCTGTGTTGAAGAAAATGTAGTAACTCTTTTTCTGACTAATACAATAATTGCTTTTGGCACCGGCAGAAGTAATTCCATAGTTTATGGCTGAATAAAAACGAAATATTTTTCCGAGTTCTTCTTGTTCTGAGAGAAATTTTATTGATCTGTGTAAAAACTAATATAAATTGAACAAAACCAGTGTAATGGGCTTTATCATCATGGATGCAGCTTGATTGCTCACTGTAATATAACTTTTGAGTTTTTTACTAGTTTTGTGCCATTATTCCCCAGATGGACTTCCAAAATCTCATCCAGCTATAAGGAAACTATCAAGTAATGTCCACTGCTTCCGAGGAAGATTCATGGCTATGCTGCAGTTAGATATGCAAAAAGTTGTGCAAACCATTAAAACGGAAACCAGAATGAAGGATTTTGAGGGTGGCTTGTGTATTCCCCAGATGGACTTCCAAAATCTCATCCAGCTATAAGGAAACTATCAAGTAATGTCCACTGCTTCCGAGGAAGATTCATGGCTATGCTGCAGTTAGATATGCAAAAAGTTGTGCAAACCATTAAAACGGAAACCAGAATGAAGGATTTTGAGGGTGGCTTGTGTCAGCAGCCAACTGAGAAGCTGAAGAAGTTTTTTGGGACCTCAATCAGCAATTCTCCAAGGACAGGATATTATGAATGGATATAGCTTTGGAGGAGATAAGATATACAAAGATACAATAATTTGTAATTGTAAATAAAGAAAAAGAACTATAAACTATTAATATGATGGTCAAATTATTAATTGTTACAAAATTTTCTTTTCAATAACATCATCTTCATAAAATGGTGTAAAGAAACCAAGTTTATCCGTATTATACTGTGCAATTCGGCAAACCATTGCATGTATGGTCAGTTAACAGTTTCTGTTTCCCCCATTTTTCTCTCTTCCCTAGCTATAGTAGGATTCACGAAAATAGTCCGATGAGAGTCGATGCATTGTTGCCAGATTTATTCTAAAACACATTTTTATACTGTATTACACATGGTAAACAAAACCACAAATGACAACATTGCAGGGCGAGAGGTTGTGAGGGGGGGACACAGCTGTTAAAATTTCCATCGGACTATTTTCGTGCATCTTACTATAGCAAAGACCATCTCACTTCGTATACCTTTAATACCGTAATTGAAATGGCGACCTAACTCATTAGGTAGTTTAAAGCCATGTATGAATGAGAGATGAGTGTAGGATGATTGAGTCGCGATCTTGTAGTCTTGTTACTGACTAAGGACGACATCCACCTTAGACAGAACTGTTAATTCATAGCCCAATTTATTCTAAAACACATTTTTATACTGTACTAGAGATCGCCTCCTGATCGAAATTCGATCAAAATTTCGGTTGATCTGGACATTAGAAACTTAAAAACATCTGTTCTTCCTAATTTTCTAGCAGTTGTTTTTACAACAGCTGTCTAATGATTCATTCAATTCTAGTTTCTCCATAAGATTAACATTAGAAATTTAAAAGCCTGTGGGGCGTAGCCCTGGAGTCCGACGTGAATTAGAATGTGATTCTGCTCATCTACAGGACTATACCTTCCTAACGGTATGCGCGGATTTATCCTACGATGCACACGAGCTGAGAAAAAAGGAGGAAATGAAACATGCTTGCGTATTAATATATAGATTACACATGGTAAACAAAACCACAAATGACAACATTGCAGGGCGAGAGGTTGTGAGGGGGGGACACAGCTGTTAAAATTTCCATCGGACTATTTTCGTGCATCTTACTACAGTATAGCAAAGACCATCTCACTTCGTATACCTTTAATACCGTAACTGAAATGGCGACCTAACTCATTAGGTAGTTTAAAGCCATGTATGAATGAGAGATGAGTGTAGGATGATGATTGAGTCGCGATCTTGTAGTCTTGTTACTGACTAAGGTCGACATCCACCTTAGACAGAACTGTTAATTCATAGCCCAATAGCCAATGGTATCTAGGGATTTACAGTTTAACGTGGGATCCGAACCACAATTGACCTCTTATGTACGAATTGGTCTAATTATGAGGATGGTCTTTGTGGATTATCTAGTAGCCTATTCACTAGTGCGGACGTTAATCCCCACTAGGGAATATTGCATCCACAAGCCATCGCTTATGACTATCCACAATTCGTGACCTCCAAGTAGCTGGATTACAGGACCATCTTAGGTGAATTGATAATGTACAGAGCAAGGGTACACGGGTTTCATTCTGTTATTTTGATTTTGGATTACGAGTGATATTTTTTAACGTTTTGATGGAAAACGTTCCAAACCCAGGTCTTGTTATCCAATGACAAATGGGAACTGGGAACTGGCTCCGTAATCGAACCTTTAAATAGCTACCAACTTTTCTCAGGATTGAACCGGCAACCTTTGATTTCAAAGTCAAGCGCTCTAACCACTCCGCTGCTAATGGGTCTCAAGTCCCTTGAACTCTGTAAGTTGGGCGTCAATCTACGATGCACCTACTGTTTAACTACACGCGGACGCTTTACCAGCACCAGGGTTTCGCAGAACTTTTGCAGAACTTGTTTGCTCTCACCATTTAGAGCAAACAAAATAATGGAGGATATAATATAAGTACACTGGTTCCGACTTTAGCTACTGTTTTTAAATGGATATGAAAATTAGAGATCTAAAGGACAGTAAAACTTGCTATTCAAGTCGAGTAGACCTACTATAGGTCTATAGGTAGGTCGGGTGGTCGATGTGCTTCAGCCCAATTCAAGCTTTTGGTTGAACATCCTTTAATTCAAGAAGGTGAAAGAAACTTCAGTTTTTGTCGGGTTAGGATCTGGCTATATCATCATTCTTTAAAGTTAACGTATTCCTAAAGAAAGGATCATCAAGTCGATGTCAGTGTGTCAGATTTCCTTGTATGAACCCTGATACCTGGGGCAGGCCATTCTTTAATCGCCTTCCAAAAATACTTGAGTTGCTATTTACGTGTCACTTGGAGCATTTAAACTTATCAGATCAAATTTTATCATTCTGCCGGAAGGTATCAGGAAAGGAAAAGAGCTCAGGATGTGCATCGATGTGAGGACGTGAAGTTTGCTTCACAGCAACGGACTTTTCTCCATGCAGTGTTGTAGGCTATGCTGCTCTAACAGGCCTAAAAAAACAGTGTCAGGATAATCAGTCTTTTCTTAAACGAATCCTCAATGAAAGACATGAGAGAAAGATTCTTATCACAGTAGTTGCGCCCAAGCCTAAATTTTACTCGTTTATGAGTGAGTGATGAATGCTATGCTGGCATTGAGAACAGGAGGGTCAACCTATCTATAGGAGTTTGTAAAATACTTATATCTCTGAGACGATGTTCCAGCCGTTGTGGATCTTTTCCGAGATATAAGACAGTTGTTATATGGGATATTTTAAATAGTAGCCTATCCTGTTTGGCGGTAAACGTCCAAGAAGGCCTGTGTATAACCGTTGTACCCGAGTATTTTGATTAGGCCTAGTAAGTGAAAGGTTATTTCAAATCGTAAAATTGTGCTTGAAGACAACCCTTTTCTCACCCAGCTTTAATTTATTTTCCTGTCTCAGGTTTAGATTTACGCTCTGAAAATTGGGAGGGAATGCATTAATCATCTTTACTATCGAAATTCACTAAGTCGTGGGAGGGGCATTGCAAATTCAATTTGTATTCCTACTAGTATTACGAGTCTAGAGGAAAGGCAGAAAACTTTTAATGTCTAAAAATACTTATTCCTTAACCCTCCGAGTTTTCAATATAGCACCCCTGGATTGTTACGCATTTTTTAAGCTTTTGCATACTTTCAAATAAAAATTAATAAAAAATATATTTTTCCTCCACCTACTATCTAAAGCCGTATTTTACCCCTTGGAATAGAGTAGTAAAGTACTAATTTCTATCCCATGTGACTTGAATACTTAATCTTTCTACCTAGGGAAAACTCAAGTTTTTCCGTACCACGGGGCTAAAGTTAGTTACATAAGAATAACATTACAAGAGAGATTAAAAAGAACATGAGCCACAGTCAGCTGTAACTTGTATTTGTTTCGTTACTCATTGTTGACTAATAGCAGCTGTAGCTGCTGCTCACCCACTGCTGACCATTCAGTCAACAGTTGGTGAGCAGCATCTCTAGTATTAGAGATGGCCGTGGCAGTGTAGGTGTTTGTTTACATTTTGCTTGGGTAGGCTATTAACCTAAGAAGTCCAAAACATAAGTGTAAAACTTTTGACTAGGCTTAAATTATATTTTGTTTTTTTCGTGTTCTTTAAAATTGATATGGCCTACCTTGTGTGTTTTTTATGTTGATGTGACAGTTCCAGCTTGACGGAGCAAGGGATCATATGAAGGTAAAGTTAAATTATCTACGGTAGGCCTATTAGCCCTAAATTTTATTCGTGTAGGTGGAGGAAAAATGTTGTGTGCATCAAGGGAGTAAAGTACTTTTCTCCCTCAGGGAAATTGTCGCCCTCGGCTTCGCCTTCGGGCGACAACACTTTCCCTTCAGGGAGAAAACATTGTACTTTAGTCCCTAGAAGCACAAATAACTATTATGACCTAGCACTATAAATGTATTGTAGGCTATATATAATATGAAAGTAGATAAAATGACTATCTAAGAATACAAAAATTACTACCCTTACTAATGGTTACCAAAATTAGGCTACAAGTTAAAAATTAAAAAAAATTCCAAAAAAATTTTATGTAACTTTGCTTTCCCCAAAAATAATTTTAGAAACACGTAATCAAAATTCCAAGATATACATTTTGTTTGGAATTTCATGCAGTTGAAGAAAATGTATAATTAATATAGACTAGAAGCATTTGAAAAAAAATGTATGTTAAATAAAACCAAATATGTCCTATGGTACTTATCCTAATCCCATAAGAACACATGTAAAATCAAGCTAGGATTATTATACTAATTCCTACTCCCCTATTTATGATTATAAACTTGATAAAACATATAACTTTATTCCAATTATGTAAATTAACAGTATTAGTAAAAATTTTAACCATTTATAACCTTAAAACAATTGGTAAAATACATATTCTTTACAAAGTTAGCAGTTTTTTCCCAGATATTTCATTGCATATTACAAACAACCAATCACGATTCGCTATTTGAAATGGGTGTTTTTTCGATAGCTTAGAACCTTCCGGTAACAGCGGTAGCGTTCACGGGTCCGTTTCTGTCATTCCCTATAACGTTAGGCCTACGTCACGTTTTCGAAGAGTCGAAAAATCGACTCAAACGCTCCGAGGCCGAATAGCTGGGCCGAAAAATCTATGAATAACGCTCGGAGGGTTAATATTATCAGAAGAATATCTCAACAAGATATGATGACTATTTAAGGATAGCTTTCCCCAAACACAGCATTAAACTATGTTTAACTTTAACGTAGTTTAATTCAATACTAAACCAATGGCCAAATTTGCTTTAAACTTATTAGCTTTGGGAAAGCGCCCCTAAGTCACATTTGACGAATTGTCATCGAAATAATAAACTGGGATTAATCATTAAAACTAGTCAGAAAAATTTGAACTTGGCGGTCTATTTATTCAATTTTTGTCTGTGGAGGATTTATAACAACCTATTCTTTTTACTTTGGTAAAAGTATAAGTAGACATATAAATGAGTCTCTGGTTGGGCTTTGCGAAATTATTTAGCTCTTTAATAATGCCTATGTTTCACACACCTTGCTTCATCAGTTATAAGAAACAATAGTTTTGTAAATGGCAAAAAAAATCTCCTCACGCATGAAAGGGGGTAAATAAATGAACAGTAGAGTTCTTGCAAAAGCATATTTTCCTACTTTGGATGGGTAAAAAATAATTCTCTCATGATTCTTCCTAATTTGTACAATAGGCTAGACACTGAAGCGGACATAGACCATACAACGCGTTGTGGGGACCAATCGTCGTTTTTTTTATTTCACGGGGAACGATCATGGGTGCTCCTCTCAAACTTGGACCAAGGATAATGTTAACCGGACTAATTGTGCCTACGTACAATTAATTACAGCAGGCTAATAATGATGACATATGTGACAATACCCCCGTCGCAGCAGACCTGCGTACTTAGCGTAATACTATTTTCAATGGCAATCTTTACATAAGTGTACATAACACATTTAAAACACACACTATGAGTCTTTACATAAGTGTGTGATATCAAATTTTCATGATGATCAGACAATTTTTTCTATACCGATCTTACTGGTTGACGAACTCATCCAAGAGAATCTAACTTTACATGCCTGTACCAAATTTCATGATGATCAGACGATTTTTATAACTAGTGCGTGTTCACAAACACTCAAAATAGAAAATTCTATTTCCCATATAAGCCCATGTTAAATTTTTTAGTAAATCGTTATTTGTGCAGTTTTAAATGGGTTTCCGACACATAATCACTACGTATCCAGAAAGTACACATAAAAAGCCACAAGTTAATATATATAATTATGTAATCGCAGAGGTGTCCCTACAACGATATAAACGGCAGCTCCCATGAAAACGACGGTAATAGCTTATTTCCAAAGGAAATTCGCTAAAATGAGAAAGATTGTTACATTGTTACCCATCTGGGAAAATAACAATAATATAAGATTAAGTAATACTATTGACAATAGAACATTTGGCTAAGCCTACTCTTACTACTTCTATTGTCAATGGCAGCATGTTCCATTGAAAACAAATAAATCACTGCA
Organism: Neoaliturus tenellus; assembly: GCA_030545055.2. Classification (NCBI taxonomy): domain Eukaryota; kingdom Metazoa; phylum Arthropoda; class Insecta; order Hemiptera; family Cicadellidae; genus Neoaliturus; species Neoaliturus tenellus. The sequence goes on along the minus strand of CM061537.1, from coordinate 53,393,429 downwards.
AATAAATGCAAATAAATCACTGCATAAAATTGCTACAAGTCCAGGAATGTGTACCCACAATAAATACTCTTATTTATTGTCATTCTAAACCTGCTCCACAATAAACAAAGGATATCGTGTAATATTCTACATCGAAGAAAATTTAATATAGGCAACCTGCATTGACTATTTAGGTCTATTGTGACAGTTCACATTGCTTATTTAAGTCGTCCATTATTGGGTCCATTAGCTAACAACAATGTAAATATGACAATCCTCATAGGATATCTTAATATTTAACATTGACACTATTCACACTAAAAATAATTACACTGATTAATGAATTTAAGATGATACGTTACAAGACATTTTCATGCAAACTTAAAAATTAGCGTGATACACTTAATTTAGCCTAAAGATAAATGCTTCATAAAGTAGAACGTTGGGTACAGCAGAATTGGCAAAGAATTAATGAATCTAAAAAAAATCACAGTCTGTTTTTTCTGCACCTTTCCAGTTGCCACGTTACTCAGTTGGTGAGTTCCGTTGATCAGTTGTGCCGTTGGTCAGTTGTGCCGTTGGTCAGTTGTGCCGTTGGTCAGTTTTGCCGTTGTTCAGTTGTCCGTACACCAATTGCACTCCAACAGATGCCGGGAACTTATAACCAGAGCACCTGATGAAGTACAATCAAAGTAGGACTAACTCTTATTCTTCTTTGTTGATTCAGGAAAAATATAGCTATACAAAACTATAACTCCCATACGACTAAATCAATGATAAATGCTAATTTAGTCACATATATGAAATCGAAATTAGGAGTACACAATGATGGCACAAAACAAACACTTTAATACAGACTAAAATTAGATTGTGCGACATTCTTACAAAGCAATATAAAAGTAACATCATTTATTTTAACTTATAGTCATTACTGTATTCAGCATAGGCGTCATTTGGGGGGGGCAAGGGGGGGCAGTTGCCCCCCCAATAATTTCGGTGATTTAAAAAAAATTGGGAAATTTTAAATGTTAGGTTATGTGGTGAAATATTTTGACTTTAACAAAATGTCTATTTTCAATTATTTATGTAAAACTCTTAAATTGGCTCATTCTGCAATCATCTTTGGCACGAAGTCCCATCTCACGTCTGTTGATTTGTTAATCATTATAACCATAGTTCATTAGAGTTTCCGATACAGAAAGAGCGCCAATGTGTCAGGTAGCGCAGCTTAGCGGTAGTGGGTCTGGAAGCTGGACAACAACAACGTCAAGTGAATGAGACATTTGCATTGATTGTATGTATATCTGTGTCATGAAGTTTTAAATTTTTTAATGTATTGTAGAAACACCATCGGTCAAGAAAGGTTGTGTTCTCTGGGGCTTTTGGCAAATAGAAAGATATGTAGAAATCGACATTACAAAAGTAATAAATTACTTGGATTCGCGGCGATATAGACGGCTTAATTTCGCAAGGTCAGTTAACTGAACTAACATGTCCTTGTGCTTTACCAAGAAATACAGTGAATTAATGAAATAACTAGTGTAAGCTACATGTTGCCCGAAATCGAGCATTTTAGTTAGTATACTGATAAAACATTTCATTTCCTACAACAGAGAAATTTACATTTTCTATAACATCTCTTGGTTAACATTTTTTGTAGGCCTACATACACTTTGCCATCGTTACCAAGATACTTTGGTCATTTGCATAGCTTAATACGGTACCTATAGTGGCAAATCTACTATATATTTGTCAAATACCACTCACTCACGTATCAGAGAATCTCCAAAACTATAAGGCCTAGAGGGTTAAAACTTGGCATGGACGTCCATCTTTGCTCTAAAACGCTCACTAAGAAACGGTTTTGCAAAATTCCATCAGGGCACCGCCCCACAGGACTTCAAAATTTTGTTACAATGTTATTCTTATGAGGGATTTTTAATATAAATCAAGGCAACAACGAATCTCCAAAACTATAGAGCATGCAGGATTGAAATGTTGTATAGACGTTCTTTTTTACCCATTGGTGCTCACTAAGAAACGGTTTTATGAAATTCCTGCAAGACTCCGCCCCACACCACTTCAAAATTTTGTTTCAATGTTATACTTATGGAGAACTTAAAATACGAACCTAGGAAACAACGAATCTCCAAAACTATAGGACCTACAGGGTTGAAATTTGGGATGGAAGTTCCTCTTTGCCTATAGGTGCTCACTAAGAAACGGTTTTGCGAAATTCCTTCAGGGCTCCGCCTCACACGACTTCAAAGATTTGATGTAGGCCTAATTACTGTTGAAGATCCAAAGCTATCAGCTGTTAGTGAAATAATAAATTTAAGAGACGACATAGCCATATGACAATGTTTTTATCTCTTTGTAAACAATTTAGATGGTGTAAAATGTTTATTGGTTAAGTTAATACAATTGATAAAAGGTGATGACGAACCTTGAACTGTTAGAAACTTACAGTTCTCTCGTGATTGTGCCTGTCTTTTGCCTGCATTATCCTTTGCTATGAAAGGGTCTATAGCAGATTGCCGCAGTATACGAGCCAAAATCGTCAAACATGCCACTGATAACTGGGACAGGCTGATACACATCAATTTCATGACGAGAGTGTCTGCCTTATCAAAACAGAAGGAAATATGTAGGCCTATCTACGACGTCAAGCTCTTATATCTATTGAATTTCATTTGAGTTAAAAATTACGGCCGAAATCAACAATGACAATTTGAAGTGTTTATTAATAAAACTATTAACTGGCAATACATGGACAAGCAGTGAATATAAAAAGTTTCAAGTTTACAGGTGAAGTAACCCAGGGTCAACAACGAATCTGAAAAAATCCAGACGACCTAAGGTATTGATAGTTGGCATGGAAGATCCACTTTGCCCATAGGTGCTGACTACAAGATGTTTTTGGAAAGCTATTTAGGGCTCCGCCCCACAGGACTTCAATATACGTTCGAGCCTATGGCGTTAAAAATTTGGCATGGACGGTTTCATTGTTCGTAGGTGCTCACCAAGAAAAACTTTTGTACAATTCCTTCAGTGCTCTGCCCCACAGGCTTTTGAAATTGCAATATATTTAATGTTATTCTTATAGCCAATTTAAATACAAATTTAGGAAATGACGCATCTCTTAAAATATAGGGAATGCGGGGTTGAAAATTGAAGCTCTTTGTCCATAGGTGCTTAATAAAAACTGTTTGCACGTTTCTTTTAGGGACAACACAGAACCTCAAAATTACTATAAAGCTCAAGGAGTTGAAATTTGGCAAGGACTCCTTTTTTGATAATAGTTTTTAAATAAGAAAAGTGTTTTCAAATAATTTTTTTTAAGCTTTAGGGCTCCGCTCCACTGGACTAAAAATTATTCTATGACCTGCTGGATTGAAACTTTACATGGTCGTTAATCTTATCATCATAGGTACTTACTAAGAAATGATTTTACAAATATAGTTTTTGAAATCCTTTAGTGCTCCACCCCACAGGACTTCAAAATTACTATGATGATTCATCCATGTGGCCAATTTCAAATGCGAATCAAGGAAACAACGGATCTCAGAAACTATAGGACTATATAGACTTCGTAGTCGGCGTTCCTTTATTTCATTGGTGCGCACTATGGAACAGTGTTGCAAATTTCCATTAGGGTTTCGCCCCACAGAATATAAAAATTACCATAAATCCTACGGGATTGAAATTAATCGTGGATGTTCCTCTTTGCTAATAGGTACTCCCTAATAAAAAGCTTTGTAAATATAGTTTTTGAAGTTCTTTAAGGCTCTCACTGGACTTAAAAATTACTCTAGAGCCTATACGGGGTTGAAATGTGACATGAACGTTCCCCTTTACTCAAAGGTGTTCATTAAGCTAAGGTTTTGCATAATTCTTTCAGGGCTCTGCCCACACTACATCAATGTTTCAATGGAATTTGAAAAAGATTCAGTTGCTCTTTAAAGAGATTTTATTAGCTAAAAAATAAACTCAATCACGGGCGAAGTCGTGACGGGCAACAGCTAGTATAGTTATAAAACACGATTCCCGTAAACCTCTGCAGCCATCAAATTCACCTAGCGCTTCGGCCGCGAGGCGGCATTCGAAAACGTCGTTCGGGCTCAGGTAGAGCGGAACCTTGCCTATAGGTTAAACATAACCTCTTTTGTGTGAAAACGTAGAAATAGTACTTTCGCTGATGTCCGATGTTTACACTTTACAGCTGTTTACTTGAAAATCAAGATGGGTAATCAAATGGGAAATTTGAGAACTTCAAGGACTTGTAGGTCCTCTCTTTTTAAATGGATAATTTACCAATTTACTTTAGAAACAACCTCACGCCGAGCTCTATCCAATGGCACTAAAATCATTAAAACCTGTTGAAAACTGTGGGAGGAGTTCTTGTACAAAAACCCATATCAAGTATTAAATATGTATCAGATGTTTTTGTAAATAATTACTTATTATCTTTTTTTGATTAGTTATTTTTACCTTTCTTGTCCTCAATAGCAATTTAGGTAATGTAATGGCCACCGTGACTGTACTCACCAACAATAGTTAAATGGAATTTTTGTGTATTATACTGCAGACTGCAAAGGTGCTTTGTCAAAAAATAATATTTGATAAAGATATAACAATCTGTTTTACCATTATGTAGGCCTATGGAGTTTTAGTCTACATATCCGACTGTAAAATTTTTGAGTTGTAAATATATAATATACAATAAAAATAACTAAATAGTTATAAAAACAATGTTTTTTTGTATTTTTATTCCAACGATTGCATCTATTAATCAATTAAATCCATTGAAGTTCTTAAGGTGTTTTTCATTACAGTAACCACTTGCAGTTCCCGGAAAATAATGACTTTCTACGAGTACATATAGAAACATGTTATACAGTAAAATTTTACATAGGGTTTGTTTTCATGGGTTTGTGAGATAATATTAAAAGTTCACAGTTTATGGACAGCTTAGTGTCGCAAACTTAATTAGTTTTTATTGACAGTTTTTAGGGAAATTTAAGATGTTTGGCCTATTTGTAGGAGGGGGGGGGGGGTACCTATGACATTAAGAAAATCTTGCCCCCCCAATCAGAATGCTGAAATGACGCCTATGGTATTCAGTTTCAGTGTTTAAAAATAAAATGAAAAGATTATGTTGTTAAAATAATGTTCACTAGAATAACAAACAAGACCAATATAAACAAATGATCGATTTAATTATATCTACTTTATTTAAGGTTATGAAATTTTAAATAAGCTCACAATTTTTATTTAAAATGACTACATTATTTCCATGATCAAACAAAATTATTGCGACTTGGCTACTTATAATAAATTACGCGTGTTTTAATCAACTAAAAAAGAAATGACAAAACAAAACTTTAACAACAACAAATATCAATAAACATATTACCTTAAGTAATTAAAATTACAATATAATAACCAACAATGTTCATTGGCTAGGGATTTCAACTGTTAAATTTATAAATGTACAGTATTACAATTAACCCAAATAATGATTTAAATTGCGGTACTAATGTAGAAGTAGGAAGTAGCTAAATTCAATAAATTTGCCATTTTCCGAACCCCCCAACTGTGAAGCCGAATTCAGTCAAGCGACGGCGAGAAGAGGCGAGTCGGGCCGAGCGCTGGCGGAAACTACCGAACATAGCCGAGCGCGCCAGACGGCCTGACCTAGTTTTGGTGATAACAACTGGATTGGGAGGAAAGAAACGTCCGACCTTGCAGAGGCCGGCTGCCATCTTGTTGCTATGGAAACCGCCCGTCCCATAGTGCTTTATGGCAGTGGTCTACAATACTGGGAAATAAAATAGTGTTTGTTGTTTTTCTGTTGACACTGAACTCTGGGAAACGAACTACAAAAAACGGCAACTCTTTAATAAAAATAGTATACAGGGACTGTGAGACAAAAAAGCCGTTGGTTAAACAAGACGGTAAGATTTTGGTAAACAATTTTGAAAAAAAACACACTTTTAAGATTCGCTATGATGATTGCATAACATTTTTTGTAAAAATAAGCCTTTTTTAAAGTACAAATTAATAGACGCCAATATTTACTTACAGTCATTTATTTTAACACAAAGTAAGCATGTGGCAGTGGTTTCTAAGCCCCGTTTACACGCTCCAATATATCGGTGCGATCTGATTGCACCAATATATCGGTGCGATAAATTGGAGATTGAAGCCGCGTTTACACGCTACGATATATTGGTGCGATGTGATCGGTACCAACCATATCGTAGCGATAATTGGAAATTGATGTTCCGTTTACAACTACAGAACTGATCGCATCCATTAAGTTGGAGCGCTGTTTAGGTAGGCCTACACGTTCCAACCTTTCGCTCCAACCTTGCGATATCGTTGTCAATCCAGCCAGAAAAATGAAATTTTCATTTTTCGTCCAACCTCGATATATTGGTACGATCTCCCGTCTACACGCTCCGATTATCGCTACGATATGGTTGGTACCGATCAGATTGCACCGATATATTGGAGCGTGTAAACGGGGCTTAAGATAACCCGAATCAAATGGTTTACTGCAGTAGACATCGATACAACTTAAAAATAGTTTTGAAACCCCAAAATCGTTTGATAACTTATTTTAATTTAGGATTACATTTAAATCTTTTTACTACAACATAAGACTAAAGTGTTATCATAGATTAAGCATAACTTACTCCCTAAACTACTACTTAAGTACTCCTTGGGGAGTATGCTTTATTTAATGAATCACACAACATGTAGAACATTCTGAAATACTACAGTAATATAAATGTCCCATAAGTGACCATGGTAAACTTTCTCGGCCGTTTTTAAGGATCACTTTTGTTTGAATGTCAACTGTCAACAAAATTATTAATATAGATTATTCGTAGGATTTTATAAAACCTGTAAACAATTTTTTATTTAAGTAGTGACATGATTTGTTCTTACATAAAAAATAATTGTCCCTCGTGCACCATAATGTTGTGATTTGACTAAAGGAGCTATTGCGTAGCCTACTGTTTATGACTGTTCTTAAATTAATTAAAGTTCATAAAATATAACCACTGACTATGTACACTACCGTGATATAACTTCAAAGATCCAAAATGTATGAGGATTATTTTCGTTCACATCAAATTATAAATAAAATCCACACGATTAAAGCCATTTGGAAAAATCACAGAAAAGCCAATGGTATTTGCAGTGGGCGTGCATCACTTGCGCATTCATGCGGAGAGCCAGGTAGAAGGGATGCTTGTTTTGCGGATCGAGCTCCAGGTAATATGCATCGCTCTCAGGTATATGTATCGTTTGCGCACTGCAGGGCGGTGGAAGCAGCGAAGCAGCATTATTTTTATTTACAAAGTTATTGAAAACTCATGTCCGTGTAAATGGTATTTTGAATGATTAAACATGTTTGGCATAAGACATATAAGTTTAAAAATTAGCAAAACAATATTCAACAGAACAGAAATAATGGCAAATAATGAAATAATCGGACACAATATCACGGCCTTGACTGTACATTAACACTTGGATTTCATGTCTATCATTTGTAGTTTGTTTCTACTGCAACAGTGAATTTTATGAGTAGTTTTATTCTGAGGAGTTAGTTTAGGAGAGGCTGCTATCTACAGTTAGAATAGAGGCAAATTTTCCATAGAAACAATTCATGCAAAACATTTCAGCCTGAGCAATTAAAGTAATACAATCCGCACCAACCATACACAATACACATGTGTATTCAGTGGTATGTGTGGAGGACGACTGTTTGCTAATTGTTGTCGGCAGGCTGAGGCTACCGGACGGGACAGTGCGCAAATGATGCAAGGGTATTAGGCTACCCTTCCAAATATTTTACAGAAGGATTAAAAAGTGCGCAAATGATGAACGACCTTTGCAGTAATCCGGTATTTGCAGGCGTGAAATTTTTGTTATAACCAACCGGATGAGGAGATCCTCTTGTGCGAAGGGATTAGGGACGTCCCACCAGGATAAGACGGGGAAGACCTAGAGAAAGGGATTCAGTTACAGGACACTCGTGGGTTTCCCAAGAGCCCAACATATTGCGGAAGAAATACGTCATGATTTACAATTTCCAATAGCAACATTTTAACTTCAGGCTAAGGGTATAAAAACAAACCTTCCATAGCGAAATTAACTGAAAGGTCCTGAAAATATCTTCTCGATATGACATTCGAGAATATATTGAAATGCAAGAAATACGACAAATTTGAACATGTAGGCCAACCTGAAAGCCGAGCATTTGCTAGGTAAGTTCAAACAGCAAAGAAATGTCAGTTACAGGCAGTGCGGTCAAATGACCACAGTAAAGTGGCATATTCCTTGTTCAAGACGAGCTTGTTCGCTCCCCTAATTCGCCTTCACGAGTTCGTTCGCTTCGCTCACTCGCCTTTCAGACTGTTTCAATGTACAGTCGGTGCTTCAATGTACTACGGGTGCTGCACTCTGGTGTATTTTTGTTGAAACACATGTTGAATTTGTAACACGTGGATTCTAATTATTTAGTTAACAGCTGTTTTCACAAGTCTTACAAATGCTTCTGTTTTTAAACTATTCAAATACAATTACAAATAGTTGTTTTATAGTTTTACATGGCTTTTATTCATCCTAACATTAACAATCAGCAGAATGTAGTACCATTGACTTCATAGTCAATGATTCTAGCCTGGAAATGTTTATCACATTACTATATAATACACAATAGCACCATTTATAATTTGGTGCTATTGCAATAATACAATTTGGTGCAATTATAAATTGGTAATACCATGTTTATACTGGAACACGTGGTCTGCAGTTTGACCACTGAGTTAAACACTGCATTTGACAGTTGAGTCAGTTGTTTTCATTATTTCTTTGTTTTGATTTTTAACTCCATAAGACCAAATGTTAATTTTTTTTTAATTTCAATCAATCATTATAAAGAAATAAGATTTTTACTGGTATAGAGACCTGTATTTATGTTATTTTTTATTCCAGAACTAAGGCATTTACAATGTTTGAAGAAAATCGTTCGAACCTGAGGTCCGTGTGTAAACATATATACAAATATACCTTACTCTTATTAGAGTAGGCCTATAGGATATAGGATAAACGAGATTCCGTTTTGAGTTTCTTTTCACTAAGTTTCGACGAAACGCGACAAGCCCATGCAGAATGTAACTATGGACAAACAATTACAGGCCCCCAAGTGGTTTTTGAGACCCAAAAAGTAGGAAAAGTAGGACTTTTGAGGTAAAAAGTAGGACTTTAATGCAAAAAAGTAGGACTTATTTTGACCTAAAAATCTGCTAGCATATAGTAAAACTGGAGTTAAGCACTTCATTCAAGCAGGTAGATTAGGCTAGGTAGGGTGAAACCTACAATTCCATTACATAAGCTAATTTTTAATATAAAAATTAATTTTTTGTAGATAAATTTTTTAAAAGTATAATTTTAACTAAATTTAAAAATTAGTCAACTTGAGGAATTTTTTTGCCCTTTCAGGTGAGTTCCTATCCTCACTCACCGCAAGTCTATATAATATCCTCTAGTATTTTTTTACCAACCTTCACTCAGTACTTAAAATGAGATTACCCCACATACTTTTTATATGAGGAAAGCTGTTTATATAAATAACTAGCTTACTCGGCATGCTTTGCAATGCCAACAGGAGGAAGTTTTTGCCCTTCAGGTATGCTCGATCGCTCCACTCACTCGCTGTCAGGTTTAGCTCATTCGCTACGCTCACTTGCCGCAAGTCTATAATATCCTCTAGTTTTGCTATTACCAATTTCCACTCAATACTTTAAATGTTAACATCTGTTTATATGATTAATATTTCTGAATGTAATTATATGTTCCAATAAAAAAATGTGGCTTCCATAAGAATAACATGGTGACTTTAATGACGTGTGGGGCGGAGCCCAGTGGAATTTTGTTAATTTTTTCTTTCATAAGAACCTTCTCCTGACAATAACAAACACAACAAAAAAAGAATTCGCGAAATCAGTCCAGCCGTTCACGCATGATACCGTGATCGGAGAAATTCATTTTTATACATAGAGTTTATAAAGAAATATTTTTGCTATATGTTTTGTTCATAAACAACTCAGATAAAAATCCAAAAAACTCCAAAAAAACCCGACATTGGTACACTTATGATGCTCTGAGGGCTATATAAAAACCATGATGGCTTATAAACATTCTTCATGAAATGTTCCTTATAGATACTGTATGTACCCAGTTTCATGGCAAACGGTCCAGCGGTTTCCGAGTTCATCAATCACAAATATATGCAACATCCTCTTTTACAATTATAGATTTTAAGAATAATAAATTAATTTGAAGAATGTTTCCTTTTAAAACACATTAGAGTAAACTTACTTCACATAGGGCTTTATCTGGTTGATTTTTACATACAAATTAACTTAAACTGGATGGGGTATGGCCTTTACTATTTTTATTCTATTAATTTACTATTCTTCAAAATATAATTACATTATTAAATTGGACTGAAATAGCTTAAATGAATATGGTATAATGTTTATATTTTATCAGTCTCAACACTTTTTAAACATAGGCCTATTCTAGGCCTACACTATAGCTTCATTACAAAAAAGTAGATTAAAAATTACCTAGTTTAACCGAAAAAAACAAAAACAAAAACATATTGTTCATAACACACTTTCACTCCCTAAAAATCTAAATTAGAAAATCCATATGAGTATGACATGGTCAAAAAAATTATCATGGTCCTTGTTCTAAATATTAATGAGACCTACAGTAAATAGTTTCTTTCCTAAAGTTAAAATTCGGTAAAATCAAAATAAATTTAAAATCAGCAATCGTTTAATTGAGTCACCAATATTTAAAAAAAATTTTTTTGGAAGGAAGTAATAATTTGTAAACATCGATATAAGCATAATAAATTATCGCGTGATTACAGACAGACAAGAGAAAAGTAGGAAAGTAGGACTTGTGTATCAAAAGTAGGACTTTTCCTACTTTCCTACTAAAAAGTAGGAAAAGTAGGAAAAGTAGGACAACTTGGAGGCCTGCAATTATAATGCAGATGCAGATCAATGGGAAAATAAATGTAAAGTCCATTCCAAAATTGTGGAATCTGCACAAGTTACGTTAGAAATAATTCTTGATCAGTTCAATACATTTTCTTACCTCTTCATTTGACAAAAGGCTTTGCCAAGCCTTATGGAAGCACTATTACATCATCTTATGAGGTTTCATCAACATTATGGATTATCAGATTTTGATCGATTTAAGCCTACTTTTTCTAGCTGAACAACCTTATTTAGTGGTGTATGTTCTGTATATGAATAAAAAAAAAACAGTAATGACATAACACAAAACCATAGTCAAGCCATATAAAAAAACTTCACGATGAATAACAAAGGTTTGAATTGTGAGTGCACATAACTACAAGTTACAAGTAATAAGTTTGTACAGTAAATTTATTATAATACGTTCTTAATAAAGCATCATCGTAAAATTTTATTAAAAATTATATGTACCTAAATGATTACTATGACTACTAGACAAGTACTATGACCACAAGACAAAATGGAAATACATTGTCATTTCATTCAACTGATTATAGCAACAAACAAAATTTAAAAAAACATAGGCTATAAAGATCAAACAGATTCAATAAAAATAACACAATAGGATCTTTATTGAGGTCTAAAGTAGAAAGCAATGCACTTTCGAGAAGATGGTATCAAACCCACGATAATTTGTTTAGGCCTATCTCTGAAAGAAACTGTATGGCACTTTAATGACAAACAGTCCGCATAATTTGCCTTTTTTATGGGACAATGTGACTGTTTATATACAAGAACAAACTTTCATATGCCCAAAATCAAGCTCAACTTTGAACTGCAGTTCAACATGTATTTACCATAAGACCAAAATGGCAGCCAAGCAATTTTGCGACGTAGGACTTACCGCTGTTTCTCTCCAACCCCGCGAGCAGACGCAAATATCGCGCATTGGCGGGAGAAAACCAGGTTGTCAACATGACAAGCAAAAAATCTCCGAAGTGTTGCCAACTGAACGCACGGAAATCGTTTATATATTAGATAATAATTCGCACGTCTTTTAATGATTGTCGTTTATGGCGTTTTTAGTACTACTATATTAGCAACTATGCGACTTTGGAAAGTAATCTAATTTCTCTTCTTTAGAGTTTTTATTTTCCTAACCACAATAGCAGTCATATAAGTTTGACAAAAAAGAATATAAAAACAAAGGGTCTTACAAGGGATTTCAATCAAGAAACACATTCAAGATGACAACTGATAGTGTTACGCGAATTATTTCAATTGAAAAGTGATACATAGTTATAGTTTGTAATGCAATTGTAAGATTCAAGAAGGCTTTGTAGACAAAGAAAAAATTGTACGTTAGAGTGGTAAATATAAAATTATATTGATGAACAGGACAAAACACTTATTACTAGGTGATATGTAATGTAAGTGCCTTAACGGCTGTTTCAAACAGCCAGACAGTAGACAGAGGAAATTATTGCACTCTCACAAAATTCCTACCAAACAAGAACTATTTGAGGCTTCGCTAAACATTTCCTTGAATTCTTCACCGCTGAAGATAAACATTTCTACAAAACATAAATTATAGGCTTACATTAAAAAATTTACAATAGCAAATGGTTTTAGAAATTGCTTCTAGCGTTCTAACATAGCAAACACAACAGAAATAGTACATTTAATGAAAATAATATCACCATGCACTTACAAAACTGCAACTAACAAAAATCGTATTTGCTGTAGTAAAATCCAGACATCATAAAGATTAAATGTTATCAGACTATACCCGACAAAGGCCTTGGGACACTATAGAGATAAAGCGGAATTGAAATCAACTAGTTAACGATTGAATTATGTACAACGTCTTAAACAAAATTCTTTCACTATAATTAAAATAAAACCGAAAAATAGTAAGTTGAACATAGAGCTTAAACGTATATAAAGTTCTATATAGCAATCTAGGGGTACCGAGAATATGTATATGGGTTATCCTTCTTGAATTTCCATATTTTGTTAAAAATCACAGGTTTTTAGCTTTCTATGAGGATTGACAGCTGATTGCTTACTTTTGTACCTGGGGTTTTAAAACGCCTAAACAAGCTTGTGTCTGCTTAAACAGGTTGACAAGACTCTGGTCAATGCGTTATCAGGGTCTGATCAGGGATTGATCAGATTCTGATTTAACTGATTGATATTTGATCAAACTTCGGTTAGTTAGAATTTTATCAGGTTATAAATTCTTTTAGATTGATATTTTATTTGGATAAAAAAAAATATTAGCACAGTATAGTACAGAAAAATACAGTATTGAATGCTACACTTAAAGTAACTTACTTAATTAACAAGTTACAATATTATACACACAAAGGAAATGAGATTTAGCACAGAGTAAGGAACCTTTTAAAGGTTCCTTACTCTGTGGATTTAGACTCAGCCACAATAATTTAAAAAACCCACATTAATCGTTCTATACCAGACATTTAAAAAATGATTTAATATTCTGTTTTTGCACAGTTTCCTGCTTACCTTGAGAACTAAATATTATAAAATCCAACAATAAAATACGACTTGCACAACTACAACATTCTGTTTGTTGAATCACATTAAGCATAAGAAACATCCAACCAAATTACTTATCTGGTATGGAAATCATACAATATTGAAAGTGAATGTTTTCTTGCATACAGTTAAAGTTTTACAACAATGTCCGTGATAATGAACAGTTAAGATTCCGTCGCGTGATAACCCAACAGTTTGATAGAAAGAAAATATGGGCCCCATTCATCTAACCAGTTTGCTCACGATACAAAGTACAACTATGTGGGCCATATCACTGATTAGGCAATCATTTCGATAAACAAATCGGGGGCAAACTTTAAAGGGCTTAGTCAGCGATGAACTTTGCACATCAACAAGGGTAATGTGCATCATTATAGAAATAGACCCACGAGGCACAAATGTTCTACGATTATATGTTATGCTGTAAACGATTATATTGGGAAAGATTTTCTTATGATTTATCTTTCTCTACAAGTTTGGTTAGTACGATTTTTTGAGTATTTACCTACGTTACTACTGAAGCGTGTTGTATGTAGGCCGGCGACACACTACCGGACTTTACACCGGACCGAAGCGCTCTGGAGGTGCTTTTCTGACTAAACATCAAAGAAAAGATCGGCTCGATGTACGGTAGAGTGTAAGGATCAATTTTGCTCCGGACGCCGTACCGAGCGTCGCCCTGAACGCTCGCAATGGAAAGAGTCTCCCCTCATACCACCACACGGTCTATCGCTCTCACTCACTCACGCTCTCTCTCCCTCTCTAAACTTCCTTCACCTCGCTCAGTGGATTTGTCTGGTACATTACTCGGTCCGATGTCTTGTTCGGCAAAATGTTCGGAGTAAATTTACGTCCCTGTACGGTGTAACGTTCGGTACGATACTCGGTCTGATTGACGGTCCGGTGGAAGGTCCGTTATAGTGTGTCGCCGCCTTCAGCGTTTACTTAATCTACACAGCACATTCTAGACCAACTTATTCATTCCCTAAGTCATGACTAAAGATATCCCTGAACTTTAATTTTTTTTTGTAGGAAAATGTAAAGAAAACATTTCCGACATTTCCTAACTGTGGTTCATTAAATTTAAATCAGAGTGTTCCGTACTTATATTTAATATTTTAATATTATGGTGTGTATTTAAACTCTGGCCTAAAATGGGCCATGGGGGCGAGCGAGCGGAGCGAACGAACTCGTCTTACGATTTAAAGGCTGGTTATACAGTAGGCCTACAAGTTTATCGAGCAAAAGCTAAGTACCTCGGCACGAGATAAATAATTTAAAACGTTATCTATACCATTAATAACCTCTCTTCGATATATGAAAGTAAGTTGATGTTTCACTAACCCACAAACGGTTTAGTTCATACAAGAGTAGGCCTACTACTAGCATACTTTATAGTAAATAACAATTAGGCCTACTGTAAATACATCCCAACTTCCATTTATCTCGTGGCTTGTACTTGATGATCCTTGACTGTAAACCCCACAATAAATTCATTCCCTATACATCACAAATTCATCACTCACTATGTAGGCTACTCCCCACCACTGAAAAGCATTCACACTGAACACTTTCTTCTGTAGATTCGATACTTCAGTTCTGCTTCATTTCGGGTTCCAGCTGAAGTTTCCTCGTAGCAGCCTGATGGACGCGAACCTCCTGTACTATCTGCAGCAACTCCTCGCCGAGACCTGGACGTTCTCCCGGCCACAGACTCCTGACCGGAGGCCTGGTCGTGGATCCGATGACTCCTGTCCCAGGCGAAGGTCACGGACTCCCGCCGGAAGGCTTGGTCGCCGACCTGGAGGACTCCGTGTGGCGCCGCCGGCCCCGCGCGCTACTTCAGGTACCTGACTGGTCTCACGTCACAGCCACTAGTGCCTGATGCAGCACGAGCGGGCCGGGGGCTGGGTCAGCAATCAGCAGAGGGTGTCATCAGCAACGAGGCGGAGAAGGGAAGATCGGGAGCTGAGAAATGATAGGCTACACTATGGTACATACTCCTGAGGTGTATGTAGCTTAACAATGGTGAGGAGAGTTTACACTGTGCATAATGTAAACGCCCTTGAGGTTATACATAGCCAACTTCAATCAATAATAAACCAAACCACAGAAGGATAATCATTAACCTAAGGTGGTGGGAGGGTAAGCTATTTAAAAGTGCAGCCATCAGTGTTGCCCACGAGTGAACATGAAAAGCATCGATTCAATAGGGAAGATAGATGCAAACATTTAGCAACAACGGAATTTACTGCTGTCCATCCACTTTCATTTCTTTTCCCCCCTTGACAACCTCATTAAATTAGTAAATAATGATAAAATTAAATTAGTAATAATAATGATTTAAAAATAAGATTAAAATACTACTCAACATTAAAACTATGCCACATATTGTGTGCGCATTTACAGCAACTACCTAATATACGACAGTTGCAAAAAGCACCATACTGCGTATTGAGATCTCTCATCTCACACGTGATCGCTTAAAAGCCTTTATTATACAATATTTACTCCTAACTACAATGAATGTCAACCAATTTTGAACTGTATTATGGCAGATTCTGATTAAGGCTTTATCAGGGTCTGATCATAAGGGTTGATCAAATACTGATTTAACTGATTAAAATTTGACCAAACCGAAACCTTGATAAATCTTTGACTATAATTGAAATTGATATTTTATTATGTTCCTAGGGCCCATTGCAGAAAAAATACAGTATTGTATGCTAAAGCAACTTATAACAAGTTACAATACAATATACACAAGGAAATGAGATTTATACTTGCTCACTTCTTAATGTAATCAAACAAAGCGAAACCACCCACGAGATAGAGATGAAATTTATTGGGCCTGTTGTTCTTTACCAAATGTTTATTTAATAATTTTATGTATAGCCGGTTTTGTTGCATATTATCAGACTAATCAGATAAACAACTAAAAATAAATAAATTGGTGAAACACGAAGGTCACAGTAAATAAGCTTAGCTACATTATTTTGTTCAAACAATACAAAAAAATTGATTTCGCTATCTTCATGTTAAGTCCTTGTACGTGGGCTAACAGTTATCACGCAATAAAGCTGAGATTTCCCAATTATATATTGTATATATGAATCTTTCAATTTCAATATTCCTAACACAATAATAAAAAGTAGTGTTATATTTAAGTAATGATACTGTACAATGTTATATTTTCAACTAATTTCAGTGTTCGATAGTTGCTTTCAGTATACGATAAATGGGTACTGTCAAAAACGTATGTACTTTCAAACATAATCAACAATTTTGAAACAACTAATCTTCTATGTGCTGTACTGCTTACACGTTAAATCTAAAAAAAATCTAGAACTCACGTAACTGAATGCGATTAAGTATCCCACAAATGTACCTGAAACATAAAACCACATTGAAACATTAAAACTTGTGAGAGAAAAACATGATACAATTTTACAAAGACTGGGTGTATGAAGATGCTGATATGTTTAGGAAGTTTGGCCAAACTCAATAAGGCGAACGTGTTTGGGGGAAAGAGTTGATTTTATATTCTATACAAGAGGGGGATTGACGAGATTACGTTGGGGGTGGGCAGGGGGTTTAGGAGGGATATGTGACGAGCAAAGTGTTGGCGGAGAAATGGGAAAATCTGAAAACCTTCACTCGACAACTACAAGGTTGGAAAAATTAACTGCTCTACTATAATTCGACACTAGCTGAACTATTCCTATTAAAAACTATCATTAATGGGAGAAGTTTGGAATTTACAATAGTTGCGTTGTAAAGCAAAGAGGTTAAGGATAAAATGTCGTGGATATAGTTTAGTTTTAAAATGAATTAACAAATGTAGGTACAGGTACAGACCATACTGTAACTCTTTAATAATAGTTTTACGTTGGTTAACAACCTTTTCGTACTGTTTTCATATCGTCATTTTGTTGTAGCCTAAATATTTTGAGTTGTCTGGCGATGACATTAATGGTTTCCTTGGAAATTTCTTATTAGTAAAACTTTTTAATTTGTGCAAACGGCAATGCAGCATTACATAATAATGTTCAGGTGATACCAGCAATTAATTGCAGTCTTACATTTAAAATTATTTAAACTACTTGACAAGGGATTCTAAGTATTCAGTGAGAAGAAATGTTACTTTGTGACCAATCATCATGTACTAATAAATGTATGCTTGCATGCATACATAATTGTTTCATGAAAAAATAATTACTTTTACAAATTAATCATACCATTAGGCCCTACATATTCTTGTTTTGATGATTGATACAATTTTATACTTGTGTACAATTTTAATTTGTGTTTGTTTACACATATTTATATTTTCCACCAAAGCACAATTTAATCTATTACAACACATTTTATAACCTACTATCAACCAGAGTCTCGTTGACATCTTTGACTCGCGCCTGCCACTCAACCCCAATAACGTCACACAACACCTGCTTTTGCGGCTGTTATCTTTATGAGTTGCCGAATTCTCCTTATCAGCTGCTGAGGTCGGGACCACGCCGATACCAGGTCGTGCGGTCGTGCCGCCGCCGGCTCGTGTACGGCTCGTGCTGCACGGCACGACAATGTCGTGACCGCGAAGTGTGCTCGCTCCCCGCGCCACCTGTCGTTGGTAGTTATACGGCTATAAGGTGATGATAACCAAGTCGCACCAGACCTTCGCACTCAGACCTACTTCAAGGACTCCAAGGGAAAATTTGATCCTAAAACTATTCTCGGCGAAAACACTGGCCTAAATTTTTGGTATGACCGTCGGAGAAAAGAACATTCTACAACTGACTAAAAGTGCAAGGCGAATCAGATTACATGATTAATATGTATCTTAAAATAACCATGAAGTCTGATATAGGAAAAAACATCTCTAGTAGGCTATGTACAATGATTTCAGTAAGCTGCGTCATTTCAACGATCTAATTCAACAATTGACAAGTGTAATTTTCCTACTGTATCGGAAGGACACGACGCCGACGGCACGCGTGCAGGATTGCAGGATGCAGCCCCGGGGGTGGGGGGGGGGGGTCTTCGCGAAGTCTTCGGCCATTCTCAATTAACCTTGGCTGAGCGTCTGTGGACGGCCCGGCGTACCGTCTAGTTTGGTGGTGGGGCAATCAATGTTTAACTTCTTTCTCACGTACCCATCACGTACCTTGAAACACCGCTCTAGAAGTCTGCACAGAAGAGGGTATCTTTTTAAGGAGATATTTCCCCTTTAAAAAAATCCACAGTGAAAGAAAACCCGGTTATTTTAACATAGGATTTTATAATGTCATTTTTGAGAATTTTTCTAAATTAGCACTACCGCACATCAAGTAACTAAACTCGTGAAGATTTTGCACTTTGAGATCACTAGGCAACAAATACTCAAGTTATTATTAGCGTTTTGATTTGAAGGGACAAGAAAAAGTAAACAGTTCTGTAAAAAATTGTAAAGGATCTCCGTAAACAAGTTAATACCAGAGAGAAATAAAATTAGGCCTGGCGAGTTAACGGTTCTTAGCGAATCTAGTTTACGAATTTATAAACTTACCAAGCAATTGCTCGGTCCTCCAGATGCTATATGGATGCTACTGAAGAATTTTAACGTGTGAACACGATCGGAACAGCTGTCGCATTACACGAGCCAAGGTCGTGGCACGACCGGCACGACATCAGCTGACGGTCTGATCGGCTCGTGCTGAGCACGATAACGGCCGAGACGCCAGCGGAGATAACGGCGGGTAAAAATAGATCGGGAAAACCAACCGAGAAACCGGATTGTCGCGTTGCTTCGACTGCCCTGCAATTATGAGTCGAGCCTCAACCTGCCGACCGTTCTGTAACTACAGTCGACTCTCGCTACTCGATCACAGGCGGCTTTACACGTACGGTAGGAGCCAGATTGAAAGGTTTGTGGAAAATTGCACAAATCTCGTGGGTTTGCTACAAGTCGGTGCTTGGTAAGTTGGCATCGACAAGTCGTAGTGTGTAAACGGATACACCTGTCTCAACCGCAGTTTTCTTGTCGTCGTCTCACATCTCGTCTCGTATTTTTTAGTGATTACTGTGTAAGTTCCATTCGTTGTTTTTGAAGTTTTTTTGCTTAACAGTTTTTTTTTTAAGTTTATTTTGGTGAAGGAACAGAAATGTCAGACCATGGTCAAGTTTTTCGGGAGTTCCTGATAGAGTTTATAAAACTGTACCAAAGCTTTCCTTGCTTATGGCATATTAAGTATCAAAGTATGGATTATTTCGACAGACATAATAAGGACAAATGAGGGGAAAACACTATGACTGGCTTGTACGAAATGACGGAACGTGTGCATGCAACATCGCAGGTACAAACCCCCTATAACTCGAAGTTCACAAGTCGAATTCAATTCTCATTTTTACCTCCACAATTTGAAGTTTACCTCTATATCTCGAAGTTTTCCTTGTAGACCTTTCTAAATCGAAACTACGGCGCTTAGTTCGAAACAATTCGGTCACACAACCGGTCTAGCGGTTGCACATCAACTGCGCGAAAAAATTCTTCGATTTGCATCAACAGCGCAAAACCCGAGCCAAGTATACGGTAGTTGGCGGCGGAAGAAAACTCCAAGTTTACAGGTAATTACAACCTCCCGTATCACAATGTGTAGTCAACTCTTTGCTTTGGCATTAGTGTTCGTAAATATTTAAGTTATTTTCTAAACTCCACTCCCAATGTTATTCTATCACTGAAAGAATATAACTTCAACCAAGTCTCGGTTAAACGCCTTTTGGTTGATATTAAGCGAGTCCTTGGTAGCTTTTTAATAGTTATACGTATTTAAAATCAACCCACTAAATTTGGTCAAAACATAGGTGATTGGCTTTAACAAAATAATTATTAGTTTTCAACCAAGTAAATTGTCTCAATACATAAGTTTGTAATTTTAGCCGATCGAAACGGTAATTAACAACGCTGAATTATCTGGGTGATTCATAACCTATTAAATCTGTTGTTAATATCCACTTAATGTTAGTAAAAAAATACTTAATAATCTAGTTGAAAACAACAAGCAACAAATAACTGGTTAAATTTTACCAACTGTCATTTGTTGTTAGTAAACCTTTCTTCATAAACTATAAAATGGTTAACAGTAACCAATAGGTTAATAACCAAGTAAGTTTGTTAGTTGTGACATATTAAGCGGTAAAATCGTGAGTTATGGGTTGAAAATTACCAATTGCTAACAGGTTGGCAACAATAACTCTTTCAAAGTCTAACGGCCGGCTCCATTCCATCAGTCTATGTCTATTCCTCTGCAGCCATGTACGCAGATCGTGTTTCGCTGGGTCTTTCGTCATTAACACGGCTTGTTCCGTGTAAAGTGTTGAGGTAAGGTAGTTTATTATTGTTGATTTTTAAAGTTTTTATTTCAAGTTTTGTAAGTTTAACTTCCTAGGCCAACTTACTAGGCCTACCTCCTTTGCTTCAAAGGAAGTCAGGGACACCTAGGGCTTACGCTAAAATTATTAACTAGCTACTTCTTGATTTTACAATAGTTTGGATGCTCTACAGTATTCTATTTTCTCCTCTTAAAGAATATGTTTTGTTTTTGTTAGAGTCAGATCACCGAACGCACTTTTCAAGTTTTTTAATGGCCTTTAAAATAGTCGTCAATAATACTTATTTTCTTTAATTCGACTCCTTAAACCCTAGACGTAACTATGGTTTGCTAAGATATATAAACATTATTTTAATTCTTAAATAATACAAAAACTATTAGCTTTATAATTTAAAGAAATTTTGGGGTCGTATGGAAAGGCTTAATGTTATTTCAAAGTGTGGGTCTTGGCTAAGGTTTGAATTTTTCTTTTAAAGTATCTTAACTTGACATAAGGACATAGGACGGATTACTTTTTATGGTTCTTATACCCTCAAACCTTTATAAAACATAAACATATTGGGTAACCTAAACAAAATTACTTTACCTAAAAAATTAAATAAGTTTAAGTCAAATGCATTCTTAATTACAAATAATGCAATGTAACACTGGAAGCCCCTATTCTGTCAGGAGGGATTTCAATTTAAAATATTCATCAGTTTCCTCGCTCATTGTAACTTGCATTTTGCCAAACAAAATTACAAAACTTGAAATAAAAACTTAAACAATCAACAAAAATAAACTGCCTTACCTCGTATGGTACCCACCTACCCACTAGATTGGTACCCACCTACCGTGTATTTTGATACCAGCGACCAAGTAGATTGGTACCCACCGACCAAAGTAGATTGGTACCCTCCTACCGAGTAGATTAGTACCCACCTACCGAGTAGATTGGTACCCACCAACCGAGTAGATAGGTACAATTCTACCGAGTAGTTGGTTCTCATTTACCGTGTATACTGGTTTCTCCTAACCGAGTATGATAGTTATTTTTAATGGAGAAAGTTGGTTGTTTTATTCCTATTTAATAGGTTATTCTCTACTAAATGTTTTAAATAATTTACTTGGTTAGGTTTTACACACGCCAGTAGGTTAGTCATTTGACCAAGTACAGTTAGTTATATTTAACCATGATATTCAACCAATTTCAGTTGGTTGTGGCAACATTTTAAACCGGTCGGTGCTATAGTAACACTTTTAATCTGTTACTGGTAAATAATTTTTTGGTTAAAATCAACCATATGGTTTTCTCAGTGATTGGTTACTTCTGTCCGAACGAACATAACAATGAAGCTTCCCCTCTTCATCATCAGGTGAACAGATTTCCCTTCAACAAATTTATCCATAACCGGCCTAGCGTTGTTTGCTGTCATCATACTGGACGTTACCTCTGTAAGTGGGATTTTATAAACAACTACCTCGAAACAACCCTAACAAAATCTTCATATCAAAATTACAATCCACTTTCCAACGTCAACAAAACACTGTTCCACACCCGGCCCGCGTCACAGCCATAGAGTACGCGTCAGCTGCAATAATTAATTACCGGAACACCGTGTTTGTACTCGGTGGCGCTGTGGGCGTCTGTGACGCGGATGATATCTGTTGTATCAGTGCGGCGATAACGGCGGCGACGGTACGTCAGAGAGTGTAGGGTACAGGCGCCACTACTGTTGCTGTAGGCGAGAAAGCATGGTATTGGAGTGATATTCTCACTCTCTTGAAATTCGGATTATTACCCTTACTTTGAACTACGACAATAATTATAAGTTATTGCCTTACTAATATTACAATTTATTGGTGGTGCAGCGTTTCATAAATCAAAAGTAAATCAATAGTTTTTATTCATAGTCTGGCGAATCTTCAGAAGCTTAAGTTTCAAGGTTGCCTTCAAAGAAACTGTGGTACGGTAAGTTGGTAGGGATTAAAAAATACACCTTTACAGCCTACATACTAGTTCATAAGAAATTATCTTTGGTGTAAAATTAATACCCATGAGGTTATCATTCGTCATTGGCTATAGGCCTACCTATTTACTTTACAATCATTTTATTGTACAGGCATGTCTTTCCAAATAAATACATTCAAATCATTTCTACATACAACAATCACAAATCAAAATAAACATAATTTCAATAGCAACTAACAAATTAAGAACCATTCGATAACCGTAAAAAGAGGCCTGTGAAATCACAACAGTTTATATCGAGGCACCTCTCGACCTAAGTGCTCCACGAAGTTAAAAGAAAATATTTAAATTGCCTTTAACTAATCATTGTAGGCTGACTTTTACTGTCACTGGATATAACATCGTTCTATGGATATGAAGGTTCACAATTTCCCTGGTTTTTCTTGGCGCTGTCGACTCACGAAGGGCACCACAGCTCGTATGAAGGTGCGGGTGCGACGCAGAAGGCTGGTGTACAATGGCACGGACTGATTAATTAAGGGGGAATTGGTCACAGAGAGAAGAGCTCGAGAGGGGGAGAGAGGGGAGGGAACAAAACATCCAACCTTGGTCGTCTCGCCGGCCACCTGGTCTGCCGAGAGAGAAATGAGCACATCAGGTAACACTCTTGCGGCGGTTACGTTCGGTTGGTTAGACACTACTGGGTGAAGAACATGATAAAAGATGACAACCCAGCTTGGGAATTTCATGCGTGCCATCGCAACATAGGCTACACCCCATCTGAAAATTTCTGGATTTCTCTAGCATGTAGGTGGTGCACATTCATCTTCACGTCGGACACCATGATAGTTGAAACACGTGACTTCAACTACTACCGTTAAGGCTAAAGTTAGACGAATTAGAAAAATCAACTAAAAGTTTTACATACTACCCTCAAAGACATTTGTCATTCCGCGTCAAGCTTACAATTGTCTGCCTGATTCAAAATTGTGTATACAGTGCAACTAACAAAGTTTAAAATGAAGAGTAAACATAGAACAACACTTCAAAAATCCAATTTGTAGGCTACACTAGGAATGCAAAATATTCCGGCTAGCAGAACTCGTGATCCCACTCCAATGAAAACATAAATTGCTATAACCAAACCTGAATCACTCACATTGCAAATACACATTACTCACATTTCGCAGGTTTCTAACCATTGTCACTGGATGTTTTCTTTACCGCGAACTAAGTATCGTCAGCACAAGTTGTGAAGAGGACAGATTTCAGACCGCCGTTCCCGGAAAGTGTGAAACGCTTGTGGCAGTTTGTCAGCTACGATGACGGCCGTCTCGTGAGTCACAGCTGATAACTTGATAAGCTATCAGCGCCACATCCTGTCTGGCTGTCGGCGACCTAACCTCTCCCTGCCGCCGAGAGGATAGAAAGTTATGCAACAAACCTTGAACGTGAACGGGCCTGAACGGGCTCGAGATAGAAGAACCAGAGTGATTCTTGCGGAGAGGTTGTTGTTAGATGAACTAAGCAAGTAATAAGTGATAAAATTATCGATCGTTTCTAAAAAAATGACTACAAAGTCACCAAGTCGTACTGTATACTTGTTGTTTGATTTATATAGAATCTAATTTTAAACCACTAAGGGCCGGTTTCTCCAAACACGTTTAACTTTCAATCAATCAATCAAAAATCTCTTTATTGTGAAATTAAACATAAAATACAAACATTTTATTAGAAAAATAGTTCCACATGGGTCGAAGACCTGTGCGTGGAACGAAAACTTAAACGAAAACTTAAAACTAACTTAAACTTAGCCTCAATGTTAATCATATGGACAATTTTGGTTTAAACTTTATTTTAAGTTTAAACTTGCATCGAAAAACCGGCCCTATGATACATAAGTTTTGAACACACCGCGAACTATATAGTGAAAATAAGAGGCACAATGCTCTAATGCTTGATTGGTAAAAATATGAAGTAGGCCTTATATTGAGACGATTTTACAAGATGACGCTTTCAAACTAGGCCTATTTTCATTATGCATATTTTATACAATAAAAAAGGAAATTATAATTACTGTAGATTGAAGGTATAGGCTAAATTTATAGGCCTACGTACAGTTCATATATTTTTTAATTTTGTCTAAGTTCCACACATTTTGTTAAGTAGGCCTTATTGATTCCCGTTTTTAATTTTGGAAAAAAACTAATTACACAAGTTAAACTCAAAATTGAAATTATTTTCGATTTTGCTAAAGCAATTCATGTGAATGCCAGAATTCCTATGAATGATATGAAATTACTTTATTCATTACTGAACGAATACCTACATAATCCAGTTACATAATAATTAATTCCATTTGACATAAACAAAGCCGGGACCGGTAGCTTGGTTGGAAAATAAGATATGAGGACTGGAATGAGATCAGCGAGCACGTGACCAATAAGCAGAAAGAAAATATTATTTTCAAGGCAAATTCTCCTGTCGCTGCCATGTCTTGCGATGGACTGTATGCAATTAGCAAGAGACAAAAACAACTTTATGCTCTTTAAAATATAAAAAATGAAAGCAACGTGTACTTAAAACTCAAAAAAGAATAGTTAAACAAAATAAATAATTTTTTAACGATTGATTTTTAATGGTAATCATCACACTTCATTGTTCCGAAAAACACAACTTATTCCCCAACAACCCCACAAAATATAAATTACACAGTTATATATGCGTTACGAAACAATTCTTACTCGGTGTAGGCAGACGACGGCCGGCTAGCGGAAGTGTGATGACCTCGCGGCGGCGCGACCGAGGCAACACTGGCGGCGGGAGCGGCAACGGCAACACTGACACGACTGTCTGCCTGTCTGGAGACAGGGCGAGAGAGTGAGTAATCCGACGGGAATCCACTGCACTCTGGCGGTGCGAGTAGCAACTGCGATTTGCATTTGAACCGCGCCGCGACCGCGACGACGTAGTTCCGCCAGGTTTGAAGGTGGCAGATGAAGCGGAAATGTGCCAAGATGTTCATGAATATTGCCTCTACTCCAATGATAAGAATGACCCATTTCATAACTTTAACTGGAATGATTAATGAATGACAAAAATCATCTTCAAAGTCCCAAAGGGTGGTTGTATGATTTGCTTCTTCCTTGGGTTAAAGTGCGGTACCTATTCATTCCAAATATGCAGGTTTTCAACAACATTGGCAACTCAACTACCCCAACCCTGTCCGAAGTGTCCGGAGTTCGTCGCCCCGATTGTGCGTGTGCGTGCGTGTTCAGGTATCAACACGTCCGCGGCGTGTTCGGTTACTAGGAGGGTCGCACGGGTCACGCTACTTATGGACTTCTCATATGACGCGGGGCAACCGTATTTGGCCACGGAATTGGGAGTGCATTGAAGTTGGCTCACAATAGATTTGCTAGCACGAATAAAAATTGGCAATTGGATATTTTCCAATTTCAATTTGATTGTTACTATTTTATCGACAATTACATTGATCGTATGTAGACTTGAATCTTATTGGTTACTCCACAAAATGATGCAACGTTAAAATGTATAGCTAGTCTGTCGTTACCCTGAGCAAGCTTGCGTATCTATCCAAAACCACAAGCCGAATCTATAATATCGATATCGGCTTTCACATTGCCGTCTAAAATGTAAGCGTAGTTGATTTACGTTATGATTATTAGGCCTATCACTTATATGGCCATACGATTAGTAGTATATTTTTGTCACGCCTAACGATTTTTTTAAAGTCGGTGTCTTCAAAGAAAACGTTACTACAAGTCTGCATAGGTCATGTGTTTAGACCATAATGTGTAGTCAAGCAATACAGTATTACAATCAAGGATTTGAGAATGATAGGCCTTAACTTTGCTTGGCAACAATAATAACAATCAAAAATCCTAGCAAATTATCTGTCGCGAATAAATTATAAAAACTCCATCCCGTTTGAGTCTGCGCAGTTGGACAACCAACCATAAATAAAAAAGAATGCGATGACCCACCCAGGGTTCAAACACGTGGTCGGATCTAGGTCATGGGACAGAGTGCACTGCGGATGCAGTGATGCAAAAACTGCAGCGAGCAATGCAGTCGTGGGACACGGAAACAGGGTGACCAACTGTCCGGAGCGAAATGTTCCAATGGCGGGTAAAAAAGAACCCCCACTGTGGTGTTCGGGTTTTTAGGTAGTAGTTGAAAAATGTGGGAATTATAAACAGCGCAGAGTTCTGGTTCTGTCTCTGTTTTTCTTTTGAGACAATATGGGTATAAGGCTTCATGGCATTTTCTGGGTATTATAAAAGTTCCATGTTCACAACATGTTCAGTTCATGTTCAGAAACATGGAAAATAAATAAAAAGAATGACAAGAAACTAATTGTATTCGAAAATAAAATACTAAGGATTTTTTATGGACCTATATGTGATCAAGGAGATTGGAGAAGGATACACAATAGAGAAATAAGACAACTTTACAACAGCACTGATGTAATAGGGGAAATTAAGTGTCGAAGAATCAGATGGGCGGGAAACGTATTAAAAAGAAGTGAAGAATGCAGACTGAGAAATGTAGGCCTATTAAAGGAAAATACTGTGGAAAGACGGCCTCGAAGAAGACCAAAACAGAGATGGTGGAAACAAGCGATTGTGAAAGCAGACTTGGAGAGAATTGGGGCTTTTAGAAGATGCAGAGGACCGGATAACCTGGCAAAGATTTATTGGTGCGGCTATAGATATCACCTGCAAATATTTATCCAATTTGACCATGGGAGTAAAAGTATGTTCAGTTAGGGGGATAGAGAATTTTGCATTATGTTGTCTTCTCAACGTACCCAAACGTTGTTTTAAATAGGGTTTTTTTACAACGTTTGAGTATGTTGTGATGTAGTATAATTATTCTTTTGATTGTAAACCAAATTATTGAATTTTTCAACCAATTCTTTAAAATACAAGGCATAACAACGTATCATTATCAGCGTAGGCTTACATCTGAAAGATTTTTTACTTTTTACATAACATAACAGGATAAAGGCCTATAAAATTTCAATGATATAAGCCGTATTATGATAAGTCGTATTTCAACAATAAGTTGTTAGCGTGGTGATTAATTTCGTTATAAAAAGGTTTTATGGTTTTAGTAACATCAGTGCTCCTCACAGAGCTGAGCTTAAAGATGTACATGTTGATTTTCTTGATGATAATTCCTCTAGTTACGACTTTTCATCGAATTCTAAACGTCGTCAGTACTACATAAACATTTTAATCAATAACGTTTCCGGTTCCGGTTACACCAGCAGCAATTGTGCACTCAAAATCCTAGAATCGACAGGCTGGCCAACCAACGAATGATTCATAGGGCATTTCCGGTCTGAACCGAGATTCCTAGGACCACACGTCATTTCCGGTACTACTAACAGTGGCTGCACTAAACAACTTCATGACATTTGACTACGACAAATGTGTCCCTTCCTGGCAGGCAATTTAACCTGTAAAGCTTATTTTTACTTTACTCCGTCTAACAGGCAATTTTACAAAAAAAGACTGCGTTTACTCCAGAGTTGCAAACACGTGTTGCCAACATTTGTTTGTAGCTTTTAAGGGAACTATTAAGGTTTGTTGACAAGACTTGTGTTTGCAACAAGATTTTTCTTGGAAACACGTTTCCACCGAGTAAGTGAATACTGGGCGCTAAAATTTTCCACTGCCAACGAGAGCGATGGTAATTTTGACAAGTGCAGAGTGACTTCCGTGGGGCCGCCACCGGCCCCTGTAAACAATCCTTTGCTCTCGAATGAATGATTTGAGTGGTGTGAGGAAAATGTTTGTAACAAAATAAAGTAGCACAACGAAACGTAGGGAACCTTTGTTGCAAACACCAGTAGTCAACAAAAAAATTCATCATTCGTTAACAAATTCCGGTGAAAACGCGGCTTTACAAATACGGTTGAAAAAAAAAAAACATAAAATTGCCGAACTAAACCGTTACGATTATACTTGTCAGAATTCAAAAACACTTTTCTTTTCAAGAACTAATACAACTAACTGTAAAAAAATATTCTGAATACTGTTACCCAAGGGCATAATGCATTCGTGAATTAGGCCGACAAGGAAAATGTAAGGTGCCGTTGCCGTACAGTAAAAAAAAACCGACTGAGGAGTTAGGCCAGTACCCATCACTATGTGCGCACATAATATGGCTAGAAGCCTGATACTCGGCAAAATTAGCTGTGGCTTTAGCACAACTAGAAACAAACTGATTAACTTTATTTTTACAACAGTATAAAACAACGTTATAGAACTGTACACACAAACAACACAATAACCAACCGTACAATACAGAGAGCGCTAAAATTTTCCACTGCCACCGAGACCGATGGTAATTTTGACAGTGCAGTAGTGCAGAGTCACTTCCGTGGGCCCGCCGGCCCCTGCCGACACTAGCGCTGCCGTGGCCAGTCGGCGAACTGATCATAAGAGTAGGCCTACTGTTGGTGACCACTTAATTGAAGGGGAGGAAGAGATGGTACAAAAGAATTTGTGTGATAATACTAGGGGTTGAATGTACCGCGGATATTATTTTCTGAGAAATGAAATAATGTACTATAGAGTTAGAAGAAAAAGGAAAGAAGCAAACTAATTTAAGGTGTAGATTTATAAACTTGGAACTTCTCCTTTGGGCAAAGCTTTTTTTTGTGTACTTAACAATTTTGGATAAAGCGGTCCAAAACCCTAAAAATTTGTGGGCTTCCCGGTATCGAACTCGTGACCTAGAACTGAACGTCCAAGACAGAAACCGTTCGTCTAGCTTCACCCTCCATATGCATTTCCTTTTGCATTTTCTATGTCAATGAGACATTATGTTCCCTGTCAAAATACTAAAAAGATTGGGCCTACTAACAACATTTTAAAAATCTTAATTTACCTCTATTAATGGCATAATTTAACAAATAATATACAGAATAGAAATAAATACTTACGATGTATTATCCAGTTTTAAAGGGGGGGATTTGATCACAAGTAATCCAGATTGGAACTGCATAACACTGAAACAAAAATGAACACTGTTAGACAGTATTTAGGCCAACTCATCGAAGCTAAGAAGTTATGAAATAATAATAATTTAACTATCACGTGTGGATAAAATTGTCTGACAATCGAGTGACTTTTCAAAAAAATTTCAGCCGCCAGAAATCGACACACCACCAAAACAATATTATGTTAACGTTAATAAATAAAATTAAAAAATAAATAAAGGACAAAATTGAGAAAAATACAAAGCAAACAATTTTTTATTCAAACTAATTGGAAGGTTTTGTGGCGTACAAAATCCATTCACGAAAAGAAATATGAGAGAACAAAGAAAAGGAAATAGAGTTTGTGATATGTGTCAGATGGGACTAGCACGATTGGTATGCCAGACTGTTTGAATTGATTAGTCAGGCATTCCTAACACCCCCCTCTACTCGGTGGACACATGGATTTTAGAAATCTCTCTATTCCTAACATTCATATCGGCCAGTCTAATACGTTCTCACAATTAAAATTTATACAGTACTGAGCTGTATTTAAGGTATTTGGTATTTGGTTATCATTGTTAGTTATTTTGCAGAAATTTTAAAACAAATTATATGTAAAAAAATACACAGTATTAGCTAAAATTTGGCGCAAAAATAAGTGTTAAGTATACCTAGCAAACATGAAAAAGATATATTTTTATTCAGTACAAGCTCTTGATTTTGTCTAAGTGCTGTCCCACTGAGAAGAAAGGATTATCAAAGAAAAAGATTGAAAGTGGTTTCTTTTTTTAATTTTACCAACTATAGTATAAACATATGAGGAACTTGGAAAGAATACCAATGGCAATTGATTTATTTGATTTCCCTTCAAAAAAAGAACAACAAAGTTGAAACAAAATTAAGATTTTTGATGAAAAACAACTGCATCCACTACATTTGACATGTACAAGATGGAAACACCAATTTTCTTTGTTCCAAAGAAAATTGTAGAAACTGCACAAACTGTTGAAATTGCACATAGTATTTTCAAAACACAACACTGGCAGGCAACATCTACGCCGTACATTTCCAGCACCATAAAATTTTCCAAGTAAACAAAACAAATACGAACCAACACGGTCCGGTATTCCAAGACGGGACGCGTTCACGGTCACAACAAGACTACTCGGAATTGTAAAAATATCCGTTGCCGCGAGCCGGGGGTGGGGGCGAGCGAAACCGGCCGCTACCGGTCAAGGGGTTGCGATTCGCGATTGCGAAACCAAGGGGGAGTGTGGGAACGGTGGGCGAAACATTAATATGCAGGATGCAGGTCCCGGCTGGGAAACGAGGTCAGAGGGGATGCCAGTCACCTGCGAACCTGTCCGGGTCAACAAACACGGCCTGATATATGGTGTCGAAGAAGATTGGGGCGGAGAAATGGATAAAGGGTGTTGGAAGTAACTGTTGATGCTGGATCTGGGTTGAGAAGAAGAGTCTGCCAAAAGAAATAGTTTCCAGCTCGAAGGAAAAGTTATTATTAGATCCTTATCCAAATGCGTTAGCCAAGATTAGAGCGGAGGGATAGATAAAGGTGTTGGAGATATGGATGCTATAGATGCTGGAACTAGGATGAGCAAAGGTGTATGCTAAAATACAGAAATGCCCAAGAGATGAGTTTCCCGATAGAAAAAATTATTATATTTATACTGAATTCTCATCCAAATAAGTTAGCCAATGACAAGCTACATCAGCTACTTTTCATTGAATCCTGTGCTCCACAAGGAATTAAAGAATTCAGAGCTTTTCCAAGAAAACATTGACCTCGGTCAAGGTATACATTAAAACCGGTTATCATAACGATCATGTGATAATCAAAAGCCCTGGTTACCCAAAAATCAGATTTTTCTATTTTCCCTCGAAAAATTTAAATTTTTAACATATTCAAATTAAAAAATGCAGGTTATGTCTGAGAAAACGAGTAATACCTTTAATACATTTATTGAAATGACAACCTATAACGAGTCAGATGAAGATGTTAGATGACTTGACCACCCTACCCAGATGCCCGGGTCAACAAATAGTCCAAAGGTTTTAAAAAAGAGGGACATCTACGAGGAGCCAAGGTGTCAGCTAAATAAAAAGAAATGCTAAAACGTTTTCCTGAACGAATGGCTTATAGTACAAGTCGTATTGACGTCTTCTCGTGACGAAGGCAATTAATTGGGTTTAACAAATTAATGGAAAAGCAAGCTTAGTGTCGAAACGTCACTGTTTTTGATCGTGGATTTCCTATAGATAATACAAGGTGCCAAAAATTAAATTTCAAGGACTGTTGGAATCCTTATAGAAACAGTTACATGACTAAACACACAAGATAATTTCACCTCTTTCATGAAAATTGTATTGCAAAATTTTATTACAATTGAAAATTTTAATAGCCTATTCAAATAGAATAACACGCTAGTCGATCAGATGAACAGGCAAATTTATTAAGATAGCTCCTTCAAATCAAATCAGGTTTGAAGATTTCCCTCGAAAGAATTAAATATTTAACAGATTAAAATATGCAAAATGAAACGTCCAGTCTGGGAAAACGAGTTCGCAAGGGATGTAGGGTGACTCGGCCACCTGCGTTACTGTCGAGGTCAACAAACATGAGGTGATAAATGATGCTGGGCGAAGAGGAAAATTGGGGACGGAGAAGAAACGAATAAAAGGGTGTTGGGGACATCACTGCTGATTATTCTCGAATGAAAAGATTTAATCCTTTAGGCTACGTTATTTGACACTGCTTATATTATTTATATTTGATTTATGTGTAGCTAAACCAGACATTTTTACTTTTTGTAAGGGAACATGCCAAATCCTGATCTTGTTGTCCAATGATAATGGACTCATGGACTAAAATTGTCTTTGTCGGGGAATCTAACTTGCATCTTCATAGGATTGTGAGGTAAAAGCGCTAAAATCACTCTTCTACACAGCCAGTTGTGTTTCTGTCTGTGAACATAAAAACTCAAGCCTAGGTTCTTTCAAGCCCCAATAAGCTGCAAAACAAAAAATGATAATTTAAAGTGAAGTCTTATAGACATCGCATGAAGGGATTTGGCGATATGCGGGTGACTTAGAATATCTGAACCGATTTCGACGTTACAAACCTACGTACAAATTTCGAAAAAGGGTCGAAAAAAGATTAGCCTATTGACAACGGTAAGATAGATAGATTAATACTGGACTATTTAGAAACTCTACTACTGACAAAGGTGATGAAAAAATGTTTTACTGCTTTTAAGCACGCAACTGCACAATGCTAACAATTTCTTTAAAACAGGATCTTTAAAATACCGAGGAGTTTTCCTATTAACACATGATTTATTTTTATAAATCAGACTTCAGAAAAACTGTAATCACCACTGAAGATTTCAGTAAGGAGAACTTATTCCGAATTATCTTATTAAAATTCCTTCAGTGTAATCCGAAATGACCCTATACTGTCACATTAACAAAACCCGTTTGATGTAAGGTGAAGCTTTGGAATATTGGGAGGGTAGCTGTAAAAATATAAACATTCTTAAGCTGACGGTTTTGACGGTTTTAGATTTGAATGAGTAACGGTTTATGATAAAATTATATAAAAAACATAACAAATAATTAAAATTTCCAGTGAGATACCCAAGAGGAAAGATAATAACTATTTGACCTTCATCACATTAGGCCTATAGGCTTATAAGTTTCAAAACGAATCGATCTTGATGCGATCTAAGTCTATACCGCATTCGTTTGGAACAAATTGGACATTTGTGTTGTAAATTATGTTATAAAATTTAGTCTTTCCAACTTTGTGGGATATACATCGGTCAAATCTATTTACAGAATTTGCTATTCTGTTTTATTTTTATGTAAACTTGTTGACAACAATTATTAAAAACTCCAAATAACGTCATGCCAACCGAAAACAACCTAATAACCACAAAATGGTAATTTTTTACAAAGTTTCAACAAGAAGTTTAGGACGGCACCCTATTCACGGCCCTGTCAAGTTCATAAATAGCCATCCAGTTGCTCTATTCTTCAACAACTTCCCCCCCTCCGTCCCATAACTAATAAACAACATCGTCACAAGACATCAATGAACTATTGACGGCCTCAATAGAAGTCAAGACGTCAAGGTTTAGACCGGTCGGAGTCAAGGACAAGCCAACGATACAATACAATAGACGATCAGCGTTCTGATATTCATTTTCGACACAGATGTTGTGCGCATTAAAATTAAAATGGTTTGCCATCAAGGCAGCGAAATAACAACGAAAGGAAAACAAAACGAAAATACTGCTACTTTCAAGCATTGGTTTAAAACAGCTGGCAGCTGTGAAAAGGTATAGTTAGTGTAAACTTCAAAGCCTGATTACCTTGATGATACTGCTGTACAACAGAAGTGGATTAAAATCAGCAAGCAAGGCTCGGTTAACCTGTTACTCTGTATTAAAACAAAGAGTTTTGTATCTTAAGAGCTAAGGCCTAAAATCTTAATTCTTTTGGTACTATGTATTTTTACGTTTTATATGAAGAATTCAAAATAGGTGACATCTAAATTTCCCTCTTTCTTCCTCTTTGTCTGTGGCGCTCATCAGCCTGATTTTGTCGACTTTTCATTCAAAAACAGCTTTAGGCCTAATAAATGTTCTAATTTTTTATCTGTCAAAACTAGAGCGGTGAGTACTGAGTAGGATCTTAGTAACTTTAATTGCCTATTCTTACTTCGGGCTTTGCTCCATAGTCTGTCAAAGCAGTGTATTGATGTGCGTAGGCCTGGTAGTCGACTACAAAACATCGCAGTACTAGATTTAAAAATCGTTATAGTCGACTACTGGACTACTTATTTCGAAGTAGTGGACCACTGCTGCTCGACTACTTTTGCGAATGAGTAGATGACATTGCGACTTTATTCTTCCTTGAACAAACAACTTCCTATATAGCTACAGGCTGAGAATGAGAGGTCTGCACGAATCCTGTAGGCCTATAATTCCCTATTTATCAGAGGAAACTTTCAAGGTGTATAAATAGTACGTAGTAAAATCAACATGAGTGCAAACAATAAACAATGTGTACAAGTTAGTTGGGGGGGGGGGGGATATCCAATGTTCGAGTTGTTTGAGTATTCCCATACGCATATTATAATTAACTGCTAGTCCGACTTATTTTCATACATATATAAAAAGTTATTGTTACACTTGTTTAGGAAGCTTTGCAGAACTATAATGATCCGTCCTTGGACATTCTATCCTTGCGTACTTTCATTGACGAGGTAACTCTATTGGAACAATTCATTTTTATTGTCTGAACCCAAAGGAACTGTCTCCTTTCATACTAAAAATATCTGTTAATCGCATTATCAACCCTTTAACATGTCTTATTAATCAGTCGTTAAAGGAGGGCATTTTTCTAGACCTACTAAAATATGCAATAGTGCCCAAATATTAGTGCCTAAAAAAATAATATCAAGACTGCAGATAACATGAGACCCATTTCTCTTTTGTCAACATTCTCAAAGGTTTTTGAAAGGGTGGTTTTCATTAGAGTGTATACATACCTTGAGCGCAATGAGATTTCACCCCCCTCTCAATTTGGTTTCCGCCGAGGCAGATGCACAGCCGATGCTATATTTGAGCTTGTGGATATCGTGTCGTCGGCTTTGGATGGATCGCGGTTTACTGTTGGTGCATTCTGCGATTTGTCCAAGGCCTTCGACAGTGTCAACTTGGGTATCTTGGTGGATAAACTGAAGTTTTATGGAGCTGAAAGCACTGCTTTGGCATGGCTGAAATCATTTTTGACAGATCGGCTACAGAAGGTCGTCGTAGAAGGTTGCGCCGAGAGTAGATATGAGAAAACTCTTTCTGGGGTCCCACAGGGCTCTATTCTGGGGCCATTGCTTTTTCTAATCTATTGTAATGACCTTCATGAAATTGCAACAAATGCCAAACTCCTTATTTTGCTTATTTCCACTCCATCATTACCTATGGTCTAATATTTGGTGTAAACTCATCTGAAGCCCATAGGGTTTGTCTTGTTCAGAAGAGAGTTATAAGGATCCTTTCGGGAGCAAGGCCCAGAGAATCGTGCATGTAAGCGGCATTTTCAAAACCTAGAGATTCTCCCGCTCTCTTCATTAGCCTATACTTTTATCATCGTTTTTCATTTTTATAATCCACCCACGATAGATTTTTTCGAAATAATCACCAACATCATCATTATACCAGAAACTCATCCATTTTACAATATCCTGTACATAGGACCTCTTTTCGTGAAAACTATCCTTCCTATATGTGTTTAAAAATCTTAACAAATTTCCAGCAACTATAAAAAATGAACCAAATCTTAAAAAGTCCATACAAATGGCTTTTGAATTTCTGTTACATCATTGTTTTTACGAAATTAGGGGTTTCTTATCTCCAACTACCAGGTTGGATAATGCACCGGTCTGAGCTCAATTGTACTTCTATAAATCTTTCACCCCATCTCAACTGTAATGGTTATTCCTTTTGTTCTGTTCTTGCTGATGTCAATCATCCAATAAGCTGTATTATATTTTATTTTTATTGTACATTGCATTGTAGTGTGATTTAATGATTTAATTGTAGCCTATGATTTAAGGTTTATGTAATGACTGCTGACCTGTATGTACATTCGCTAGTGTATATATATTTTTGTATATTATGTAAATTGTGACAAGTCTTCTGCCTTTGCACCTGAGTGCATGTTAAGGCGTGCCAGACGCAATAAATAAAAATAAAAATTGTCAATATTATTTTTATTGTCGGATGACAAAAATAATATTTTTAATTGTCGGTGTACTGTATTTCGATTTCTAAATCTTTACGCTATAAGCTATACTCTTAATTTCATCGTTACTTTTTGTTGATGGTGTTTATGTATCACGTTTATAAACCAAAGTTGGTGACTATCGTTTCAAGAATCTTCTTCACCTTAGGGTTAGTAGCTTGGTTGGTTATTTTAACCATCTGGCTTTTAGACATATAACATAGTTTTATTTTATTTATTTTCAAAGGCACGCAGCCAGTTACAAAATTTGCAGTCTTTGGTATTAGTATTCCCTTTTTTTGGACGCCGTTTTTATAAGATGTTCACAAAAATTTATATAATCATTAGGTCGAATAGTTACATAAGGGCTCCTATGTCTTAAAAGTTTGAAAGTGTTAAAATAAAACTCTCAAAGCCGTCGAAAAATAACTCAATTTCATAGGCTAATTTTTTCACCGTCCGAAACAGAGAAATGCGGAGGCATGTTTTCAGTGTTTTTATAAATGTCAAGATGGCTCTCGAGTGTTTCCCAACAACATAATTCATCCAAATGTAACTTACCACTATTTAAAATCGATACCTTTACATCTAAGGACACTTAATTCCTAAGCAAAAATACCCCTATGATTTTTTTCAATAACTCCAGTAAACTACTATCCTTTTACGGAACCTATAAAATTTTTATTTCGACATAACCCTACGATAAATTACATGGCAAAGCACATGTTCTCCGCGTGGTCCAGTGTTGCACCACGGATGCAGCTTGGGGAGGGGAGGGTGCGCCGACCAATCAGAACGCAGCGAGGGGGCGGGGCCTAGAAGTGCATCCACCAATCACTGCACCGCCCGCCGCCGGCCGGCGATGCAACGCTCTATAGATGGCGTTTGAAGGTGTTTGCGTCAAACTGCGAAAATTAGGCCGTTTTAACAACCCAGGCGCCTGAAATGTAATCAGTATTCTAGAACGCAGTTAAGTTGTAAATTCGGGATTTAGATTAAAGTGTGGGTTGCACAAGGTTAGGGGCTAGCGAGAATGTTATATTTGGCTTTCACACGCGTAAGTTAATAATTACAGGGAGAAAAGCAATTCCAATTAAATTCCATGTTACTGTTTTTTATTAAATTGGATATAACGCGGGTGTTAGATATTCTAATCAATAAAGGTAAATTTTTCGTTTTAGAAAAACATTCCTTATACTTCTTGTAGATAACTTAATGTAACCATTTTGTATTTATAATCACGCATATACATTCTTTGCACATTATATTCAATGCCGTGCCATATTGTGCTATGGTAAATTCACAATATATTCACATGCGAAATGATTTATTTCCTTCTATAGATGTAGATATATTTTTTTATTGGAGGATTATGCTGATTGGTTGACTGGAAACAGATGCGGTAGTTAGAATATCTTCAAAGAAGTTTGTTATTGTTTCGATTTTTTGTAAAAAAATATGTTATTATTTTGACATTTAGGAGATAGAAAGAGTGCTCCCATTACAAATTTCCAGTTTCCTCTAGTTTTCGTGGGTAGGCCTAAAACAAAAATTTCCCAATTTTTAATATGGGATTTCCTCAAGAAATCTATAATGAGAAGGAGGTAGGTGACAGTAACAAAAACAATAAGAAATAGATGACGTCAAAGATGCAGCACCTGCTACATTCAAAACATACCACTCATCTGTCAATATGTAAACAAACAGATGACGTCAAAGGTGCAGGACCACTTCAACCAGCTGTTGGTGTCACCTATTAACCATTTACCATAGATGTCTTCTCTGTCCCTGTCCTTGTGTAATCTATACATTAATATATAGGGAAGCATGTTTCGCTTCCTCTTTTTTTCTAAGTTCGTGTGCATCGTAGAAGAAATCCGCGCATAGGCCTACTGTTAGAAAGGTATATATAGATGAGTGGAATCCTATTCAAAATTATCGGATATGAGGGCAACACCCTACAGGCTTCCAAAGTCCCAATGGAGGAAGGATAATTGATTGAATCAATAGAGAGCTGTTGTAAAAACAACTGCTCGATGTAGCATTCTATTCTACAGCCGTAGTTCCTAATTCTTCTATAATATACTTCCTTGTTTGTATAACCAACGTATCGAAAACAAAATAGCAAGTTTAAACTGTTAAATAAAGAAGACTATGAAAAAGTTAAATCCGGGCCCACCTTGAGATTACGAGTAGGTTTAATGCTGAGTCATTGAGGCCGGGGAGCCAAATTAGGAAAACTGGATTTCACTTCTGCTGAATGCTTTCAAACGAAGGCGTCAGATGTTTAAAAAGAAAGAAATTAAAACTGATGGGCTCCAAAATTAATATACAATACATTTAAAATTAGAGATCGCGATGAAATGAAATTTAGGGTAATTTGTACGTCACTTTCATTTGACGTTTATTGGTGTATGAAATATCAACCCATTTAAAATTACACATCTCAATTCTGTATGGTGAAAGCATCACGAAAAATTAAATGTTCCAAGTTCGTATCAGGCACACTTCCATGACCAGTTTTACAATGGTAAATCTTATCCATCCTTAAATTTCTGTTAAGATGAGAACATTGATAAAAAAAGAAAACATCGACGCTCACTAGACAATGAACCAAAGCAGACTCAAGGGAAAGTCACAACACTTCACAATCAAGTAATGTTTGAGTTGAGTAGAAGGATTAGAAATTAGAAGGAATGGATTTTGTCATTCCGTAGTTGAAGACTGTCAGTGGATCTGAAGAACTGAGGAGCCGAAGTGGCCAACGTCGACAATTTTGATATTAAAACGTCATCACCAGCGCTTGATTCGAAAATAATGGCCAGACCGACGCTAACTCTGGTGCCGCCTCTTGAAAACTGACATCATCCTCCGTTTAGATTTAGCATTCTAGATGCCAAATAATGGAAGATTCGGGTCTGATTATTGATTATGTGACGGTAAAATACGATTTCCTAAGTGTGAAATCAAAGAGTGCCGATCCTTTTTACCAAGAACGGACCATCTGACTAATCTGATTCGCTAAACCAGTCTATAGGACTACAAAAAGTCAAAGCAAATGTCACTTAACTCTGGACATTGATTGAGCCATGGCAGGAATAACTACGTGTACTTTTAAATGGTGGCTAAAAACGGATATGTATCTACATAAAAGTCTTACAAGTCAATACTGGAAGCATAAAGTAAATAAACGGTATCAGTTAACTGACACATACTTTCTCCCAACAATATAAAAAAGATGTTAAAAGCTTCAAACATTAATTTCTTGATGACTCAGTCGGATAGTTACCGGCTGCGCAGGGCTCGTTTGACCCTACGCGCGTCTGTGACTTTTAACAACGTACTGCGTTTACCGCTAAACGAAAAATTGAATTTTCTCCGCAACCACTTGACGTAGAGCAATAATTTAAAATACTAGATTATTTAGTTTTTTGAGCTTGATTTAATGGTGATAAGTAAAATTTATTTCAAGACAACAGCTATTTTGAAAATCAAAAAAATTGATTTTTTAAACACTTTTTACTCCATAACTTTTGAACGCGCATTTTCTCGGAGATGCGGGTGGTGTCATTTTATCCACCATTTTAAGCTTAATAAACCACAAAATTTTAATCAAAATCGTTAGAGCCGTTTTTGAGAAATTTTGATTTTTGACGATTTTTGAGGGTTTTTGGGGGTAAAATACCCTTAAAAATAAAAAATTCAAAAAAATGAAAAAAACGCCTGGAATTATCGTGGATTTTGACCTATATACCAAATTTCATTAAAATCGGACCATTAGGGCATTCTCTAGCTCTGTTTACATCCTGACACACACACACACACACACACACACACACACAGACATCACTCCGAAAACCACTTTTTTGGACTCAGGGGGAACCATAATGAATAAATCCACCAACAACTCAAATTCGAAAATTTTGACGAAAACAATACTTTCTCCATATACTATGGTATAGGGGGAGAAAGTAAAATTGGGCTGATTAAAAAGATCATCTATACGAATCAAACGAGACATGAAAAAAATTTTTTCCGTTGATTGCTTTAACTTCAGGAAAAAACAAATAAAAATAAATGTAAAACAAATAAAACAGCAAAAAATACATTAACAGATATATCAACTTAGCACGTAAGAGAAAAGTTAATTTAAAAAGACTTATATTGGAATAAATTTTATTTCCCGCAGCACGCGCTGCGATATTACGCCCATCAAAGATGGTTATATTTACCTACAAAGCTTGTAAATCTTCCACGTGTTCTCCGCAATCAGCGATCTACAACCCAACTCCGTCATGAGAACGACTACGTCACACTTTCCCCCATGGAACACCTTCGATACTCTTTCGATTCCTGCGTCATCGTTTTATCACTGACGTCGCAATATGCAGCAGCTTCAACGCAGTCCCATTGTTTACAGTCAATGGTTTATGACATGGAAAACAAACATTTGTACATGCGCAACTACTGTTATCATATCGTATTTAATGGATGCCACATCTGAATGCGTCATCAATTCTGAATAACAATGCACCTGTAATAAACTGCAGTGGTGCATGATAAATGTGAAAGCAATGAGAAAAATGAGACAATTTTTTGCACAATGTGGCTTAATGTTTACTTTCTTCGAATTGTTTTATGAGTTTGTTTACCAATTACGCTTCAATGATATGGTAAATAATGCTGTAGGCCTATATACGCAGTATATGAGTACATAGAGAGGTCTTAGTCACAAAAATAATCTCTCTCGATCCAAAAGTCATTAGGCTATTTATCACGGACAGATAAACAAACTATCAAAGTCAGCACAGATATAGATTTTACGCCGAGAATGAGTAAGGAAAATAAACACTAATCAGATTTGAAACTACCACGTTTAAATATACGTGCTGTATAGTCTAATTAATTTTAACCAACGCGTTGCAACGTTAAAATTTCATTGAGCTAACCAATTTCACAGCAACCAGATTTAATTTTCTTCCTGTGCAATTGTTACAAGAGACAGAAAACATAATTCTAATTAATTCAGAATGTAGGCATAAGGCATATCATCACGTCAATTTTAAAGATCTTTACTTTATAAACTACATCATATGTCATCATCTATATATTTATAGGCAAGCATGATTCATTCCCTCCTTTTTCTCAACTTATTGCATCGTAGGGGAAATCCGCATATACCGTTAGAAAGGTATTGTGCTGAAGATGAGCAGAATCATTATAATTCACATCGGTCCCCAGTTCTACGCCCTACAGACTTTAAAAGTTTCAATATTAATCTTTTGGGAGGGGGATAATTGATTGAATCATAAGACAGCTGTTGTAGGGTCTATGTCTGACAAATGTTTCATTACTTCACTTACTTATAGGTCTACGAGTACAGTACAGTATATGTTTATTACTTTTGGGTACAGTCCCCTCTTAAGTTTTCCTAATTTAGATGTACATTGAAACATCATTATTGCAATGAAACACCGAAGTTCTTATTTTTCTCACTGGAAAATGTATGAAGAAATGGTTATATTTCGAAACTGCTGCCCCCTCCAACAATTTATAAGTTATGAATTATACGTAAATTAGAAGTACCAAATACAAGTTCTTTTAATTTGATGCTTGCAACGTCTAGGCATCTACATAAGATATTTCCTACACGAGTTGTGACTGACGAGCGTCTAGGCGTCTATAGGCCTAAGGCATTACCTACAAGAGTTGTGACTGACGAGGGTCTAAGCGTCTATAAGACATTACATACAAGAGTTGTGACTGACGAGGGTCTAAGCGCTATAAGACATTACATACAAGAGTTGTGACTGACGAGGGTCTAAGCGGTATAAGACATTACATACAAGAGTTGTGACTGACGAGGGTCTAAGCGCTATAAGACATTACATACAAGAGTTGTGACTGACGAGGGTCTAAGCGTCTATAAGACATTACATACAAGAGTTGTGACTGACGAGGGTCTAAGCGCTATAAGACATTACATACAAGAGTTGTGACTGACGAGCGTATTGGAGTCTACAAGACATTTCCTACACGAGCTGGGTGACGTCTAGTACGACTAGTATACATTATCGCGTGGAATTTGACCTCGGCGAGAAGTTATTTATACAAACACTCCCCTGTTTGGACGGAGGGCCCAACCCTTCGCCGGCCGTGACTAAGTGACGGTGATTTGTCTAAGAAAAGCCGGTGTTGACTTTGGGGAGGGGCGGCCCAGAATAGCCTCCGGTTTTATAGGGAAATACCGATCTGGAAAATAGACAATCGATGGCTCTGTTTTGACGAATTGTAAAACCTAATAC
This sequence comes from Neoaliturus tenellus, assembly GCA_030545055.2. NCBI lineage: Eukaryota > Metazoa > Arthropoda > Insecta > Hemiptera > Cicadellidae > Neoaliturus > Neoaliturus tenellus. Next base: position 53,350,371 of record CM061537.1, on the reverse strand, counting down.
CGCATTTGCTAGAGTTGTATTCTGGTGTACGTAACACCTCTTGACGGCAATATTATGTTATATGCTATAAAGTAATGTTTTATGATTACTTTTTTAAGGTTAAATTTGCAAAAGCGTTTCTTACTAAGAATGTTTTGAGCAAAGACGAACGAACGTCCATGAAAATTTCATCATTGTATTAATCCCCCTTGGTTCCAGAGATTCTCTGGATGACACGTGAGTGAATTGTACTTGACAAATATAGTACAGTATACTAGTGGAGTGTAGGGGCAAAGGCCCCTAAAAATCAAAATGGTGATGTCTCCAAAAATAAGCTTCAATTTATCACTTCCTTGCAGTATTAGGCTAACTGTATTTTTCTCAAGCTCTAGTCTGAACTTACACGTTTGGGTTTTCTAATAAAATATTTCCTAATCTTGACGAAATTTTTAGAGGTATCAAATCAGTAATTTACTAATAATTTCCCCCTGTATTAAAATACAGTAGTCTATTTTGTGGAAAAAGTATCGCACTATTACACTACCAAACACGGTAAAAATTGTTTTAACCTTAAACATGTTCATGATGAGTTTGCAACTAAAATAAATAAAATAGTTTAATACAACATAAACCCATTAATACTGTACACTCCTTAACTCTGGACCCCTGCACCCCCATTTCCCCACACACCCCCATGCCTGGACCCCACTGGTCCCACTGACCCCATGCCTCCCCTCCTCCCGTTCTCCTCTCCTGACCCCTGTTTCCTATACGCCCTATTCCCCTGTACCCTCTTGCTCCCTCATAACACTGTGCCCTTCATTCTCTCTTGTCCACATGTCTGCAGTTCTTTTCCGTGGCCCCCGTGCCCTCTATGTTCCTCATTCCTCCCCAATGCCCACCATGCCCAACCAACTGCTGTGCCACCGACGTATCTAGTAGGTCCAACCCCTTTTGCCCTCATTCCCATAACCCCATACCAAGGTGCCCCAAGCCCACCATTCCTCCTCATGCAACCTATATCCCACTGCCCCCTTACCCCATGCCCCCGCACCCAAGTACTCCGTGCCCACTGGCCCACCGTTCTTCCCCGTGGTCCCCATGCCCTCTAGTCCCCCAAGCCTCCCCCGTGTCCCCATGTTCATCTGAACCCCGTGCCTCGTGCCCTTGACGCCCGATTGTGCCTTCCAACCCCTGCTCCGTCACGGGCTTCCTATATTTCCGTACTCCCATACTCGACGTTGGTCCCCGTGGCAACCGTGTCTCCCATGCCCATCTACCCCTTTTGCCACCGACGCCCCTAATGCTCATTGTGCCCTCATCACCCCGTCGCCACGTGCCCCAGTCCATCCCCATGCCTCCCCAGAGTGCCCCCTATGCCCCCGCACCCTCCATGCTTTTGTACCCTCATACTCGCCGATCCTCCCTGTGCCCCTAGTTTACCCATGCCTCCACCGATCCCCTCAGGCCCCCCTGTCTCCAGTGCCACCGACTCCCCTCGTGCCCTTCGTGCCACCATATCCCCGAACTCCCCTGTACTCCCCGTGGTCATGTGCTGCCATCCCCGCCGTCCCTCCCCTTACCTCCGTGCCTTCCTGTGCCCCCCACCATTCCCCCTATTCTTCCCATGTCTCCCCCGTCCCCCATGTATTCCTCATATGGAAGCTATCCAATGTTAGTAGTTTACATACAATGATTCAGTCGAAAATAAATAAACACTCAACAAAACGATTCAACTCTTCAACTCCATATAATAATAGCAAATATAAAGCAGTAACGTATAATAAAAAATCGACATTCACTGAGTAAAGACAATTACCCATTATATCACCATGCCACTTCTAAGATAATTTTAACTTTTTAAATTTTTTTTTTTGCTGAATATACCAATTATTCTACTCCTATTTCCTTAATGACACAGATAGGGTCACGAAGATGAAATCTCCTGTGGATATGTAATCCGTTCATGACTATTAGTCTTCTCCTTTTTTATAGTGCATTTCCAATTTTAAAAAGTTATAAATGTGCGGTTACCTTAACTCAAAATATCTGCTCAATAACCAGCTGAGTTTATGATAAAACACTGGAACATCTGCTTAAACACATTATATATCTGATAATCTTATATAATAAAAGAGTGCATTTAAGGGTCTAGAGAGAGAACTACTGAACGGATCGAGGTCGTTTTGGTGTCAATGGATTTCTTATGACCCCTAGATGATAGGAAAAATATGGTATCCCTCGGAAAATGCCTTATATAGCTGCAAAATGAAAATTAGACCTTATTTAGACCAATCTAAGACGTGATTTTGTCGATTTGTTTACTGCTCCAGGTGATCCATATCTTATCTTGAAATTAGACACCACTGCTGCTTTACAAAGTGTTTTTGTAAACAAAACAGACAACTTTTCAATTCTATTATAATTGACAGATACAAATAAAAACAAGGGCAAGTAATGTTGCAGTGGTTTTTAAAGCAATAAAATAAATATTTAACAGCTGATGCTTTAATAAAATTTGGGTTGCTATACTATAAAAAGAGTTTAATTAACATAGATGATTTAATTTATGTTACGAGTTAATTATTAATATTTGTTTACACATATGTTTTATATACTATCAACTAATGAGCTTTATGTTTTGAAATATATAAACATAATCTTTAGATAGTAAAATTCTTCCCACCATATTTTAATCCATTGATTTTTGTTATAACTAAGTCATACAACATCCTTATATTCTTATTTTTTATCCTTTGAAGGTCGTGTAGGTTTTTGATTCTACATGTTTAACAGTTGGTTTATTTTTCCCACTGATATAATGGAGTACTAAAATGTGATAATATGGAACTATGAACTGGAAGAAACAAGTCTTGAAATGTACAAGAAGAAAGGTACCAAGAATAAGAAAAGGATATGGAAATATAGAGGAAACAAACGACAGAGCATAAACATTTTGATTAGTGTTTTAGTGAAGGTAAAAAACCTACGATATGATTGTCTTAGAGGACGATGCAGTAACACTTAGGCCTACTTCTATAACATTGCGTGAAAAATTCAAGTCAGAACTTGAAAGCAAGGATGCATAAAGACTGTGGAAGAGCCCACAGAATGGTGATCAGTGATGGTGGTGATACCAAAACCTAATTGGGACGTTAGACTCTGCGTGGATGTAACAAAATTAAACAATAACGTAAGGAGGTAAAAATGCCAGAGGTTGAAGACACACTTATTTAGATTGGTAACAGTATTTCCATTTATTCCATTACAGTTGTATGGCCAATTAACTTATGGGTATAATTTCGCTCACTCAGAGTACATTTAATTTGCCAGAATTTGGAATTTGTTTTTGATTTGTAAAAACCTTTAATCATTTTTTTTTTAGTCTCATAGGCCTACTATATTGTAAAACCAATGATAGTAAGTATTATAAACTATTTAAACGCATAAACTATTAATGATATAACTAGAGATCAAAATCCTCCTCATCAAAATTAGACGAACATTTTAGTTGATCTGGACCCGAGAAGTTAAAAAAAAAAATTTATAACTGAAACATCTATTCTTCATGTTTTAGCAGTTGTTTTTACAACAGCTGTCAAACGATTCAATCAATTTTCCTTAATCCAAAAGATTAACATTGAAACTTTGAAAGCCTGTGGGGCGTAGCCCTAGAGTCCAACGTAAATTAGAATAGGACTCTGCTCATCTACTTCATACCCTTCTAACGGTATGCGCGGATTTCTCCTACAGTGCACATGAGCTGAGAAAAAAGGAGGAAAAGAAACATGCTTGCCTATTATAGACGATTACAAAATCGCCCACTGGTCGAAATCCGACAAAATATTTATTTGATCTTGAGCTAATTAGTTTTAGAAAAAATTATGGATAGAACAAACTGTTTTTCTTGATTTGCTATAATATGTTATATTAGGTACAACAGCTGTTTCATGATCATTCAATTATCCTCCTCCCATAAGATTGACATTGAAACTTTTAAAGCCCTAAAGCCCGTAGGGCGTAGCCTCGGGGGCCGATGTGAACTAAAATACCATTCTGCTCATGCTACCTTTCAAACGGTATGCGAGGATTTCTTTTACGTTGCTCACAAGCTGAGAATAAAGGAGAAAAAGAGACATGTTTGCCTATTAATATATAGATAACTGTTCACATTGCTAAATAAATTAAAACATTTTAGTTTTAATACTATGTTTTCTGTGTATTAATAAATTCTGTGACCATTTTAAAACGTAAACATCAAATTCATGAATAATCATCATGAAAATTACCCGTCATTTTTGACGGGCTATTTGCTAGTTTATTAATAAATTAACGTCTTCCTACCAGCGTAGGTTGCTTACACAAAGAATACTAATACAAAGTAATTTAATTATATAAATGGTTTCTTAAAATTATTGCTGAATGTTTTACGGCGGTTACTGCAATGAGATATAGTTTCTTTTGATCTAATTTAAATTTTTTCCAAAAGTCCACAACAAAATTTGGAACAGTTCCTCTTGAGCCAATTAGCAATCCAAACACTTCAAAATTTTCAATTTTATAATTTTCTTTGTAGAATTTTATTGTTTTGCTGTAAATTTTCATCTTTTCCAAATGTACTTCTTCAGCCTGTTCTTCACTTGTCTCAAACCGGATTGTTGGATCTACAATGTATCCTTTATTATTCTTTCTGTCCAGCACAATAATATCACTTCTACGAATTGAGTCATTTTCTGCTATTGCTGATACTTCCTCATATACTTCATACGACTTGGATCTGAATTCATCAGCAATGATAGATCTTATTCTATGGTGCCGGACATTTCTCAGAAGGCTACCATGTTGACACTGTCCAAGGACATGAGGCAATGTTTCAAGGATGTATGTCTCGGCTGTAGGACAATGCCTACACCGGTTGCCGTCCTTGGACCGTCCCGGTAGTCCTCTAACTGGTGCACAATTTGCGACCATTTTAATGTAGTCCTTGTATTCGGATTCGGTGAGACCTTCCAGTTCTTGCATTTTCTTATTTATTGAAGTACATTGTTTAAAAAGAACTACTCCTTTCCCTTTCTGTTTTAGAGAACACCATTTTTCAAACTCTAAATTTTGAAGGTGTTGCCGAATGAATTTTGGTTTGATGCATGAATTTGATTCCAAGTATGTTAATCGTAATTTTGATAAACACTCACTGATTTCTGCATCATAATTTCTCTGATGTGATATATAAGGGTCGTCTACTTTCTTCAGAAGAACACATATATTTATGTGTTGTATATAAGCTTCCCACGATGCTTTTATAACGCCTAGACCTTTGTAATTTTTGGGAGAGTGAATCATAGAATTTGGAACATCATTTGGTAGTTCTAAAATTTCTTTTATAGCTGATCTTAATACCAAATCTACATCATAAAGAAAGGTTTGACTAATTTTGTTCAAAGGAGCACACTGAAATGGGAATATTAGTGTTGGCCAAACATAGTTATTTAGGACAAATAATTTTTGTACTGATTTTAAATATGGTGAAATCACTACATTTTTTATCTTGTCATTCAGTTCTCTAAGTAATGATTCTTTATCAAACACTATTTCATCACTGAAATTTATACCTAAATACTTAATTTTATCATGAATACCAACTGATTTGATTTGATTACCATCAAGTAAGAATGTATCAGAAGTTATATTTCCCTGATTGATATTTATAATATTTGTCTTGCTTATATTCAAACTTAAACCAATGTCTCGAAATAAACTATTTGTCATGTCATACAGTGCTTTTATTGCGTCTTTGTTTTTGCCTACCAAAACTGTGTCATCAGCAAAGCTTATCACTGATATTGTTGGTATTGCTTCATTAAGTGTAAACCCGTACGCATCTAAAATCTTTGGCTCGCTGAGCTCATCTAACACATGGTTTATTGATAGATTAAATAAGGTAGGAGAAAGAGGCGCTCCTTGAAGTACTCCTCTTTTAATGCTGATGTGTTTGGTTTTTCCTTTACTTGTCTCTATCTGCGTTTCATTTCCGCGTTGTAAGTTTTTAATATTTTCTCCTAGAATCATTGGAATAGGTAGTGATTCAAGTACTTTTATCAGATGCTCATGGCCAATATTATCGTATGCTTTCTCTATATCTAAAAACATAATGCAGCAATCCTTCTTCTCTTGTTTGGCATTCTTTAAGATGAAATCCAAAATACCTGAATTAATATACGTCCCTGGAGCATTTGTAAATCCTTTTTGACTTTTATCAAACGAAACGTATTCCTTTAGGCGTTTGTCCAATATTCTTTCATACACTCTTCGTAACGCTGAACATATTGAAATTGGCCTCCAATTTTTAACGTTTGATGTGTCACCACCTTTATCAATGAGAATTGTCCTTGCTTTAAAAAATAGACTTGGAATTTTCTGACTCCTATGAATGTTAGTATATATAAGTGATAATATTTTTAATATTCTCTTCAATTTTATTGCTCTAATAATAACTTTGTCTGGTCCAGGAGCTGAATCAATTTTCATAGATTTAATAGCATACAATACTTCTTGTTCGCTAATCTCTGTAATGTAAGATTCATTTAACTCATCTTTTTTCATCGCATCAATAGTACTATATGTTGGAAGAATATTATTGTTCGGCACGGAAAATCTTTGTTGGAACTTTTCGTGAAGGGTTTTAAGATCTATCAAACAATTTTTTGTTCCCTTTTCCATTATTTTTCTAACCGCCCGTTTCCTTACATTATAAAATTCAAACTGTATTGTGTCATACATATATTTTTCATGTCTTTTCTTACGGTCATTTTTTGTTGCTCTCTGGGGATTTGAACTATTTTTGTATGACTTATTTTGTTTAATATCTTTGTTTCTTTTACGCATTTCGTAATATTTTTGAGCCGGGTGTTTAGGTCCAGGCAAAACCTGTATTAAATCTGATAGGAATTTTGAAAACTTTGTTACATTATCATCAAATTCATCATAATCCATAAATTGGGAGAAAATATTAATCCATTTGTCTATTTCATTTTGTAATTTACTGTCTAATTGATTTTCACTCTTTGATATTTTGTGAACTAACTGACTTGGACTTGAGTTACCATCTTGAGAAAATTTGTATTTCTTACAAATATTATCTCTATGCAATATATGATGGCTTTTAGAGACATGGATACGTAGTGCTTTAGAGTTTTTGAAATTCCTTCCACAATCTTGACATTTACTATTATTTGGCAAATACTCTTCATTGGTTTCTTCGATCAAACTTATGAGTTCCATGTTTTGCCCACTTTCTAACATCATATTATCCTGCTGTCCGATTACAGTGCTTTCATAAGTTGAGTTTAATGAGCAAATTGAACTATTTTCTTGATATGGATGGTTATTCTGCATGGTTTTTGACGAATTAAATAGTTGCAACTCTGACATATTATGTTGATCATTTTTAATGATTTTACTATTACAATTTGGAGTATGATTAATTAAACTGACATTTTTCTTTTGACTGACAGTTGACGAAAAGCTTTCATATATTGTTGATACACAAAAATCATCTTTGAACCGTTCTTCATTTTCAATAGGTATATTATTGAATAAGCAAGAAGATACGATTTCTGCATTTCTTAGTACATGTATACCACATTCAACGCTTGATTTCTGCCTATTACATGGTATTTCGACTATTTCAATGTTATCCTTTAATTTCAAAATTAGTTTTAATTTGTTGGCTAATACTTTAGCGTGTTTACCATTTAAAGGGGACAGTGAATCGAAGTGATAATATTTACATTTTTCCGCATCAAACAGTAATAGCATTGACTATGTACACTAACGTGAATAGACCTCTCATCCAATGCATTTAGTTTGAGGAAAAAATTTGGAAGTTCGCTGGACGCCGCACCAGAGTCGCTGCTATCGATGTTGTTATTATTCAGCTGAATTTACAGTTCTGCCAAAACATTTTACCAAAACATAAACATAACTTTCAGTTATAAAATTTTTTCTCCTTGGTTTAGAAGAGTGGTAATACTGATTCATCTATCATATGTTACATGTACTTCGATGGACGCCATACGAGATCGCACCACCGTCAATATGCTTCACACACGCCTATGCTATGAGAAGTCTACTCACGTAGTGTACAAAGTCAATGGTAATAGTGACCAATGGCAGCCCCTCAAATGCTTCAAATCTTTAGAATGACTTTCATGTTTTCTGTTATTTACTGTACACATAATATATTTAAAGTGCATGAGATTCATTCTAGTACAAGTGTTCTCTAATAACGACTCGTCATTTTCAAACTTTAGTATCTGGCTCGTAATAGGATTTAATACTGTACAACATGTAGGGAAAACTAAATGTTTATTAAACCAAGACCAAATTTCATTATCATCTAGTTCATGCCAATTGTAAGTAGATTTATTAATTAAACTTTTTCTTGTTCCACTTTGGACCAATGGTTTGTTTTGAGTTTTTGAGTATATCAAAGATGGCACTTTTGTTTCATTCAATATTTTGTGATTTAATTCATCATATTTAATATATACATCATCTTTGTGGTTTGCATTTATATGTGCATTCAATCTCTTAAACTCTTTATTACAAAATGGACAATGTTTTTTAAATTGATTATCGTAATTGGTAATAAGTTTTGTTTTTGAATCAAAGTTCTCTGTGTATTTTTGATTGGGGCCAGGGTTTTCTTCTACATCTCCACATAACAAAATAAACGATAGTAGAATAAGGTAGTAAAACTTGCACTTATAATGACTGCTATTCCATTGTCTACGCCAATCAATTTTATTCTTTCTATATACTAGTGAATTCATTACTGAATTAAAACAGTTAATGTTATCATGTATGGAATAAAACAATGTCTTCAAATATAATTCCCTTACCAAACATTTTCTGTTACATTCTATATGGGATAATGAAAGTACTTCAGCAATCTTGATAAATACTATTAATTTCAAAAGGTTGTAATGAAACTTCTTAGTTACCATTTTTCCTTCAGTAAAAGAAAAATCAATAAATTGTGAACCTAGATTTAGTAAACAAACATTAACCTAAAAGTTCATGGTTTAAAAGTCTATTCAAGATATGTTTTTTAACTCGTTATACTCAAATATTCGTTACTTACAAGGGCACAAACATTCTTTTTGCGTTTTTAGGAAATAATTTGTTTTCAACACAGATTTAAAATTACAAAATAAAATATATAAAAAATTAGAGTAAATTCAGAATATTGTTCATTCTGTAGTCACACAGCTGTCACACTTGTAGATCTAAAAATCCTCTTCCCAATAGATTAACATTGGAACTCCAAGACCCAATGGGGCGAAGCTCAGGTAACTTTTGATAATTCTGGTATTTTTCCTTGCGTCCTTGGCCCTCAAGCTTTAAAATGAGCCATCATACGTTACCCTATCTTTCTTCTAACCCGAGATATTTCGTGGGGACCGATTCGCTTACGGAATTATATATATAGATTACATATGTTACAGTCATAGTATCGGCAATGTATACAGAGGTATCGGTTACTGTGGTTCATCCAAATGAACACATAGTTGTTGAAAATAATATAACTCAAAATTGAAATCAAAGAGCTGAAAATCATACTGTTAAGGAAACCCTAATTCAAAGTGAGAACTCAAATAAAGAGAACTGAACGAAATTCAAGAAACAGAACAGAATTTAATTTAAGAGGATTGCATTTAAAGCAGAACTGAACATGATGATAACCTAGGACTCAAATCAAGTACTGCACTCAAATGAAAAATTAACAAAACATGATCGAAGAACGGAAACGAAAACCTAGCTGAATTTAAGATGTTAAAAAAATGACTGAAAACAAAAAAACTATGAAAATTAAGCTGATCAAACGACAACCTAGGCCTAAATAAAAACCGACCTGAACAAAAATACAGCGGAAGAAACTAAAATGAACATGGAAAGTACTATAATAAACAGAGACGAAAAGCTAAAATATACCCCCGTCGCAGCAGACCTGCGTACTCAGCGAATTTCCAACCAAAGAATTATTGTTTCAACATCAAAGAACTTTGTGGTTATATAATTAATAATCTTTACAAGGAAATATAATATATTTAATGGCATTATATTTCTGAGAAAATTATTTTTATTTAATAATTCATATACAAATATTTATATTGCAATAAATGACTTTTTTAACAGTAATAAAAGTGCATAATCCAAAGCTCCATGCAAAAGGAATTATTTGTTTACAAATAACAAAACATAAACATTTCAAATTTGACAAATATGCAGAAGACAGCTGATCAGCTGATTAGGAACAGATACCTTATATCTCCATCTCTCTTGCTCCCATTATACAATTATTTTCCATGAGAATACCATGGGATTTAGCATGTATGTTTGCTGCCATGGGGGTTTTTGATCAAATCTTAATTACTCACCACCTAGTGAAGGTTCATAAAAATTTTTATGAGGATATGTTGATAAATAAGCGATATATATAACTTTTTAAAGATTTACCCATAAGAATAACATGGGAAACTTGATTTGAATTTTCTCTATAACCAGTTAAGCTATTTTAAAGATTCAAATTACTAAATTGTTTGTTTTTTTTAAGCTCTTTCAAATGGTTTTAGTTAGAATTGATGAATTTTGAAAATTTAGGCACAAAAATGCCAAAAACCCATTTTTTACCCCTTTGAAACCCCATAAAACCCTGTTCCCATAACCCGACAATGCTGGTTCGCGAACTCATGAAAATAGACCTGGTCTTACACCTTCATACCAAATTTGATCAAAATCGGAGGTTTGCTTCAAAAGTTATCGGTACCACGGACACATATATATATATATATATATATATATATATATATATATATATATATATATATATATATATAGATATATATATACATATATATGAAAACGAACGAACGGTGTTTTTGGCTTCTGGGGACCTCAAAATGAAAAAATAAAGTGGTCCCGGGCTTAGGTCTTACCATGACTACTACCGTAATAGCGTATTCCCTATAGGGAAATTCGCTAAAAAAAACAGTAAATTCCCCTAGTACACTTGAAATGTGTTTCTAGAACGATGTCATGGGGCGTACACACAGAGAGCTACGGAAATTCCCCGGGAACGCCACTATTGTAAACAATTTGTTCCACCTAGCGGTAACCCGACTGGGCGACTAAGCAATGGAATATCCTACAAATATGTTGTGATAAATTACCACCAGTGGAAAGTGCTGGCACAGAGTAAGGAACCTTTAAAGCTTTGTACTCTGTGGTGCTGGCCTCCACTTGTCAATCAAATTATGAGTCCACATGAACTAGGCAGAAGAATTTGTATTTCTTGTTTAGTGGCGTTTCGTAATAAAATAAAAATTGATATAAATTTGTGATAACGATAGCGTAGTGTGAAACCTAACACAGTGAGAACAGTACTGACGTACTTAATTTCGAAATATGTTTTAGTTGGAGGTTAGGGCTTTAGTTATATTACACCAACTTGTAGATGAAAAACTAAATCTCAGCATGACTCAGCAATAAATACATAAAGAGCTAACATGGCTTATGCTCCTATTTGGTGCCTTTATTTTTTGTCCGATAAAGGTGGGAGGGATTTAATGAAAGATAAATCCCTAAAAAAATAAGTTAAGCTGTTTTATTCGCTTTTTGATTTTTTTATATATTTTAAATCTATTTCAAGGTGGGTCTAAACTTGATCTAATTTTAATCAACTTTGAACCATTAAATCTTATGTACCTATTCAAAATATAAGATCGAATAAAATAGGTCATGTCTTTATCTTTCATTTAAACCCCCTCCCACCTTAATCTGACATAAAGTAAAAGCGCAAAATGGGAGCAGGAGAAGCACTGCATGACGCGCAGCAGACGAATATTCTGAGACCTGGTAATCCCCTCTTTAGAGTATGCAGTACCTCGCCCACTTAGGTATTTTGTCCCATAAGAACAACAATGTTAAATTCAAAAAATTACTGCAAGTTTGGTTTTCGTCAGAAAATTTCAAACTTGATGTCATTTTAAAATTTTTAGTAGGTCTATCTTTCATTTGACGAGATAGAAAATTAATTAAAACAATTATCCACTCGAATAAGGAATACAATATTAATATATATTAACACCATTTTATAACATTTTTATGAGGTTTATTAAAAAAACATATTCAAGTTTCATGCAAACCCGATGCAAAATTATCGAGATAAAGTGTTTCAAATACGCCTATAATTAACATTGTTCTTATTGGACGAAAAATCCAAGATGGCTGACGTACTACAGACTCTTAATGTAAAACTCGTCAAATTTAGTGGTTCTAAGTCCATTGTACAGCATTCAGAAGGAATATTACTGTATTTGCTAGTGAATTTATAAAAAATCTTGAAATTTCTGACCAAATGCAGCTTTTCCCCCTCTTTACATTTTAATAGACCAATAACTGTATATTTTGCACAAAAAGTAAACATATTTCCGAAGTAAAATTAATGTTTTTCGTTTCCATGGTAGGCTACAGTAAAAAATTTGTCGAGCGAAATCAAGAAAAAGCTTCAGACTCTGTGATTTTGCTGAGCTTTGAATTTTCAAGTTCCAACTCGTTGTCTTGGCATTGCTATACGATGGATAAACGACGAGTGGGCGTGCAATATTAGGTTGCGGGGGGGGGGGGCAGAGACGGCCTCGGGTGGTCACTGATAAAGCGGCGCCTCTTATCAGTGACCCCGGGCCGCGGTGTCAGAGGGGTCGGACTGCGCCCAGACGTGGCACAAAAAAATGAAATAAATAACGTCGAGAGCTTGAACATATTAGACCTTAAAAATACTGTTCTGAGTAAACTTTTTCAAAAATCTTATCACACAGATAAAAGGACGAACTTCTGTACCAACGAAGTTCAACAAAACCTAATCCAAACCGTAAAATATCCGTTTATCAATGAGAGATCGGCATCTATTTTGAACGGTTCAGTTACAAAGACCTTTTGTAAACCTTGAACCTTTTATTCGAAATGTAAAAATTCTATGAACGAAATTATTCATAACTATTCTTTTACACTTGTTCTTTTTTTTAGTTTCGTTTACATACATGTAACTTTAGAGACATTTAATTTCACTGCCATACCTATGATATACTTTTTCATTCTTACACCAGCCATTTCTAAATAAATCTATGTTTTTATCCCAGGGTCAGTCTAAAAAACCAAAGTTTTAGTTTACTTCAATTATTCACAATATCTGGGCGTTGCCGCAATGTTGGATTTCCCAATTTTTAACCCTCTTTTGTTCAATGTTATGTAAAACAATGCCCAATTTTAGTCTCGCCATAAAAGTGAATTTCGGACATCGTTGATATAAGGGGTTGGGTATCGGAAGACATGAAAGTAAACCGCCAATGTAACAATTTCTTACAAAACAGCGGTAACTATGGATGGGCTACATTTCCAAACCAGACAGAGGAGGAGCGAATACGAAATACATTAAAACTAAAGCCCTTATCCAGTACAAAGTTTCTATTTATTTAGAAGAAAGTTGGAAGACTACTATGTATGTCTTTATATATCGATATTCAAGTCGTGGTGAACATCCTTTACATTCTATTTGGCTGAAAGGCCGAATAACCAATAAAGAGTTTCAACAGATTGCAGAGGAACTAATTAAAACTGCCCCAATTAAGTACTATTTAGCTATTCGAAAAAATTGCTTGGAACTAAAACAATTCTTCAGAAAACGCATTATAATTTCTGTTACTGCATTATTTGGAACAAGGAGGTTCGATCTTACAATAATACCTTTTTTAATGCAGGACATAATCTTATGTTCAAGATATCGAAGATGCATAATTAGGGTACAATACTGCAGAAACTATGAGAACGCTGATCGAAGTCCTATCTCAACTGTCAGGCAACAATGTAGTCCAGGACATTAACCCAGTTATATTTCATGAAGGTGCTCATGAATGCATTACACAGTCAAATCCAAAGCGTATCCGTCAAATTCGAAATTCTAACATTTTGTCATCTACTTGACTTCCTGGCGATGTTTTCTTAGAATGCACAGAACAAATTATTTGTAATAAGCTTACTTCGGATAACATCATGAGGTTTTTAGGGAATTTCCCTGGTAGGAAATATGCTATTACGGTAGTAGCCATGGTAAGACCTATAAGCCCGGGAATATGCTATGTTTTCGTTTTGACGACCCCATAGAAGCCAAAAAACACCATTCGTTAATTTCCATATAAGGTATTCTAATTCTGTGTATCCGTGGTACTGTACTGACAGCTTTTGAACCTCCGATTCTGATCAAATTCGGTGTAGGTGACTAGGCCTTTTTTCAAGAATCCGCGACCAAGCATATGATCCGAATTATGGTAACGATTTTTTATGGGGTTTTAAGGGTCAAAGTGAGATTTTGACATTTGTTGACTTCCATTTCAAAATTCAGCTATTTTAACAATTAAAATATAATTCTAACAACTAAACATTGCAGTATTTTTATTTTTTAGCAAATTAACGTCGTTTTATAGGGTTTTACAAGGGTCTAAATTAGATTTTGGCATTCGTTGACTTCCATTTCAAAATTATTCAGCTTTTTTAACTATTTTAAAAAAATTCTAAAAGCCAAACATTGCATTATTTTTTTTTACTTTTAGCGAATTTCCCTATAGGGAATACGCTATTACGGTAGTAGCCATGGTAAGACCTAAGCCCGGGACCATGTTACTTTTTCATTTTGAGGTCCCCAGAAGCCAAAAACACCGTTCGTTCATTTTCATATATATGTATATATATCTATATATCTATATATCTATATATATATATCTATGTGTCCGTGGTACTGATAACTTTTGAAGGGGACCTCCGATTTTGATGAAATTTGGTATGAAGGTGTAAGACTAGATCTATTTTCATGAGTTCGCGAACCAGCATGATCGGATTATGGGAACAGGGTTTTATGGGGTTTCAAAGGGGTCAAAAATGGGTTTTTTGCATTTTTGGAGCATAATATTCAAAATTCAACAATTTTAACTGAAACCATTTAAAAAAGCTTAAAAGAACAAAAAATTTAGTATTTTGAATTTTTAACTTAGCTTAACAGGTTACGGAGAAAAGCCAAAAATAGGTTTTCCATGTTAATCTTATGGGAAATCAACAAAACGTATCTCACTTATTTATTGGAATAACTTGATAAAATTTGGTATATATATTCACTTGGTTGTGTTCAACTGATAGTTTCTTGCAACACCCATATGGCGGCAAACCTACGTACTCACCCCTATGGGGTTTATGGGGAAAATGAAAAGAACACCATAACTTGATAATATTTGGTATATACATTCACTAGGTAGGATTTAACTGATATTTGCTTACAACACCCAAATGGCGGCAAACCTACATACTCACCCCCATGGGGTTTATGGGGAAAATTAAAAAGTGCCGAATATTGATACAGTTTGACTTTTACCTAACGTAACTATTACATTTCCTAACAAAACTAACATTTTCTAACAACATCCCAAGGCAGCAAAAATACATTCCCATTCCTATGGTGTTTATGGGGAAAATATAATATCTCAAGATCGTTTGGAAATTCGCTGAGTACGCAGGTCTGCTGCGACGGGGGTATTTTTTTAACAAGTTTCGGAGAAAATCTAAATAATAATAAAAATGTTTCTCACTTGGTAAATCGACAAAGCCTTCAACTTGCTTATTTAGGAGACATAATTTGATAAAATTTTGTACCTACCTTTAATAGATACGGTTTACCTTTTATATTTCCTTACAGCATCCTCCTACATTGCGACAAACCTGCTTTGCTTTTATTCAGATTTTGTTTTGAATAAAAGGAAAAATTAAAAAGTGCCCAATCTTGTTAAGTTTGATATTTCCCTTCACTAATTGGGGAATAACCTATTTATTTTAACATTACTCCATAGCAGCATACCTACGTACTAATTCACGACGTGTTTTGGGGAAAGTAAAAAAAACTCAAATTGCATTGGAAATTCGCTGAGTTTGCAAGTATGCTGCAACCGGGGATATTTATACACGCGACAAATGTTATATGTTTTACGTGCTCTTAATCATCACTAGTTCTAATAAGTATACAGAATAAGCATCGGGCTTTCATTTTAAGTTAATTGATTTAAAAATTTTGCTGAAGTTGTGTGCTCAACCCTCTTTTTAGTAGGCCTACCCTTTTCACCCCATGACCCCGCTAGAGTTGACACAGTTATTCTGATCAGCTGATGAATTTATTCAGCTCGATTTTGAATATCCCGGGTCAGGTTACGAGGCGCAGAATCGCGAATTGGCTGCTTTCACTTGTAAAAAAGTTGCCAAAACGGACAACATCAATCTCCACTCCCCCCCCCCCCCCTCCGGGGCTTTAAATCACTCTGACCCACTTTTACTTCGCCAACAACGAAAATAACTTTGAAAAAATTCCTTATGTAAGCAGCAACACTTTCACACTATGTGCGAGAATTGAGGTAGGCAAAATCTTTAGACGGTATCAAGTAGGACAAAACGTCTTCAAATAATGTAAAGCGTCCGCTTCTAAGAGTCTTATGTAAAGCCTTGCATTATATTGATAATTCCCGTTTTTTTAGAACGATATTCTCAACATTTGTTCGAAAATACACACGTTTTTTTCAGTAGTTTTATCTCATAAACCACTCAATAATTATGATTATTATTCTTTTATCAATTTGACATTAGTCGTGGGAATAAAAACCCAAGGGGGCCTATATTAACTACAGACTTCTTTAACAAACAGTTAGTCACCGCAGTCGACAATGTATACTAAACCATAGGTTTTCGGGAAAAGCAAGTGATTTTCCCCTGTATCGAACGTCGTTGTCCAAAAGATTTTCTTGGTAGTTATTTAGGCCTAGATGAACAGTCTACATTAGGGCTCTCATACGTTAGAAGTTTAAAAATGTAAAAAACATAATTTGATAAGCAAAAGGTGCAAGCATTCAATTTTCAGCCATGACATGTTAATTTTGAACCGATCGGGAGGGGGGGGGGTATGGACTAGATAAGGGGATAGCTTAACTGCTCTAGTGAAAAATACATTCATGTGACAAGAATTTCTTATGCAGTTTTCAACTCTTTCAAACACAAAATAGCGAATATGTTTATGTGAATATGTAACTTTGATCAAAATCATACAGGATAGGTACTCCTTGGCATTTCTATAAAAACTATGATGAAAAATCTTTACCGCTGAAATTTACATTTCCTTTTCGGCCAACAAACATAGGCACGATATTTCATAACTGTGTTGTATGTAGCGTAGGTAGTTAGACAGTGGAGTGCTTGTATAGGCCTACCTAAGCCCCAGGTCGATGCCCCGACAGGCTCCGCGTGCCTACAGTGGAGTGCCAGGTAGTGCCTACTGAGTGCCTACACCGCCGCTATGAGCTGGGGCCCCGTCCGGGTTTTTGACACCTCTCTACCAACGCGTCGTAACACCGGTAAAATTTATCAATGCACTATTTTGTTAATAAACAATTAAAAAGGGAGTATCTAGGCGAAATTTGTAAGGAAACACATACCTTACCTACTTTGTTGGTACTGTACAGCATGCTATACATAAAAACAATCATTAAAACACTCAAACAGGAGGTAAAATAATCAGTAAAATTGTCCAATTTCAGCCTTCATTTGTAATAACACTTATGTACCACTTTTTTATATTTTTTTATATAAATTAAATACTGATACAGTACATCACTTTGAAAATTCATAGGTAAAAATAAAAATAAATTTGATCCAACTATAATTTAAGAGACTGCAGTACCCGCCATCTTGGATTTTTATTCCCATAAAACTAATGTTAAATTTCAAACGTCCGTTAAGCATAGGGCCTATATTGACCGAAAAATCTATCTTTAAGTCATTTTAAAAGAAATTGGAATATCTATAGGGCCCTTTAAAATCTTCCAAGCGCGTCTTCTTTTTCTTTTGCAAAATGTATTTATAATAGTTATTCTATAAATTTAAATTTTACTAAAGGATAAATATTTTTGTTGACCAGGCAGGTATAAATTTGGGGGTTTTTATTCTCACATATGAAAAAGAGCCGTTTTACGCCCCTCAATGTCCTAGCCAATGCCTGACCAATGTCCTAGGCCATGGCATAGACTGGCTTAGTGGATAATCCGAGCTTTAGTTCTAATCTGATTCATGTTAAAAGCCGTTTGATTTAAACGCTGCAACCAGATGAAGGGTAAATATCTTAGTAATATCTTCACTACGCCGAAGTAAACTTTTTAATCCCTAAAACAGACAATATTGACATCAACTGCAAGGAGTTACCTCCTAGATACAGATTTATCCATTTACAATAAATAATGAAAGTTCCTGCATACGTTTCCAGTAAACTAAGTGCCAAAGCCTACTTCAACTACGAAATTCATTAAGATTGTGCAGAGAACAAATAGAAATACTGTAGCAACATTTTTAATAAGGTACATTGGTAAAATTGTAAAAAAAACCTTACAACCCCAATATATCCAACTTGGAATTATTGATGAAATTTTGACACGATATTTCTTCTATCCATCAAGCAGCAAATTGTAGCTGTATATTCGTGAGCTATGAAGGTCAGAGATATTTGGGAACCCGCAGCCCAAATGGTGGGGGAGAGGATGGTATCGACCCAACAGACGGTCGGGTCAACGCCCAAACTACACAAATATCCTGCCCCACACAACCAACTAATTTTTTGAAAATATCTTATAAGCAAAATATCTATACATTTAAAAAATATTTTTTCACACAGAACTCACATTAGGTTCAAAAATACCTAATAAAAAAATAAAGAAATAAAATTATTCAAAGAAAACTTAAAGTAGGCCTATATCTAAACATAATGTGAGGAATGTTTAATAGTGCTAATTGTGAAACATGAAGGTCCGAAGCGTGAAATAACCATATACATTTCAAGAACTTTGAAAGTTGTTGGTCCCATTTTAACGACAGTTAAATTTTGTAGGCTACACCTTAAAATAGCAATAATTCAATGTATTGTTAAAGAGAATACACCAAAATTTAAAAATATATTACAATGCACTGTAGGTTTGTTCTTGAAAAATCTATTAAAATTCACTCCACGCCTTGAAGAGTTGCCTTGAATCCGTAGTTAAGATCTCGCAAAAACGTCTGCAAGCGTAGCGGTCACGCACTCTTTTAAACTATCTGAAAGCAACGACATCATGAGGAGATTTTAAGAACGATGAAGAGCCCTCCTTGGGAGGTTAGTTTATCAGTCACAGCCAGCTGGATAGCAAACTACAGTACAGTAGAAATCCGTGAAACTAATTACTTTCTAGCAACCTCGTCCTAAATAATCTACTTAACATAACTACAACTAACACAACTACCAACCTCAATCGAAACATCGGGCCTCAGACATTTTTAAACCCCAAAGCCAGGGTATACGGTGGCGCCACCAAGTAAGTATATGTTAGGTTAGGTTGTCTGCCACAGCCGACTGTATCGAGCGACGACGATCAGCTGTTGGCGAGGTCATTGACCTGCTTGCGCAACGGCCAGACGTTCAAGGTCAGGGGCCCCGGTCCCCAAACACGAGTCCCTACATTGGCGGTATGCGCTAGAAAACGGATATGATAACTTGGTTGCTGGTAGTGTATAATCTCTTGGATCAGACAAGACACTTTTGAGATCGGGTATGGTCAGTTTGTGATCACTGATCGGCCACGTACAGAGAGAAGTGGATATTTGATAAGCGAAGAAAGTAGTCATGTTTACGCAAGCCTGTCCATTTTTTTTACTTCAAGTACTTCGGAAACTGTCAGCATTTCATCGTAGAAATGTGCATTATCGTCACTTGTGATGAAGGAACGTGATTGCGGACACAAATTTTAAGTCGTCACGGAATTCACGGGAATTAAACTTTAGAGAACATTGAAAATGCCGAATTTGAATTTATAAAATTTGGGTGTAGGTTTATTTAAATTACAGGCAAATCCTGAAATAAAAACCAACTAAAACTACCGCGCAAGAACAATTTCCATTCAGGTAACAATATTTTGTAATTTTGGTATATACTTTTTATTTTAGTCCTCAGTAGGCCTTCTAGCCTACTTGGGTAAAATCTGTTCAACTTATCCTTTATTTTCCGTTGAGGGATAGATCTAAATAATTAGGCCTACTTTAGAAAGCAGTAGGCCTATACTGGGTAGAAGCAGGGACGATTTCGCAACTCGACTGGTGCTTCCACAGTTCAGTAATGACAACAAGCCAATGAAATCGATGAATATTAGGGTTCTCACTTGAAAAATGTCTCGGTAAAAATATTGACAGCGGTGCTAAGTACCTACGAAGAACTTAAAAACTTTGACATGGAGTTGTATTTGCCTAGCATACTACAATCAGGAGCTTACCCGAGGCAGGGCGGGTAAAAATTAAGGGCAAAAAGTCACCCAGATCTAATAACAGCAGACGCCAAAATAAAGGGATTAGAACTGAACGCGACCGCCGTCCATACCTGATGAAAGACTTGTTCCATTGGTCCATTAAAATATTAGATTTCAATGGTTATGCAGTTTACTTACTGAGAAATTACTGCAGTTACTGCTGAGAGAAATTGGAAACATGCTTTCCTAGCCTAGCTGTGCACCTTCACTGGATTCATGATTTTATCATAAGTTATGTTGGTACGAAAACTTAAAATTTTTTGAGATCGAGAGAACACCCTTTATAACATGCACAAATATATTTTGCCAAAATGATCCCCATAGATGCAGTAAATTCCGCGCACAGGCAATAAGACTCTTTAAACGGCCCACTTGACAATAGACGATATTATTAGAAGACTAAAGATAACTTGGAGTTGACGGAAAGTTCAAAGGTGCGAAGTAGTTGAGAGTGGAAGCGTCGCGGCGCGGCGCGGCGTCGGCTGCGGGTGCCAAGATGTCGCCAACAATAACCTGACGGGCGCGGACACAATCGCTAGCATATACACACACGTTCACTCAACTTAAAGACACTACACGGATGTAGACAGAGCTGACAGAACTTTGTCCTCAGATGTAGAGGTTAGGAGCACCGGCTAAACCACACGCGTCAATACCCAGCAACAAAAGCACGTAAAAACAGATGACCTCCAAAGAACAACATAACCCGCATCACAGAACCTTCAACAAAACGGAACGAGACAACCTTCCTGTTCACTCAACTAAGACACTATACAGAAAATATAGATTCTCAGCTGTCGACACAGGCAAGCATCGCCGTCAAAACGTCTTAGACAAAACCGCACAACGGGGAAAACACCCAGCATGCACATCCGAAAAAAATACAAATAGAACCTGAAGTACAAGCGCATAGTCTCATCCGTGATGAACATACAGGTTTATGACTTTCCAATCAAACCCGTGGTTTTGCCAACCGTAACCAAACACGATAACAGACTTGACGATGAGCATCAGATAAATGGCGCAGACACAATCGTTAATAGCGCCACAAACGCCAGCAAAGACACAAACGTTCAACTCAAAAATGCAAAGACACATCTATATAGACAGATTTGACAGACCTGTGTCCTCAGATTTAATTTAAAAAATTTTAGAATTAATTAAGTAAACCAAGTTGATAGGTAATAAAAATCTGGGCTTCTTGGATTGGGTTCAAAATTCCAATAAAAGTACTGTATACATAGGCGGCTAAAGGGGGGGGGGGGCTTGGGGGGGCTTAGCCCCCCCAGACTTCCGTGGCATTGTAGGAAAAACTTCATATTAAAAAATAATAAATTTATAGGTTGACTGACGTTTCCATGTGAAATTATAGTGTAAATAATATAATGTTGGAATACAAATTTCAATAGATTCAAGGCTAGGCTAAATTAATATGGGGGGGGCAACAATCACACATCGGTATTTGTTTCTTATATGCATAAGAAATTATTGATTTTTTGGTTATTTTGAGCTAGCATCTTAAAAACGCAGAAATTGAAAGAATACTATTAACTAAACATTGGGTGAAAATTACACATTGCTAAGTTTTACGGTTTTTGAGTTCTGCTTCCTTAAAGTCAGCCATGTCGCCGACGATCGTGGCGAACGCATCTCCGTTTGAGGCCGCGAAACTGGGTAATACGAACTCAGACTCAGCCAACTTTACAGCGCCCTGCGGCGGCTAGGTTATGTTTGTTATTGATCATAGAACAGAAATGTTTTAAAAATTATTCACAGTGAAAATAACACAGGTAATCACTTGGCGCTTGGCAAATCAACCGTGGCTATACGTAGCGGCCGCGAAAGGATGCTTCCGTCAACGACCTGATCTTGGTTGTTGGTTTATTTATTGCTGTCTAGATTGCCAAACGTATGACTTAACGCTAAATGTGATTTGTTTTTAGTAGTTGAAAGTATTTCTGACCCATATATCAATAAAAATAACCGGCGCAGAGGGCTGTATAAACTTACCTGAGTATGTGTAGTATTGCGGCCTCGGCTGGACATGCGTTCGCCGCGATCATCGGTAACATGGCTGAATTTACACAAGCAAAACTAAGAAACTGTCAAAATTTAAAACGTTAAATTTTCACACAATGTTGAGTAAATCTGGGGATAGCCCTACAAATTTCAAACTGGGTACCAAGCGCTTTTTCGGCCAAGCGCGAGGACCCCGAGTAAATGATCTTCTTTCAATTAATGTATGATTCTTTAAGATCCCACCTAATCAAAAAATTTTTGGCTTGTGTATAACAAACAATTACTCTCCCAAAATTATCTATCACCCTCAACAGTACCCTTCCCATCAAGCTGCATGCCATAGCACTGTTTTCTCACTTTTCGTCAAAGTACATAATTGTAAATTTCAGATGTCAAGTTGGTGTACCACCCGTCCCGTCTGCTCTCTGTCCCTTTGGTATGCCCTCTGCGCAAGGAATCGCTTTTTAGCAGTACTGATAATGATAATGTTATGGTTCAATAATAAGTTTCCAAGCTATCTGGCTCGGTTTGTATTCTTTATTCATAAAACGCTTGTTCCAATATGGGTTTAATTCTGCTAGGAAAATTCATTTTGTCGTCTATTTCTTAGTGTAAATCAGGTTGCCGTTCACCTGCATCGGTAGCCTACTAGGCCTATACCGTAAAAAAACAAACCATATACATGGCATATCTGTATGGTGAACTTGGCTATTGTGCAGGTTAAATTTGTATAGGCCCACCAATGAGTGAAATAACTACGTGAATAAACAATGTTTGCAAATAAAGCTTTCATTTTGCCAATATAGTGCTCTTAATCAAGTAGGCCTATCATTATCATCCCTTGTCAGACATTAACAGTTAAATTTTGATCATAGAAATTTCTGTATTTTTTTAGTAATTTTTCCTTGCTTATTTAGGAGATTTAATATTTTGAAGGACATCCGTTGACTATGGACCATAACAGTAAACACATTATTTTAGATTGAATTAAATTATTTTAAATGATCTCAATATGTAGAGTGGATCATAATTTGTCTCACACCCGATCACGCGCACTTTTTTGACTTTCTTTCTTTTTCCAGTTACAGTACCGTATCTGAATTATAATCAACAATAACTTATGTATACTATTTTCAAGATGCATGTTTCCATAAAATCTTGCCCATTTTCGAGGTATAAAAAAATAAAGAAACATAAATTTTAGATTTTGATCAAAAGTTTAATAATTTAAACAAGGTTGGGTTTATCATTATTCTGTTGCTCATATTGGTCATATAGGTAACACATACATATCGGTCTCTTACAAATTTTATTTTTATTACAGTATTGTAATTTACAAAAACTTATTGTTCTATAAATTTATCCACTTCACATTAAACATTGGATTACATAGCCACAGTTTAGGAGAGAAAGTTAAGGTTTTTGTGCTGGCGTATTAGTGACGTCAATGCATTGGTAATGACGGGGGGGGGGGGGGGGTCGGAGACATTTAGTGTGAACACTTCTAAAGTCCTAGCCCCCCCAGAAAATCTAGTCTAGAGCCACCTATGACTGTATAGGGTGTATGTGGATATTGGGACAGAGAACGAAACCTAGAATTATTTATGAAAATATTTTAGATTCTTCATTTTTCTAGCTATGTAGATTCAGTACCTGACGACAGGCATCTTAAACCCAATGAAATGTGTTAGCTGAGAGAATGTCCAAATCTAAACAGTCCTGCCAAGCGGTCATAAACATATCGAAGCACGTAAACGCACTGCATGAACCAAGAAAGACCACCTTCCGTTTTGCCATTTAATAACCATGTCAGTAGTATTATTATTATTTATTTATTTTTTATGTTCACGCTGTTTCAATCTTGAATATTGTAAATAAAGCATTTCTCTCTCTCTCTCTCTCTCTCTCTCTCTCTCTCTCTCTCTCTCTCTCTCTCTCTCTCTCTCTCTCTCTCTCTCTCTCTCTCTCACGATTATGACCGTCAGTAGCAAAGTTCCTGTATATAAACTTTCATCATGGTGAGCCCATCCAAATTTTACAAATGGCAAGGCACCAAAAGAACACTCAGGTATGTGGAGGCCTAAACTGATCTACAAACCAAGTGGACTTCATTTTTCATTCATATTCTATCTTTGTCTTCACTTCACTGTATAGTCACTAACGTCACCGATACGGTACGCATAATTACGCTCACGCATTAGTTATAGCGATGACAATGTTTTCAGAGTTTATCAAATACCTAGAAGTGCTATCTCAATAAATATTTGCATGTTTGTTTACACAACCTGATAATAAACATTAGCGGGAAATGTCACAGAGAACGTAGGCTTAACCGAGAAACTCACTGTTTTCCAACGCATATATTCAAAGGCGCACAATCAACAACAAACATGATATAAAACTAAATGATTCTTTCGCGAGTTTTGCAACAAACGGAAAATTCCTGCTGCGTCAACTTGTAGAACTACATTAAATAAAATGTAAACAAGAGCTTTTTGGTAGGCTAATTTATATTGCTTGATGTAACTTAAATTACTTTCAAAACAGATTAGGCCTACAGTAAACATCTTTAATCCTTAAACCATTTAATAACAATGGGCTTTAACAAAAAAACAAGTAACCCTAAACTTGTATTATAAAGAAACCAGCAGCAACGCAGCGATGGGACTGATTTTTCTAATCCCACAACTTGGTTTGCGTGAAAATAGTTTCAAGACCAATAGATACGGTAGTGGATGGCCGTGTTGCTAAAAATTGCTCAGGTTTTAGATTAGACCTAAAAATATAGGCTCAACACGGTTAAATGTTGTTTCATATATACTGTACTGAATTTCATTAAAACTAATACTGTTAAGAATATTCTAACTTACTACAATGGTTCATAATAAATGGCATCTATTTTATCGGTTAAAGCAAAATGTAGCTTATTTTAAATTTCATTCTTGCACATATTAATCGATGATAAGCTCAATATTGGTTACATTTCCGAAGTGAATTATAGACTTTGGTCAAAGGCAAGAATATTTTACATTTTTTGTATAAATAATGTACAGTAATACATTAGGCCTAGAGTCGTTATACTCATTATGATCCAAGTGTGATATAGGTATCTAAAGACTTCGAATTTGGTATGCGTAAAACTAAATGAATGTATATAGGCTAATCCAGGAATCCCGCCATCGGTTTCGAACAATCTCTAAATCGAGGGATTTTGGCATTGAGGGGCGTGATTCTACGATTGAAACCTCAAACACATATTCCTATAATAATCTGAGTTTCTCCTAACAATTTATTTAAGTATACTGCAAGAGAGCAAGAAGAGAATTTCCTCCAAAGTTATTCAACATTCTTCTTCTACGTCCAAGACCTTATTCTTCAAGAATAGTTATAAGTCGTATTGTTCAAAATGTGTGGCTGCTTCCCCCCATCTTCTGACATTTATAGTCTTAAAATATTTTATAAGTGCACTGTACGCACTTTTTAAAATAGGCTAATGATAAAACCGTTCAATTGAACGGTCAACATGTTGTTTTAATTAACAAAAAACACCAATAGGTCTATTATAACAATTCTTATTGACATAATAGGATGATTATCTCGTACAGTAGATTATTCATAGAATTATACCTTTGACATTGAAATGCTAACAAAATCACTCCGACAACAAAAAGTTACTGAGAAATTAATTGCGCAACCACAGTGAACGTCTGATAACAGAACAATTAATTCTGATAACGACACATCTTGTAAGACTATTACTACAAAGCATTTCTAGGATCAGGCCGCAACCGCCGACCAACTATCAATTTAACTTACCAGTACCCCTACTTGAATAACTATCATCACACTATATCAGAGCATTCCCTATTAAGATTAACAAGAACAAGAAAAGGCATCAATGCCTACCATAACACCTGAAAGTGATGATTAATAAATAAGTAATAAAATAGTCATACGATTTCCATTCCATTTGTAAGGCTTGAAAAGACCAAATCTAGCTATAGGACCATGGGTCTAAAGTGTCTCAATAAACTCCCAATAGATATCCTTAACCTTCCCTATGGAGTCTTTAAAAAGAAATTATTCAAGTGGCTCGTAAGTAATCCTTTCTATTCCATGAAGGAATTCCTGGATCTCCCAAACTCCGTGATAAAAATCTAATTCCCAATCCAATTCCATCGTACCGTACCTGAATGCTGATGATGTATGTCAAACTATGTTTTTATTCCTCTCTTTTTTGTTTTAGCCCTAGTTAAAAATATATATTATTAAATTACATGACAATTGTTTCAACATGAACCACACTGACAATATCAAATGCAAAATGTAATGTGCCTATTGATAATAAATATTTGATTCTTGATTCTTGATTAATAAAACCAATTAGGCCTACTGAGTTAGTCGGAATAAAATATGCATAGCCTAAATTTAATAAATCACATTTTAAAACCAAACTTACAAAGAAAACAACAAAAATAAGTAGGCCCTAAACTCCTAACACAACGTTAGGGGTATACTCTTAAAAAGTATTGTAGAGTTAAACAGCAACATGCTCTCATCTTCTAATCAATACAATTTTTCGTTGGAAGATAAGAGTCCTAAACTGTATTTTGAGCGTTATGGCCTTGAGCTCCATATCCATGCTGGTGGATGTTGTAGTAAAAGTTTTACGTAGGACGATAGGTCAAAATAGTATACTGACAGGCACTTTGACATCACGAAGTGTTTAGACACTCATAGTAATTTGTCAGAACCGTCCACTCTTTGGTGTTGATTTCTTTCAGTTCTCAGTTTATGTTTTAAGCACCATCTCTTTCAACATCAGCTCAGCGTGGGGTTCTCAATTAAATTCGTTACTTGTTATCCAAACATAAATTCCATCCAACATTTTCCTCCTAATTTGCAAACTAAGATTTAAAATCGCTTCTATAGTAGTGATGCGTTATCCTCAGTTCTATTTAGACCTGGATTATTTATTTTCAGCAACATATATAAGTTTACCTCTAATAAACTCTAGGATACTTTCTATCCTAGAGTTTTAACTATCAGACTATCAACTATAACTATCAGACTAAAATTACACCAGCACACAAGTAAATTACGCAATCTAATCCGAACCAGCTTTTCAGACAAGCAAAGTTCAAGAGGTCCCTTTATCGCCTGTTCCGTCACCCATTCAGCTCGTGTTCGGGTGTGGACACATCATAAACTAAGCTTACAACCCCGTGGACAAGCGTTAAATTGAGCATGGCACTCGTGTCACTTATCGGTTCCAAACGATAAACCGAGGGTTTTACAAGCGGAAACGTGCGGTAGGCCAGCTGTTTCCGGCCAATTTTGAAAGTCACTTTCGTCAGTAGAGAAACTGTTACGTCGTCGGGAGACAACCTTGAGTCGCGCAGTTGGACGCAAGGCTGCTACAGGGTTTTCAAGATGGAAAACAGGAAGTTGACTTCAATATTTGCGAAAGATGCTACACGATGATAAGCGAGTGTGATGTGGTGGTTGAGAAATGTTACTTTATGCGGAAAACGGTGAAAGAGCTCATAGACGCAAGCTAAGCGAATGTAAAAATATTACAATTATGCCCAACTTTTTACTGGTCTCAATAACTTAGATTTTACAGCAAGTAAAACTACACTTTTATGAGAAAACTGTCTCTAATCATGATTATTAACAAATAATTTAAGATTAATTTGAATGGCCTAATTAATTAACGTACTCACGGAGATATTATGACGGATGGTGATGGGCTAACTGTGTGGAAGAATTGAGTGGACGGAAAAATTTACATGACAATCATTACATTCGTATAACAATCATCTAGCCTTAATTATATCTATGACCATCTTATTTCTCCAACTAACAAATTGGCTCAGCCCGACAATAAATCCAGCAGCCGCAATTAATTAAGCAGTTGATATTTCCAGCGATATCTTGTCATCTAAGGGTCGAAATTATTAAAACTTTACACACCATAAACTCCCCACCTCGCGTCAATTAATTCTAACGCGAAAGTTAATGGGGTTTCAAAACAGACGGTGACGGGCCTTGAAAACAACCGTCAAATAATAATTACAGGGGCGAACGACAGCAACCGGAAGTGAAAAAAGTCGCGTGATCGGCTACGATTACCGGAAAAATGGGTGAACGCTTCACTTAACTGATAAAAAAGTTATATCTATTTTCTCACCTCGAATGGATCCCAGGAAATCTGAAAAATACACAATAAAATCCAAAGTCACCAGATAAGCACCACTTGACAAATCACTAAACTTGTTACAATACATCCTGTGTTCGTCGAAGATATTGGGTGGGCGGTGGAAAGACGGAGCAGACGACATCGCGGCACGACCAACCGACTAGCAATGAGCCGGATTCGAGAGAAGATTCCCCTCTCTGTCTGGCTCCCCCCACCACCATTTCCCCTCCTGTCTGGGTATAGGTCCTTCACCCGCGACGGCGGCCCCCCTCCCACCGCGCCGCGCCGCGCCAAGCTCCCATACTATTACTCTTTTTGCAATTTTCTCTACCAGTTTGATTTTTTGCACATCTCTCCCTTCGCTGTAGAGTGTCTAGACGCTCCCTCCCCTTTTTTGGACCAGACGGTTTTTTGCATGCCGGCTCGGTTTGGGCCGGTTTTAGGAGCGTTTTGCATCAGGTGTTGACGTTGGTTAAAAAATATTATGGGAGAGTGTTTAATAAAATTTTTGCTTCATATTTCTTGCATCTGCAACGTCTAATTAACTTGATTAGCTATCATATTGCTATGCTGTCACTCAGACTACAGAGTCTTCATATAGGAACTCGATTTTAACTTTAAAAAATGTAGTAGGTCTACATTCAAAATATTTTCAAAAAGAATAAAAATATGAAACCAAGTTATTTTGTTTCTAATTTTCTCTCAATTGACCTCTCAATTTTGTTTTGTGTACAAATAGTACAATGTCATAATTCAAGTTCAAACATGTGTATGTATACCTGTTTAATTTTTTTTTTTTTATCAATGAATTTGATTTTGACTGAAGTTCCTCTCAATTTCATATTTGTTTTGTTTATCCTTCGCGGCTATTAAAAAGTCAAACGTCTTAATGGTGAACAATCTAGATAATGTTTTCTGAGCGTTCGGATAAGAGAACGATCCGGGTTTTGAAATTTAAGGTCTACTTGCTCTGGACTTTACATCTAACTTCGACGTGTAATGTAAAATTATTTAAATATTTTTTTACACCTTTTATTTTAGCAATTCATTGGAAATTTTATAGACTACACGCATCCAAATTACCGTATGTACTTTTGTGACCATTCACACTTGTCCTCTTATGATAACTAATTATTACTCCCTAAATCTTCCTCGATTTTAACGAACAATTACCACAACGAAGAAAGAACTAAGAATTAGGCTATTACTGTACATCAGATTCACTTGCTATTGTCTTTATTTTTCCCGTGAGACGTTCTACAAATAGCATAAATATGAATATTTTTAGACATGCGCCGCTCCCAAATGAGTCAAGGATGTTTGGATTTCAAGTCACTCGCTGGTTTTCCCGGCGCGTGTTTGTTCATGCAGCCCGATAACACTGTCGCTGGACTGTTCGTGTCAGACGATGACTAACAATAGACTGGCCAATGACGCTGTATTATTCTTGCATCACCGACGGGGCCGATTGCAGAGCTTAAAATTCAGAGAATTCAGCATGATAAGTTACTCATGGCTTGGTGAATGTGAGGAATTCCTTAATCAATTGCTAAAAATTCTGCATAACTTGAGCTATCACAGTTTTGATTAGATATCGCAAAGTAAGCGTTTTGCAGGCCATATCAGTTTTTGTGAAGAATTTGCTTAGTTTTGCACACAATCTCTTTATCTTACGAGCCAGAAATGTGAGTCATAATGTCTTGTGTAAGCGCCACAATGATGTGTTCTTGCCACGGGGGCATCTTCTGCTATTATCAGCAGGCTACTAAAATAAATTAACAGTTTTACTTTTACTGATACAGTAGCTCAGTCTGAAACATACGAATTAATATACAACATAAAAATTGAAGTAACTTTAAATCATACTATAGACCGTAATTTATATGAACTCCTTCAAATGTATGAAATAAACAATAAAAAAATTGGAACCGTTCAGAAGAGTTAAGTATTGAACAACAAGTTATAATATTAAATCTCAGGACATCTCTCAAATTCAGGGCTTCTCTAAACAAATGTCGATTTATTATGAAATCATTCAAACTCATTCCTGAATACTCGTCAATTAAGCCTACATATTCCTAGTTTGATAACAAAACTTTTAGGTAATTTTTTAGTTTGATAATGAACAATCAGACTTGTCCTTTAATAAACAAATTCGCAATTTGATTTTAATTTTATTTAGAGAAATTTATACAAATTTTATGAATAACAAGAACTCCGTCATTTAACAATCAAATGGAGCAGCTTCAAACTCAAACCAATGTGAAAACCAACGACCAGAATCAGCTGACCGTCCGCACTAGCGCTCGCCGCGCATTCTAGTAGCGAAGCGGCGAACTAGCAGCGTTCAAGCAGCCGACTGAATCATTTATGACCCGTTGGAATTCCCATTACACTTGTTGGGGCGCAAAAAGCCCAAGTGATGTGACATAAATCTGTTTAATACGTCGATGCGCGTGCCTCCCCCTTCAGCTTTTTGCCCCCCCCCTCCCCCAGAACAGCTGGCATTTCATACACCCTCGCAAAAACGCTTGGTGTCGATCTTTCAAGTATTCCACTTTAGTCTTGCTACGGTTATTTTCGTACTTCATTAGAAGTGTCGTCTTTTTTCAATCGATGAATTTGTTATATGAAATCATAGTTAGGCTACCGTATATTTCAAAGAGCCCAAAGAGCTCACACAGCTTGTGAAAAGTGCATAGAATTATAAAATGGTTATATTTATCACTTTCTGCTATTTAAATAAAAGTTGTAGAGCAATCTTGAATATCTAAATGCAATAAAACAGTAAATAAAATAAAATAGTTTCAACTTCTGTAGTCGTTAAAACAATCCGAACTAAAGCCCTTACTTTAGGAGTATTATTTCCAATAAATTAGGTTATAAACTGAATGGTTACAATGTACAATTATAGAATATTAGTAGTTTATGATGAAGGTCTTAAATCGAAGAGTGAGATGTAAGTTAGAACACGAGCGAATCACATGTTTCTCCGTGTTGTAAGTAACATAGGCCTACGAGTGGGTTAAAGGCTGATACAACCGTTATCAACATTTGGTAAATACCTGCAATAAATATGTAAAAAATATTCACTAATCACTCATCAAAAACGTGGCCACTCAAATGTAGATGTCGCTTGACCAAATCGTCGTTTTAGTATCAAAATTTGCAGTGTGGGGGAGAAAGCGAAATCAATAGGTAATAAAAAATCAAAAAATTAAATTAAATTTGTAAAAAAACTAAGAGAAAATCAGTAAAAATAACTCGGAGCCAATAAGACAATATCTAATATGTTAAGAGGCCGTACGAGGTGAAATGTTCGCAATGGGGGGGGGGGGGGCAGACGACCGTCGGCGCGTCAACGACCTTCAAAACTACGCTTCGCGGCCGCGCCGCCGCCATTAGTGCTGCACTACAAAGCTTGATAACGACTGGCGACTGGCGGGTTGGTAACACTGCTGCCGGCGGCACTGCTTCCGGAACTGGAACAGACTAGTGGTCATGCGATTGAGTAAATATACGTTTTTGCAATTAAATTAAAAAAAAGTATATAAAAACGAGCTGGTAATAGCGGAACGAAACGAACCAACCATAAATGTGGCCAATGCATGATAGATATCATGGGTAGGTGTAGCGTACCGTACTTTTTACAGTTAAAAAACTCCGAATTTAACGAAATTTGGTGTGAAATTGGATTACTATGCATATTATTGTCATCGTGAGCAATTATGAGTTCACGTAAACGGGATTTTAAAAGGGATCCGGTAAAAGGTACCTTACGAATACCACAAAAAATATTTTAAGAGCTAAAAACAAACATTTACAATTTTGAACTATCAATCCAATACAAATAGAAGGTTATAAATAAAACGAAAAAGTTTCTTTTTCTATTCTTATGGGGAAACAGCTTTGTATCTCGCTTTATTTTGTCACAACTTTGTTGCCTTTTGTAGGCCCGCAACTTCACTATGTTGGGATTAATTAACGAATAAATCACAATGACGGGAAGAAAACATGTATTTGTGTTATAAATTACAGACAATAATAATTCACAATAAAACAGGACTTTGTTTAATACAACAGAAAGTACAAAGTCAACATTTTACCAAGCCATTTACAAAATAATAATTTTTTTGTTATTGTTTTTTATAAATAAAAATAAATCATATGTTTCATTATTTAAATATTACAACAATTTGTAGCCTCATTATATATGGGGGAAAAGACAGAATTTACTAGTTCTGTCAATTTGAAAATCGTTGCAGATTTTGATAATATTATACCACGCGCATTTTGAACGGTGACTAATAGACCCTAAGGTAAAGAATAACGCAGTTGAGAGTTGGTATTTATCTGACAGAAACTGTTTAGATAATCCTTGTTTTCAATATCGCAAACATCCTGAAAAGATTAGGTAGTGAAAGTAACACATTATTGGCAAGCGCATTGGTTGTACACATATCTGAAATGCTTGGTGGCAGGTCCGCTGATGGTACGGTGGCAAATAAAAATACACAAACGATGTGCAATTGGCGTTCATCTTAATTGCAGACACTTGATAATTCGCGCTTCCTTTCCAGCTACCCAACGAAACTTAAGCCTACTTACTGTATTTGCATCTTCTTGTTTAAAGTTGTGAAAAGTGTAATGGAAGCATAAGGAAGTAGTGTAGGCCCTATAATCACAGAAAAGGGGGTTATGGACCTAACCTAATAATTTAATAGTA
Organism: Neoaliturus tenellus; assembly: GCA_030545055.2. Lineage (NCBI taxonomy): Eukaryota > Metazoa > Arthropoda > Insecta > Hemiptera > Cicadellidae > Neoaliturus > Neoaliturus tenellus. The sequence goes on along the minus strand of CM061537.1, from coordinate 53,316,983 downwards.
GGCTATCTTGATGTATAAGATGCATTAATATATGCATTTGCTCATTTGCTAGGTAAACTTGAACAATTCTGTATAGCAGCAATAGCTTTTATAGACAGACATTGTGCAAAAATGCTTGTTTCTTGTTCAAGACCAAGACGAGCTTATTCGCTTCGCTCACTCGCCTTTCGGCCTGTTTCAATGTAGGCCTACCGGTGGGTGTTTCACTCAGGTCTATATTTGTTGAACCGTTGGAGGAATTAAATATATATATATATATATATATATATATATATATATATATATATATATATATATATATATATATATATATATATAATTCCTCCAACGGTTGAACCACATATTGAATCTGTAACACGTGGATTCTATTCATTTGGTTAACTGATGATTTTTGTAGTTATTAATTTGTATTAAAAAATCAATTGCAAATGTACAAATTGATCAGTTGTTTTATAATTCTACATAAATTTTATTTCTCTCAACATTCATAATCAGCAGTATGAAGTACGATTTAAAAATGATATACTATTTTATTGTAGTACGATTTTATAATTCATTAAATGGCTGCAGTGCAAACATACATTTTTATACTCTAACACACGTGGTCTGCACTTTGTAGACCTGCAATAATGAAAACTATATCACCTCATTTATGGTTTTGTTATACCGGTAGCAAACGTACTCCTACGCATATGTGGTAAACTTGTTAAAGAACACAAATTTTTTTCTAATAAGATTTCCAACACATTAATAAACTGTCTACCCTCTGTTAAAAACAGAGCCTCTGGTTTTTCTTTTTAGTTTTTAGCTTAAAAATGTGCTTAACTTTTAATCACAGAGAATCATGTAGGCTATGACTTCGCTGAGGTTTAAACATCAATGTTTACAGACTTTACAGTGAACGATATCCTATACTCTTATACGAGCAATGTTTGCTTGTTTGCTTGCTTGCACAATTATCTCAAAAACGGCTCCGACGATTTCCTTCAAATTTTGGAATAAACTTAGTTTTACCTTAAAAATACGATTGAGATGGGTCTCGCCCCCAGGGAAAATCCGGTTTTCGCGCTAGAGCCCTTCAAAGTTTCCATGTTATCCTTATGGAGATTTTTTAAATTGAACAAAAATCAGCTGATAATTGAGCTTTGTGTGAGAACAAAAGTAATAATTTTACCGAGCTTAAGCTCGGTCCCCCTGGTACTTTAAAATAACTAGGAATACGCTCCGATGTCCGTCCCGTACAAGAATTTTTTACTCACTTTTTGAGTTATTAAGTGACGCTTTTTATGGGTTTTTTAGGGAGAGGTAAGAAAAATGCATTACGCGCACAGGTGGCAAGTCTGTAGTGTGGGGCTCCCCTAAAATGGGTTTACCCACTAAAAAACCTCCTCTACTCTTTAGGATTCTAACCTGGAATTGTTTATCACATTACGTCAGGCTAGGCCTAAATTTGGCTAACGCCGGTGGGGCTTACTCCTTATCCAGCCACTCGATCAAGGGATCTGGGCCACTTCGCGGTCCAGATCGGTTTCTTTTCCAGGAGGATGCCCCGGACGAACTGTGATAAACAATCCCAGTTTTCCTCATCCTCCAAGATCTTTTGGCAGACCGAGTCCACCGAAAATGCACAAAAAAATTTGTGTGGCCTTCAGGCGGGGCCCTTCCCAACGGGGGCAGCGGAAGAATGTGTGTTCCGCATTGTCGGGAACGCCAAAGCAATAAATGCAGTCCGGTGAACCGGTCTTGCCCATCCGGTTCAGGTACGACCGAGATAGCCGTGAATTGTCAAGAATTGGCTGCCGTTCCACCCATGGTTGGACGTGCTTGATAAGTCGCGCAGTCCATCGTCCTCGGGTGTCGTGCTCCCAGCTGTGTTGCCACTGCTGGAAGGTTCTGGAGAGCTCTTCTGTTCTTTCCGTGTCCTTTTAATCTCGCCTTGTCTCTGATAAATTGCCTTCCTCTCTCCTGCCAAGAGCTTGACAGGGATAACTCCGGCGACAACCAGGACGGCAGGCTCGGACACTGTCCGGTAGGCGGAACACACCCCGAGCGCCGCTCGACGTTGAACCCGGGCGAGTCGCAACCTGTACTACTCTTTATCGAGAGCGTCTGCTCACACCTCTGCTCCATAAAAAAGCACGGACTGAACCGCGCACATCAACAGACGTCTTCTGCTGGATCGTGGAACCCCGACATTGGCCATCAGCCTACTAAGGTAAGTGACTACCTTAGCGGACTCGTCCGCCGTTCGGAATATCTGATCCCTCCAGCTTAACTTGGTGTCCACCATAATCCCGAAGTACTTAGCAGCACGAGTTGATTGGACCACCTTCCTTCCCACTCGGAACGGAACGACGGTCTCCATCCTCTTCTTCGTAAGGATCACAATCTCCGTCTTACGGAGAGTACGCGAGAGAGCGTGATCGAACATCCATGTGTTGACCACACGCATGACTCGGTTCAACTTTAGTTGGGCCACCTCAACGTTGCGTGCGATAATGAGAGCTGCAACATCATCGGCGTACCCAACCAAAGTGGTTTCCTCAGGCATCTCCAACCTCAGGAGGCTGTCATAGGCAACGTTCCAGAGATCCTGGCCGAGTATTGAATCTTGCACGGCACCAGAAGTGACTTCCATCGTCCACGTTCCGTCCCTTGTGTCGTAAATCAGGCTTCGAGAGCGGAGATAATCCGCAACAAGATGAGTCGCAACAGATATGCAGGAACGCGAAAGGTGTTGCGAAGCGCATCCAGCATATCGACCCACCTCGCCGAGTTAAAGGCATTCTTGACATAAGCGTAACAAAGAAGCACTACTTAGCGAGAGAAATGGTCGTGGCTCTCGGCTCTCTTCACAGCTCTCTGGACTTCGGTGATAGCGTCAATCGTTGACCGTCCCTTTCTGAAGCCGTACTGACGGGGGCATAAGTACCCAGCAGCTTCCACGGCAGACGTCAGGCGGGAACGGATCAGCTTCTCGGACAGCTTCCCAGCCGTGTCCAACATGCAAAAAGGCCTGTGGGACGACGGCAGCTCGGGATCACCTTTGCCCTTGCTGATGAGTACAAGTCTGGCAGTTTTCCAGGGAGCCGGAAACACCCTTTCTACCAAACAGGCGTTGTACATTCTCAACAACAAATCAGCATTAATTGAAAATACTTTCTTTAAAACCTCGCTGGGAATCCGTCCGGGTCAGGAGCCTTGTTGCTCTTTAGGGAGAGAACGGAGGTTTCCATCTCCTCGAATGTGAAGAGTGGAACGTCATCTAACCGTCCAAAGTCAACCGGCGTACATCCTAGGCCTAGCCTACAAATACAAACAATGATTTTAGCTAAGACCTCAAAACAAGCAAGTAACTTAATAATAATTATGCTTATAATATTAAAGGTAAATAGATTGTAGAGCGAAAAAACAATACCTACAATTTAAAATCCATGATTGCAAATTAATAAAAATCAAGTAATGCAAGTATTGTAGAATTACGCTTACTTAACACTTAATGCATATTTTGTTACCTGAGACATAGGCTACAATGGCACAACACATTCTAATTAGTTGTTCAATTTAAATCTTTCTCCAAAATAGATATTTGTTGTATCCCATAAATTAGTTAATCGCATAATTCCGTACGACAGCAATTCATTCCACATCAACATGCCTATCTTTTTGTATAATTTATAACTTCAACAAGTAAACATAAGTGTTGATCTATTTAATTTAACAAATAGGTCTGTCAAAATATCAATTAAATTTGATTTAAAAACGTAACATAACGGCGAGCAGATATAAACAAGAAAAGGTTATGTTAATATGTTGAATGTTGTTTTCAGCAAACACAGCAACAACTCAGCTGCGATGGGAGAATATAAACTGATCATAGCAACTACATTAGTCAAATCATGTAGCCTAAACAACTAAAGTTCTGTCAAAAATTCCGGAAAATAAGCTTTTTTAATACTTGAAAATAATTGCTCGATTATAGTTTATTACCCAGTTTAAAATACTTAAAATCTAACCTGAGAATTTCATTGAAATCAAATTAGTAATAAAAAAGCCTTTTTGGGGGTCTAAAATTCGCCTAAGAGAAATTTAAAGTCGCTCTAAAAGAATTTTATACTCTATGTTCCATATAGTAAAAAATTCAAATAGTATATAAAACTTATTTTCCACATAAATTGTTTGAAAAAGTGAAGTTTACCACATTTAAATGCTTTATTCAGGGCTACATAAAGACCATTAGCATTGTCATTTAATGATTACGATTAATTATGAACAACCATTAACAACATTGTGATGTGTATATTATGATTGTATCATCATCTGAATGGAGACAGGTAAAATAAAATGAAGAAAAATATCAGAAAGTAACCCTCGTTAACTGACAATAGTTTGAACAGCATCGTTCAATTCTCATTATAGAGTCGACGACATGTTTCTTCATGTAGTAACTACTGCCAAGAGTTCCTAAAACATGTCGACGACAGCTGCTGTCGGCAACCTTTATAGTTGCATTGCTCGCCACCATGATCGCTAGTGTTGTTGCCGAGCTCTGCTTCGAAGTTCCAAAAAATGCCGCTAGATAATGCTACGTGAGACTTCTTGTAGTTAAAACCTTGACTTCCAGAGCGCACTTCAGTCTACTGGTTGAAAAGTAGATTTACACCACATTGCAGAGGAATGGTAAAAATATAGCAGCGTATTTTTTCAACTTTTATTCCGGAATCATTATAATCTTTTGTTGGTATAAATACAGATAATAATCGAACAAATCACATGTTTCAAACTTTATTGTTTAGGTTTGTTAGTTAAAAATTGTACTAATTTAAATTAATTTATTTATATTTTATATAGTTCTGGTATACAACTTAATAACTTAGTTGGCATTTTTATCACAGTGTTTACATTTTGAACTGTTATTAATTAATTATCTGCATTTCAATTGATTTACAATTACAGCATTTTTTTGTGTGGGAATCAACTTTTTTTACTATTTTAAAACAACCAATTAAAACATCCTTAATTAGTTTCGTTATGTTATTTCCTTTATATAGCTTCTTGAGGTTGGTCTTTAGTGAACTATGGAGAAAAAATACGGATTGGCCCTGATGATGTCTGGTGTGAGTAATTAAAGCAATCGCCATTATAATTAAATCATTTTTTCTTTTACATAGTTACCGTTATGAATGTAACTGATTGTTTATACAGGGTGTCCCAAAAGTTCCCGTAAACATATGTCCTAAAAAATGCCGTTATCCGCAATTTTTTTCCCCGCCATTACATGGGAATAATCATATTGCCACACCTGTAACCCCTATGCAGAACAGTTCATTTCCGGTTTCCGTTGCCTCTAGAGCGGCAATGCTCAGCTGACGCTTTTTGAGGCCACCTACAATTCTCGAGTGGCAATGACGTACTTTACGCTCTTATTATAGGCCTACACAAATAGCTATTTCCTACCGCAGCATGAAAATTGCCACACCTGTAACCCTTATGGAAAACAGTTAATTTCCACATCAAACAGCAATTTTAAGTTACAAACCATGCCACAGCTGTTCATTGTTGTCGTTTGGTAATTGCTTCTTTTTTATTTTGCGGTTATGTTTGATAGTTATCAGTGTTCCAACAGAAACAAATAAAAAAAAAATCTAAATGACATTTTGTATACAATAAAACATGTAATCTGAAGCAATTAATGTTGGTAGGAAAAATATTGTGTGTATTACGAGCGCAAATAGTCATTGCCAAAAGTCGAATTGATTGGCTGCACTCAGCTTACGCTTCGTGCAGCCCTCTACAATTTCTCAAGTGGCAATGGTAGGTACTTTACGCTCTTATTACACAAATATAGCTATTTTTACACTAAATACTTTTTATTTCCGTAACAAATTATTATATAAAGTTTGTAGTAAGCATAAACCTTCATCACAGCAATGCTAATTTTCAGGAAAAATATTATTTTTTTCTGATCTGTATTTCCAAAATGGGGGCCATTTTAAAATTTTAAACCCAAATATCTTAAAAATCGGTAAATTTTATCAAAATTTTACAAGTGACAAAAAAAGTAGCGAAACTAAATCATCTAACCAATGGTATCAAGTTTGTGATGATATGACAATAAATAACGGAGTAGTTGTGATTGTTCTTCCTAAGTAACCTACATTTACATGCATTATAATGGAAAATCAATTTATTAGGCACAAAAAATCTCGATTTCTCCATTTTTGGTTGACAGGTCGTTACAAACTTGGTACAACTGCGTAGGTAATTTAATTTTGCAACTTTTTTGTATCTTGTAAAATTTTTATAAAACTTGCCGGTTTTGAGATATTTGAGTTAAAAAATTTAAGTACCCCCATAAAAAACCGGTACGTCATTTTGAGTCACGAGGAGCAGAGCTTAAAGTCACAGGGAGTTTATAAAAGTGTATTAGATTGCATAGTTTAAATGCTGGGGTGAATACATTTTATCACTTTAGCAGCATATAGGTATACCCTTGAATTTATTTAAATATGTTGATAAATAAGTAGTACATACGGGGTGTCCCAGACCACCCGTACACCCCTTTCTAAATTTAAATAAATAATTTTTAACAAAATTAAATTGTGATGTTATAGGTAAACCAGTTACGCTCTATCAATTGACACTAATTTCAATGTACAGGTGTAGCCTACCAGAAGTAATCTATCCATACTGGTAATTGCTAATTTTAAATTCAAACCCCCACTTTTTATGACATTTTTGGATTCTAAACATAATTTTAAGACAACTTTACCATTTAACTTGTAACCATAACTCTTAACGGTTTAGGAGATAATGGCGTTTGAAATATGGTTTTTCTCATGAGAACAACATGGGAATAATTTCACATCCATTATCTCATTTTACCAATTTGGCTATTTAAACAGAACTGTCAAAGTATGGAAATGCCTTAGAACCTCATAATATTCCATGCCTATTATAACCACAGCCTATTATATCACTACTTTATACTTTACTTTATACACTAACGTAAGAAGACTTCTCATCCAATGTACTTTGTTTGATAGCGAAATTTGGAAGGTTCCGTTCCCGTACGCCGCGCTAGAGGTGTTGTAATTGTTCAAGCTGGAATTACAGTATTGAAAAAACATTTAATCACAACATAAACATAACCCTTGGTTTCTTGGTTATGAAGTGTTTCATGCTTGATTGAGAAGAGTGGTAGTACTGATTTACCTATCATATGTCTATTGTGCTTCAAAGTACGCCGCGGAAGATCACACCACCATAAATTGGTTTCAAACAGGCCTAAGATATGAGAATTCTATTCACGTTAGTGTATATAGTCTATTACTATTATTACTTACATACCTAAGGTAGGGCGCGCACTAGACTCGGCTCTGCCTTCATTGGCTCAGTGAGTAAATTTGCTTTGCGTATAACGTGATAGAGACGCGCGCACTGCATCGGGACGACACGGCACGGATCGGCATTTGCCATCCGCATTTTGACGAGTCACTCCAGGAGGCGATTTTGGACGGAATTGCCGAAGCGTCCCGGAGGGTTGAAATGGAGAGAAGCAGCGGTGGGTTTGCCCCCGCCCTTCCCTACTCATTCCCGTCCGCGAGAACAGAATTGTTATGTTATGTGAATTGTTCTAAATTGTTATGTTTAAATATTTTATCTGATGTTGTTACCTTTTATTTTATTGGTTTATTTATTTTTAAAGATTGATAACTTAAGTAGAAAATAGTTAGATTATTCTGTGATATTTTTATTTATACTCATTTTTTAACCTATTCAACCTAGATTTTTTTATTTAATTAGGCCTAAGAATAACTTATTTGACACAATTGGAGACTGTAACTTATGTTAAGAAGCACCGATTATATTCAATTTATTAGTTTTAATGATGAAGTCCATTGTAATTATTGAATAACCAACAATTATATAAATTGTCTATTGTCTATGTGTGAGTAGACCAAACCAAACTGCACTGATTCAGAGACTGATGAATAAGATGGGTCAGAGCAGGCGAAAAGTTTGCGCTCTACGATCTGATGCCGATTTGGAGACTCCGATGCAGTGCGCAGGTAAATGCCGATTCCGAAGTAGTGCACGCCCTGCCTTACTCAGAAAACCCGAAAAAGTTACACCACGTACTTTAATGGACTCTTCCCTCAGTATTTTTTAACATAATTAATTTTAAAACCAGGGATTCTTTTCAAATGCTCATTTCCTCTTATACAAGATTTTGATAGAGAAATGTTTATACGTATAACAACTATCCTATAAATGTTAAATCAAATGAAGAAAAGCATCTGAAAGACAACCCTTCAAAATGTAGTTATCAACCTTTCTCTAGATAAAAAAGTGGAAATAAATAAATAAAGTGTTAGGATGTTATAGTAATAACTGTTTAAAGATTAGGAATATTTAATATTTACCTCAGATTTTGATCATTTCTGAGACTCTAATGACCTCTAGTAAAATTTGTCTTTTTCTCTTCCTGCATAGCTTTTGGTTGACGCCTCTGCCAAGAAATTTTAAATATAAAATAAAGGTGAAAATACTGTTGAATACAAAGTAAAATATATATTCACTGTGAGAAGGTAAACAATCAGGCAGGAAAAATACAAATAAAATTTTATCAAATTCAATAATTTTATTGTTACAACATAAAGAAATATGATTTACAACAAAGTGAGCAATTTACAATGCACTTCACACTTACTTATTGATTTTTATATTACACAAGTATTATATACACATACACTCTGACTGAAAATCTGCCATACATGATAAATAATTCATTTTATCTTACCAAGATGATAAAATAATAAAAAACTAGTAATTAAAACTATACACAAAAATCTAATTTGTGAGGAACATAATGATCATTCATATAATTTAATTTATGGAAAATAAACTTATCCAAACTATACACTAAACATTATGGAAAGTTAAATAATCCAAATATTTGGTATGAAGAACATTAACAGAATATGATAGGCTTAAAAACTGTAAAAATTCATTAATTCGCTTACATTTCAAAGAGGAGTAGAATAAATGAAAAACTGTAATTATAAGCAATACCATCTAATAGTACAATAAATTTATAACAATAAGAAACTGATGATAATTTTACTTTTTATTAATCGATGACAAAAGTTATTATCCCATTATTTGTTAAACATATTATAGGAAAAAACAATTAATTTTACCCAGGTTTGTTAAGCCATTTAAAGAAATTACAAAATTAGCAAACAAAACAAAATATTAACAAATAATCCATTTTTTATTAATGTTTCACAAAATATTTATATAAAATCTAAATAAATATGATAACAAAATTAAAATGTATTGGAAATTGTTGATATGTACTTGCAACAAACTTTTAATGTTGCATTCTAACAATTAATCTTCACCTCAACACTTCCTAAATCAACAATATAACCAATCTCAGAAAAAGCAAGACCAAGTTCAACAACAAAACTAAACATACCCAAATTATTCTAAGGTTCAAAATAATAGTCCTATGAGAGTTGATGTATTGTTGCCATGTCTATCCAGAAACGTTTCTTTTTATAGGACAATACTACTGGTAAATATAACCACAAATGACAACATTGCGGGGCGAGGAGGTAAAACATTTCCATCGGACTATTTTTGAGAACCTTACAGTAGTAAATCCCGTTTAAAATAAATACTGGAAACAAGTTACGTGAAATGGTTTATCAGCCAAGCAAAATAAGTCTTGATAATCAGTTTTTTTAACTGTTGTTTTAATTGATTAATTTGTATTATGCAGTCATTTACAAACAAAAATTTATAAAAGCAAGAATATAAATATTTATATGAAATTGGGAAAAACAATTTAAATTGATGTTGTATTGTTGTCATAGAAATTCTCAAAAAACATAATAAAAACAATTGTTGCCAATCTAACATTGTTTCAACAAAATTTCTTTTTCTTTTCAACAGTAAAGTTGGAAAATAACTAAATAAATGTGAAAATATACTTTCACTAAAAACTTAAATCCAAACAAAAACAGAAAACGTAGTTTTCAAATGAAGACCAGACAAAAAAGTATTTCAATTTATCAAGCCGAGAGTGCTTTTGTACTGATGATAGTCTACTGATTGTTATTGTAATCAATGTGGTTAGCCCCCTGATAACACTTTTGAATTTTTTCAAACGAGGAAATAACTTATTGTTGATAGTATTTGATATATGTATTGTAACTTTAAATTCATTTTCTTTAAAAATATAAGAAAAAACTTAATTAAAGGACTTAACATGTTTTGTCTATGGTCTTCAAAATGAGGCATGTTTTTAAATTAAGTAACGGTACTGCTTTGATGTATAAACCAAATTAATAAATAAACTTTTTGATTAAATTTATTATTAAATTAAAGCCTTTATCTTATTTTATAAACATTAAGTCACTTATAACTCTTGCCACGTAACTTGACGAATGAATTTGCACTACTATTCAGTTAAAATTATTGGATAAGATATTAAGATTAAGATTATTGGATAATCAGCTGTTCATGCAAATTTGCATGTAACTTAAGCTCGGTGTTTTTGGAAAAGTACCCCCTCTCCCATCCCAGCTGTTTTTGGTCATTCGTCAACTTATGTGGCGAGACTTATAACATGTTATTAGGCATGTTTTTAGACATTATCATTGGGATTTGCCAGCTGACACAACAGTCCAAGGACAATTTTTTATTACCAAATTTTTTTAAACCTTTCATGATTTATTTAAAGAATGGTTGTTCTTGTAGATACCCAATATCTATACCTTATTCCCTGCATCAATTAGTTTTTCTAAAAACTGACTAGTGTTTTAAATATTAAGTAATTTTCCTCTTAGATAATCCAAACCACCCTCGGTCCCAATTAGTTTGGTTATTGACTCTCTACTGAACTTTAAAAACATGCCTCATGATTACAGTCCTCGCGTGAGTTACAACTCGTCACGAGGTAACTCGGTGACATCCTCGTCCGACACTGTGACATCCTCGAGTTCCGAGACACTCTCTTGCAGCCCATACTCATCGACGTGGGCGAGCATTTGGCACACGAGAGGGCTCTCGACGCCGAGAATATACTGGCACGTGTGCGGCTCTATCAGATACAGGCTGACCGCGCCGGGGGAACTGTTCTCCACGCACTTCAGCTTCACCTGCAAACATGTATAGGATTATGGTCAAATGATAGTGGCATTTCAAATATATTTTTAATTCATTATTTATTATTATTATTTTTTTATGAATTATTTTTTTAAATTCATTTTTTGACGAAACACCCTCGATGGGAAGTAAACCGATACCACCCAACATACCTCTGTCTCACGTGGCTGGCCGGTCTTGTCGCAGACACTGCCACCCCCATAGTAGTGTGACACCTGCCGCCGCTCCGCCGGGGGCTTGGGTCGCTTGTGGGGGTTGCGCGTGAGCCACGCGATGTGTGCCGCACGGTCGAACACGCCCAGCCGCACGGTCGTGCGCGAGTTGTCAGCCTCCACGTGGTACTGGTCCACGCTACGGCCGTAGCAGAACTCAAACTTCCACCAGCCTGATCCCTGCCAGGATGAAAATTAAAATATTTATCTGTATTGGAAAATTGTCGTACTTCACCCACCAGTCATGTAAAGTCAAACTTAACTCCTAGTAAAGAGGGGATAATATTTAATTTGTCTTCATTGAGAAACAAAGTCGTACCATATTTCATAAGTGACAATTTTTTCACAGGGAACTCTTCCTTCAGACTTCACAAATATTAATGATTTTGCTGTCATTGAATAGAGTTGCCGTAAAGTTGTTTCTAAAGTAAATTTGAGAATATCCATCAAAACAAAAGGGCCCTACAAGTCCTTAAAGTTCTATAATTCTTTATTTGATTACCATTGATAAGGAAATTAAAAGATTTTCAAGTTCAACAACTGTAATGAGTGAACATGAGGGCATCTGTCTATTCATACCAAAGAGGTTAGTTGTATTAAACCATGTCAAGTCAAAAAATCTTTATTCATCATCTGCACATCATTGGTACATTGAATAGTGTCAGTACATATCTATATAATAATAATAATAAACCATACTAATATTATTAATTCATAATGCTATGATTTTGTAAGCTCTCCTTAATCTCGTTAAAAAAAAAAAAATAAAAACAAGAATTAGTGACAACAAAACTAAAGAGAAATGTTATAAAACTCGTCTAATGAATATATGGCCTTTCCAACCAAAAATGTTTTTAACTCCCTTTTGAATTTGTTTAAATTGTTTTCATTTTTAATAATACTTGGGATGTATTTATAAAATTTTGATCCCATATGGACAGTTTTCTTTTCATAAAATTTTAAGCGATGTTGAGCTATTTTGATTTCATTCCCACCTCTTGTATTGTAATTGTGAGTTTGATTATTTAGGTTAATTTTTTGAGGATTTGCCTTAACATAAACTATGGAATCAAAAATATACTGCCCATAGACTGTCAGAATTTTAAGATTTTTGAAGTGTTCTTTTACAGATTGGTCTTGTTTTAGCTTTAAAATTATTCTTATGGCTTTCTTTTGACTCTTTAGAATTACATCCAGGGCAGTTCTTCTGGCTGAACCGTATAAGCAGAGTCCAAATGATATATGAGAATGGATGAAAGAAAAGTATACCATTCGTAGAACTGAAATATCACAAAAAGGTGACATTTTTGAAAGGGCATAGATTCCTGAACTAATTTTGGATGACAGTTTTTGTATATGTTGGTCCCATGTTAAATTTTCATCTATTATTAAACCAAGGAAATTTGTACTTTTTTCAATTTTAATTTCCTGATCCTCAAAAATAAGTTTTGGTTCACAGTTTTGTTTGTTTTGTGAAGTTTTGAAATATATGAAATTGGTTTTATCAACATTCAATCCAAGATTTAAGTTATTCAAATTATGTTTAATGATATTTAGCTCCATTTCCGAAAATTTTTCAATTTCTTCAAAATTTTTACCAGAAATTTTTAAGTTTGAATCATTTGCATAAATACATAGACTATTCTGGATTGGATTAGACAATGTCAGCCCTATATCTTTTAGGTAACATAATATGAATAAAAGTGGTCCTAAGACTGATCCCTGTGGGACTCCAAATTTTACTGGCAGTACATCAGATAATATTTTAGATACTTTATTGTTTTGAGAGATGTGAGTGATTTCTACACATTGTAACCTGTTATTTAAATAAGACTGGAACCAGTTCAATGAATGATTTGTGACACCCAGTGATTTTAATTTTTTAATCAAGGTTGAATGTTTGACACTATCGAAAGCCTTGGATAGATCTAAGAATATCCCTAATGTATTTTCTCCCTTATCTATTGATTCTATTATGGAACCAATAAATTCAATTGCTGCTGTGGTTACAGACCTATTAGTACAGAAACCATGTTGAATGTCATCCAACAGGTTATATTTGTCTAAAAACTCCACTAATTGATTACATACAACTTTTTCATACACTTTAGATAAGTTTGATAACAAGGAAACTGGCCTATAATTAGTTATGTCACATTTATCGTCTTTATTTTTATAAATCGGAATTACTTTTGATACTTTCAATTGCTCTGGAAATATCCCTGAAATAAATGACGAGTTTATCAGGTGAGTCAAAACTGGACAAAGGTATTTTTTGGCATTTTTCAATACAGAGGTAGGAATTTCATCAAGCCCACTTGAAAACTTATTTTTAAGAGAGTCAATAACACTTCTGACTTCCACCTCCTGAACAGGTCTCAAATTAAAATGTGGTTTAATACTAATTTTTACAGGCTCCGTGTTACTTACTTCTGGTTCTTTAACATCAACAACATCACTACTTATGTCTTTAACAATGCTTGAATAATAATGATTAAAAATATTGCTAACAACTTTTGGATCAGAGTGATTCCTGCCTTCAAAATGTATAAGAATGTTTTCTGTATCTTTACATTTTTTGTTACCAACCTCATAATTTATCAAATTCCACACAGTTTTCGGTATATTGGATGATTGACCTATTTTATTTTCAAAGAATTCTTTTTTGGCACACTTAACATTTTTGTTGTACAATGATAATTTTTCTTTATAGATTTTCTTAGATTGTTCCGATTTACAAATTTTCATATACTTCTTTATTTGTATTACTTTACTTTTTTCATCTTTTAATTTTTGTGTTACCCAACTGGGTTTTATTTTGTTTCTCTTTATTGTTCTTTTTGAAAATGATTGTTCAAAATAAAATTTAAATGTATTTAAAAAAAACTGTGTATTTATCCTGCACATTGACAAGATAAACATCCCACCAGGTTTCTTTTTCAATAAATTTATTAAAAAGTGCTAAATTTTCCTGTGTAAAACATCGATTTTCTTGAATTGTGTATTTAATGGTCTTAGGATGTTTAATGAAACATGAGTACTCCAACAACTGCCCATCATGGTCCGAGAGAAGTGTTACAATGCCTGTAACTGACATATTATTTGCAAACTTTTTCTTTACCAGAATGTTATCTATTGCTGACTCTGACTCATAACTCACTCTAGTTGGGAAATTAACTAGGTATTTCATGTTGTGATTTTCTAACAAATTTTCCAATAATAACTTTTTCTTTTTCTCCCTCTCTGAATTTTCCAAAACATTTATGTTTATATCCCCAACCCAAATAACATTTTTGTATCTTTTATCCAAATAACTTATAACTGAATTCAACCTTTCCAAAAAGATCTCTACTGATGAGGATGGGGACCTATATAGACCTACAATTACGAACTTAAACCCTAGAATTGTATAAACAGAAGCACAAAATTCAAATTGGAGGACACATTGGTAAACAAACTGCATTAAAGTGTTGACAGAAAAAAATATCCAAACTTAATTGCTGAATTTCTAAATTTTAGGCAACAGGTACATTAGTAATATCAACAATCCTGGCAACAGTAAAAACAGATAACCCTGGTGCTACACTGGAGAGAAGGTTAAAAAAAACCCAGCTGGTTATAAGCTGACAAAACTTGATGTTCTGAGTTTCGAGATTACGTAACCAACACAATGGTTAGGGAGTGGTTATAAACACTTTTTCTAAGGTATTTAAAGGTGGGAGGGGGGGGAATGTAGTCTGTATTTCAGGAGTAAGTTCATTTCATCCCTAGGAAAAATTGTCATCTTCGCCTACGGGTCGGGAGCTGACAATTTCCCTCTAGGAGAAACATTTGCACTTAACACACTTGATACACAAATAACCAATAAAGGCATAGTTTTTGCCAGTATGTATGTCTGCAACCTTCTTCACAGTAATTGTTTGACCATGGGAGATGAAGCCATTAAGTGTGGCTTTTACACATGTGCAAAGACAAGGATCACTACAAATGCGTCCAGAAATCTCTGCCTAATATGGACCAATGGATGCCAAGATTTTCAAATTGCCAGGAAAAGTGTGAAAAAAACCATCAATTTTTAACCATAAAACTGTTTTATCTTCTTTAAGATTACGGCATCTTCCAAACATTAATGTAAAATAAACATTACAATATTAGTGTGCAGCAAATCTCAGCAAACCTGTACAAAGCACTAACATTGACTAGAAGCATCCTGCCCAGGCGTTATCGAGTTACCCGGAATGCCCGATGACCAAATGTTGAGCTTGTGACACCTTAAAAGGACTTTAAATGTCCTGCATAGTTTAAGATTTCTTAACGTCGCCCAAAGAAGTCTGTTTTATCCAAAAATTATTAATACTATAAAGTCACAACTTAAGACAACCGATGCTATCAAGCTAATGAATGGTGAATGTAGATTAGATGTGTACCTTTGTAATGAAGTACTCCTGATTCCTTTTTCATGAATTACCCTAAGCTTAATAACCAATGACAGCTTAGTTTTAAAATTTAAAAATTTTGCTCAAAATCTACAGATCATAAGTCTACTGTACCATATAAAATTATTTCAAATTGATTCCATTGAGATATTTAGTTTTTAATTTAACTAAAAATTTCAATTGGATAGGTATAAAAGAGTGAAATTTTTTGAAAGAAGAAGATTTTCTATTCATAGGGGAGCATTGCGAGGTTCAACTTACTCCATGCAGACAGGTCTTGCCGGAGAGGAAGTTCTCTACAGGAGAGGTGTCGGTGATGACGTCAGGGGAGGGGGAGGGGGCCGTGGCGGGGGGAGGCGTGGGGGCGGCATCCTTGTCCTCCTCCACGGCTCGCAGCTCCAGACGGACGCGGTTCTCCCCGTCCTGTGAGCAAAGTGGTTAGTCTCTTAATGCAACAGTACGTTTGTAATTGTTTTACCTTTTTTTTATTTTAAATTTTTAAAAATACAGTAGAGTTCTACTAATCCTGACTAATCAGAAATGGACCCTGTTCAGTTTAGCAAACTTTTAGAATAGGCGGAATTTATAGATAAGGAAAGATATTGACTTGTTTACTCTTGCCATTTACTAAAACAGGTCATAAGATTCTGGAGCCCAATGAAGATCAGACCGTTCAAAGCGATCGCTAGTGTTGAAACTGTATTTCATAGCAAAAAAATACTGTTGAAACATTGTAATAAAATTTGTTGACAATAATCGAATCACAGAAAAAACAGTCGCAATAGTGACGGAAACGGTAAAAATAACCATAAGTTCTATGCAATATGGACGATTGGAATTTCCCCCTTTTTTTATGTAAAGAATTTTTTTTTTGTTTGGATTATTCTAGGCTAATCCTGGTTGAGTAAGATCTTAAGGGGTCATTTATGTGACTAAGAAACTGCATAACTCGACTAAAACCGATGAAAGATTTGGAATCGTCTCCTCATGAATGTGGAACTAAATCGTTATTTCTATGTCAGCTCACTCAGTTTCTATATTTGAGGTTAAGGTAATCTAAACCAAGGTTACAGAAAAAGAAATGAAGGGAGGCGATTGCCAGAGAACTTACCTACAGAAAAAGTGAATTGGTTGCGTTTACTGGCACAACAGTCCATTAAAATACACAACACTAATGGCTACGAGCCTGAGTATTTTCAACATTCAAGGATTGAGGAAGCAGCAAATCCCTATGAAAATTATCAACATTTTGTGCATTTTAAGGAGACTTGTACTCTAGTTGACACTTAAAATCCACTTTTTCTGTTTTCTGAACTTACTATTTCCGTCATTTCTCAGTTTCTCCATTGTTGAATAAAAAAAAATTTAAACCATGGTGAGATAAAAAATTCAAAGTAATGTTAAGGACTTACGGGATAAAAAAATTAAAATTTAATAATTTAATTATGGTTTATCATATTTTCATTACTGTGCTTACCTTATTATTCTAAGAAAGTAAAAAAAGATACACTGGACATATGATTTAATCAAACAGGAAGTACATAGTATATTTCGTTACAGCACGATTAAAAAAAAATTCAGTAATTCGATTCAGTGAAATTAAAAAAAAGCAATTAGAATTATTGGGCGAGTTCCTCCTAGAACTCCTTGTAAAATCTTTTTCAAAAATTTTCTGTTTTAATATTTTATGATCATTATATTTTAGACATTTAAAGTTGGGTTAAAAACAATCTGTCCTCATTCATGACCCAACCCATTCATTCCCATCACACTAGATTTAAGAGTTATATTAAGCCTGAAACCCATAGATTAGAGAAATTTCATTTATCTCCCCAATAAATAGGCCCTAAAATTTACAATAAGTTACCGCTATACATAAAGAATATTGATACTATTACAAAGTTCAGATCCACCCTGAGGACCTGGTTAAAAAAATTTTTATTCTGTTGAATGTTATTTAAGTAGGGATGTTACACTGGATTAATAATAAGACTCTTTTGTTATTCTTAGTTTTAATCCTACTGTATATATGACGCTATGTCCTGTCACAATGTTGATGTAATGACATGAAATAAATAAATACAAGCCACGAAAATGGGGTTCGGCCGGCCTCGAGAACTTGAGACGATCGAGAGTAGGCAAAACATTTTTGGCCGAGTTACGAACAATATTTTTAATCACACTATAGGCCATTTACAGGCCTATATAGGTGTTTTTCATCACTTTATTTATTATTCAAGAAATTTTAAAGAAGTAAAAAAATATTTTTTTTGTTCATAACAAGCAAAAAATAACATCAATTAACCTAGCGAGATGTACTGCTTGTGTTTCTGGTTGCTAGGCAACCACTTTACATCAGCTAAGGCCACCGAAACTATAGAATACTCTAACGGTAGGTGACAACTACAACTGATTCCTGCAACGTACCAAATGAACATAAAGGATTAACAAATTAAAAAATAGTATAAGCAGCCAAAAATCAATCAATTTTGTAACTGACCACAATCAGCTGTTTCTAGATTTTCTTTAAAAAATTAAATGCAATATATTAAATAAATATAATAGAACATCTATGTTAATTTAATGTAAAAAATACCTATATTTAAATAAGAATTTTAATGTTAATTATGATTATTGGATTTTAAATGAACGTGGACAATTTATTTCAAAATTTAAATGAACATCTTCAAAATTTCATATAGTGGTTAGTGAAGTGATGTGATGTGGATCAAGTTAGCAAGACAATAACAATAGAAATAAAAACACATGTTTGGAGGTATGAAGAAGGAGATGATCACAAAAATAGTAAAAAAAAAAAAAAATACATAAATATTAGTGAGAAAAATCAAGATTAAATGAAAACCAAGCAAGATTTAATTACAATACCAAATAGAAAGAAGAAAGAAGCCGTCCAAAGGAAGGTATAATCTAAATATTCATGAAACTGAAAACTTTTATAAACTTTCTTTTTTTAGATAAGTGAGGCTGAGAGTTGCCTGTCATTGCCGTTTATTATCAATTGGTGTCTATTGAACTTTACTGTTTTTTTTTTTTCTGGACGATCTTGTTAACGTTGTTTACTTGTTTTCATTTGTTTATTTTTTTGTTCCTCAATAATGCCGGCACGACAACCCCGACCCGAGATATTGAGTTGTTGTTGGATTGGAAATAGAACAAACTGTTTATTTTGTTAATATTTACAGGACTTGTCATTTATTAATTTTAGAACATTATCAGCAACAGAGTTTGTTGCAAAAAGTGGCGCACCAACGTGAAAGGCGTATTTAGTGAGGAACTCCATTACCAATAATCATAATTAACCTAAACTTGAGACAGCATTATAATATTAAGAGTAATCTAAAACACTATTTCCCAGTAGTAATAATTTATGCAATCTAATAAATATAATTTAAGAACCAACCCCAAACAAACTTATAAATTTTAAAACTATAAGATGTCTCTGTCAGCAAAATCCAAAGAAAACGTGAACGCGGTATCTGATCAGCAGATACAGGGCGCTGCGCTGGAAGGGCCTGAGAGTAGGAGGGTCCAATACAACCGGGAAGAAGACGTGAACGCGAGGGACCGGTTAGAGGGGGATGAAGAGCTAGGGATTCCGCCTCGAAACGATCTAAGCGAAAATGAGACAGAAGAGGAACTTGATGAAATGCTGACAGACAATGAAAGTAATTTAAGTAATGTTAGTGTAACAAATCATGTTTCCCCTGTCAACGACCACAAAAGTAGTTTTAAGGAGGTAAACTTAAGTTTAAGTAGGGAAAATAAAATGAATGAAGTAGGGAAAATAAACCAAAACCTTATTAGTCAAAATACCCAGTCTAAAAATATTGAGTTAGGTAGGGATGTCCCACCAAGAGATGTACAGGATAACAATGATGGCCCAAAAGATGGGGATACTTTGTCACAAATATTGCTAATGCTCAAACAATCCCAACAAACCCAAATTGAGATGAAAAAAGAAATTATTGAAACTCAGCAGCACTTACTAGGAGAACTTGAAGAGCGAATAAGCTGCAGAATCAATGAAATGCAAAAACACTTCACTGAAAAGGTACAAAATCTGGAAAAATCACAATCTGAGAAAAATCAAGAGATTGAAAATGTAAAGATCGAGGTTAAGAAGAACAGGGAAAATATTGAACAGGTAGAAGAAAGAATAAAGAAGAAAATGGATGAGGTAATTCGTAACACACTCCTAGACGTCGACGATAAACTGACACGACAAACTGAAACCACTACGAATGAGTTGAAAACCATCACATCAACTAATGAGAAAGAAATAATACAATGTAAAGTAAGTATGAAAATGATTGAGAATAAAGTTATTGAAAACCAAGAATGTATCCAACGAATAAATGAAAAGTTTACTCAAATACCACTCCAGAATAACTCAGGAATATATGTAACTTGTACAGGAAATAGCTTTGGAAGTTTAGGAACGAATAATTTACCCCAGTTCAATGGAAGATCACACAACCCCAAAGAATACCTCAACAAAATTAAGAAATTCTATCTGCGCAACAAGAGTAGACAAATGAATCACAACAATTCCACTGATGACTACCTTCAGGAGCTACTTGACAACAGTCATGCTGCTAGATGGTGGGAACTGGTAAGGGACGATATCGAGACATGGGATGAGTTTGAAAAGATTTTCTTAGAAAAATATTGGTCGAAAGAATTCAAAAAGGAATACGACAGCGAATTGAGAAGGAATCATATAAGGAGGATGGAAAACTTACTAGGGCAGAGTACTTCATCGAACGAGTAATCAGTCTTAAATCAATGACAGCAGGAATAAGTGAAGAAGAAATCATAGATATATTGAAAACTCACTTCAATCAAATAATTCAAGACTCAGTTAAAGTCCAAAATATATGCACTATCAAACAATTTGAAGCTTTATTACAGAAAGAAGACATCCAGACAAATCACACAAAACTTAGAAGGACAGACCGTTTCTCTTCTTCAGATGATTATGTAAACCTTCCCAACCAAGACAACAATCATGACAGAAAACCAAATACTTATCATGAACTCAACCAAAGAACCCCAAAATATTTCCAAAGCAATGCCCGAAATTTTCAACCAAAACAAGATGGCAATGCATGCCATAACAGGAATTTTAATCAGAATCAACGAAACCACACTGATCGAACTCAATATTATTACAGAAACAACAAAGATAGTGATCTTCAGAACAAAAGAGAAAAGGATACTTACAATCCAAATCACAAGGACAAATTTGCTTACCCCTCATCCGAACAAATGAAGGTTTGTCAAATAATTGCTTCAAACGATCAATCAGAACAATCAAATGCTCAGAATGTTTCAGCTAGTCAAGAAGATGATCCGTCTTTAAACGGGTGGACACTGGTGAAGTGAATGTAGCCCAGATTTCACCAGTGATAAATAATTTTAGTCATAGGTCTACACCAAAACTTAATTTTAGAATAGATTCTGTAATATCACTAACTGTAGGAAATATTTACTGTGATAGGGAATTCCTGTTAAGTGAAACCCCTAGGGATACTATTAATGAAACTGTTAAATTTAATTGCCCTGAAATCACCATACATATTAATGACTTAAAATTTAAATGTTTAATTGACAGTGGGTCTAATGTTACTTGTTTATCACAGGAATGGTTTGCTATCAATAAAGGTAAATTAGGACATTTTGAAGAATTACCCTTAACAAACATCCACATAAAAACAGCTCTAGGAAATAAGTCACGTCGCATTTCTCATATAATCTTATTAGAAGCACACATCCAGCAAAAGAAGTTCACTATGCAATGCTTACTTATACCTAATCTTATTAAACCAATAATTATTGGTATGGATGTCATAAACCAACTAGAAATGACTTTAGACTTTAAGAACAAACAAATAACCATGGTAATTGATAATGATATAATTAAGTCAAACATTGTAGATACACTTAAAAATGGAGTACTGTGTAATATAGTTGAATTCAGTAATACCACTGACAATTGTAACGTTACTAAACAAACAAAGTGGAAAAATATTAAATTAAATAAAAATATTATTTACGAAACTTTACAACATAATAATAAGTTGAACAATATCCAAAAGTTACAATTAACAGACCTCATCATGGAATATGAACACATATTTTCTGATGAACCTGGTCATTGCAATAAGTATGAACACTCCATATCAGTAAAAGATTGTCAAAGTTTTGAAAAAGAAACTTATCCTGTACCTATACAGTATCAAGACGCCATTCATGAGGAAATAACTCGCATAGGACAAGAAAACATAATAGAAAGAAGTTTTAATCTCTATATAAAACCTATACTTCAAGTCATGAAGAAAATGTTACATTTGTCCCGTTAAATCAAATTTCATATTTTATAAATAAAATATTCAATCTTAAGGGGGATAATGCAACGTACCAAATGTACATAAAGGATTAACAAATTAAAAAATAGTATAAGCAGCCAAAAATCGATCAATTTTGTAACTGATCACAATCAGCTGTTTCTAGATTTTCTTTAAAAAATTAAATGCAATATATTAAATAAATATAATAGAACATCTATGTTAATTTAATGTAAAAAATACCTATATTTAAATAAGAATTTTAATGTTAATTATGATTATTGGATTTTAAATGAACGTGGACAATTTATTTCAAAATTTAAATGAACATCTTCAAAATTTCATATAGTGGTTAGTGAAGTGATGTGATGTGGATCAAGTTAGCAAGACAATAACAATAGAAATAAAAACACATGTTTGGAGGTATGAAGTATGAAGAAGGAGATGATCACAAAAATAGTAAAAAAAAATACATAAATATTAGTGAGAAAAATCAAGATTAAATGAAAACCAAGCAAGATTTAATTACAATACCAAATAGAAAGAAGAAAGAAGCCGTCCAAAGGAAGGTATAATCTAAATATTCATGAAACTGAAAACTTTTATAAACTTTCTTTTTTTAGATAAGTGAGGCTGAGAGTTGCCTGTCATTGCCGTTTATTATCAATTGGTGTCTATTGAACTTTACTGTTTTTTTTCTGGACGATCTTGTTAATGTTGTTTACTTGTTTTCATTTGTTTATTTTTTTGTTCCTCAATAATGCCGGCACGACAACCCCGACCCGAGATATTGAGTTGTTGTTGGATTGGAAATAGAACAAACTGTTTATTTTGTTAATATTTACAGGACTTGTCATTTATTAATTTTAGAACATTATCAGCAACAGAGTTTGTTGCAAAAAGTGGCGCACCAACGTGAAAGGCGTATTTAGTGAGGAACTCCATTACCAATAATCATAATTAACCTAAACTTGAGACAGCATTATAATATTAAGAGTAATCTAAAACACTATTTCCCCGTAGTAATAATTTATGCAATCTAATAAATATAATTTAAGAACCAACCCCAAACAAACTTATAAATTTTAAAACTATAAGATGTCTCTGTCAGCAAAATCCAAAGAAGACGTGAACGCGGTATCTGATCAGCAGATACAGGGCGCTGCGCTGGAAGGGCCTGAGAGTAGGAGGGTCCAATACAACCGGGAAGAAGACGTGAACGCGAGGGACCGGTTAGAGGGGGATGAAGAGCTAGGGATTCCGCCTCGAAACGATCTAAGCGAAAATGAGACAGAAGAGGAACTTGATGAAATGCTGACAGACAATGAAAGTAATTTAAGTAATGTTAGTGTAACAAATCATGTTTCCCCTGTCAACGACCACAAAAGTAGTTTTAAGGAGGTAAACTTAAGTTTAAGTAGGGAAAATAAAATGAATGAAGTAGGGAAAATAAACCAAAACCTTATTAGTCAAAATACCCAGTCTAAAAATATTGAGTTAGGTAGGGATGTCCCACCAAGAGATGTACAGTATAACAATGATGGCCCAAAAGATGGGGATACTTTGTCACAAATATTGCTAATGCTCAAACAATCCCAACAAACCCAAATTGAGATGAAAAAAGAAATTATTGAAACTCAGCAGCACTTACTAGGAGAACTCGAAGAGCGAATAAGCTGCAGATCAATGAAATGCAAAAACACTTCACTGAAAAGGTACAAAATCTGGAAAAATCACAATCTGAGACAAATCAAGAGATTGAAAATGTAAAGATCGAGGTGAAAAAGAACGGAAAATATTGAACAGGTAGAAGAAAGAATAAAGAAGAAAATGGATGAGGTAATTCGTAACACACTCCTAGACGTCGACGATAAACTGACACGACAAACTGAAACCACTATGAATGAGTTGAAAACCATCACATCAACTAATGAGAAAGAAATAATACAATGTAAAGTAAGTATGAAAATGATTGAGAATAAAGTTATTGAAAACCAAGAATGTATCCAACGAATAAATGAAAAGTTTACTCAAATACCACTCCAGAATAACTCAGGAATATATGTAACTTGTACAGGAAATAGCTTTGGAAGTTTAGGAACGAATAATTTACCCCAGTTCAATGGAAGATCACACAACCCCAAAGAATACCTCAACAAAATTAAGAAATTCTATCTGCGCAACAAGAGTAGACAAATGAATCACAACAATTCCACTGATGACTACCTTCAGGAGCTACTTGACAACAGTCATGCTGCTAGATGGTGGGAACTGGTAAGGGACGATATCGAGACATGGGATGAGTTTGAAAAGATTTTCTTAGAAAAATATTGGTCGAAAGAAGTTCAAAAAGGAATACGACAGCGAATTGAGAAGGAATCATATAAGGAGGATGGAAAACTTACTAGGGCAGAGTACTTCATCGAACGAGTAATCAGTCTTAAATCAATGACAGCAGGAATAAGTGAAGAAGAAATCATAGATATATTGAAAACTCACTTCAATCAAATAATTCAAGACTCAGTTAAAGTCCAAAATATATGCACTATCAAACAATTTGAAGCTTTATTACAGAAAGAAGACATCCAGACAAATCACACAAAACTTAGAAGGACAGACCGTTTCTCTTCTTCAGATGATTATGTAAACCTTCCCAACCAAGACAACAATCATGACAGAAAACCAAATACTTATCATGAACTCAACCAAAGAACCCCAAAATATTTCCAAAGCAATGCCCGAAATTTTCAACCAAAACAAGATGGCAATGCATGCCATAACAGGAATTTTAATCAGAATCAACGAAACCACACTGATCGAACTCAATATTATTACAGAAACAACAAAGATAGTGATCTTCAGAACAAAAGAGAAAAGGATACTTACAATCCAAATCACAAGGACAAATTTGCTTACCCCTCATCCGAACACATGAAGGTTTGTCAAATAATTGCTTCAAACGATCAATCAGAACAATCAAATGCTCAGAATGTTTCAGCTAGTCAAGAAGATGATCCGTCTTTAAACGGGTGGACACTGGTGAAGTGAATGTAGGCCAGATTTCACCAGTGATAAATAATTTTAGTCATAGGTCTACACCAAAACTTAATTTTAGAATAGATTCTGTAATATCACTAACTGTAGGAAATATTTACTGTGATAGGGAATTCCTGTTAAGTGAAACCCCTAGGGATACTATTAATGAAACTGTTAAATTTAATTGCCCTGAAATCACCATACATATTAATGACTTAAAATTTAAATGTTTAATTGACAGTGGGTCTAATGTTACTTGTTTATCACAGGAATGGTTTGCTATCAATAAAGGTAAATTAGGACATTTTGAAGAATTACCCTTAACAAACATCCACATAAAAACAGCTCTAGGAAATAAGTCACGTCGCATTTCTCATATAATCTTATTAGAAGCACACATCCAGCAAAAGAAGTTCACTATGCAATGCTTACTTATACCTAATCTTATTAAACCAATAATTATTGGTATGGATGTCATAAACCAACTAGAAATGACTTTAGACTTTAAGAACAAACAAATAACCATGGTAATTGATAATGATATAATTAAGTCAAACATTGTAGATACACTTAAAAATGGAGTACTGTGTAATATAGTTGAATTCAGTAATACCACTGACAATTGTAACGTTACTAAACAAACAAAGTGGAAAAATATTAAATTAAATAAAAATATTATTTACGAAACTTTACAACATAATAATAAGTTGAACAATATCCAAAAGTTACAATTAACAGACCTCATCATGGAATATGAACACATATTTTCTGATGAACCTGGTCGTTGCAATAAGTATGAACACTCCATATCAGTAAAAGATTGTCAAAGTTTTGAAAAAGAAACTTATCCTGTACCTATACAGTATCAAGACGCCATTCATGAGGAAATAACTCGCATAGGACAAGAAAACATAATAGAAAGAAGTTTTAATCTCTATATAAAACCTATACTTCAAGCCATGAAGAAAATGTTAAATTTGTCCCGTTAAATCAGATTTCATATTTTATAAATAAAATATTCAATCTTAAGGGGGATAATGCAACGTACCAAATGTACATAAAGGATTAACAAATTAAAAAATAGTATAAGCAGCCAAAAATCGATCAATTTTGTAACTGACCACAATCAGCTGTTTCTAGATTTTCTTTAAAAAATTAAATGCAATATATTAAATAAATATAATAGAACATCTATGTTAATTTAATGTAAAAAATACCTATATTTAAATAAGAATTTTAATGTTAATTATGATTATTGGATTTTAAATGAACGTGGACAATTTATTTCAAAATTTAAATGAACATCTTCAAAATTTCATATAGTGGTTAGTGAAGTGATGTGATGTGGATCAAGTTAGCAAGACAATAACAATAGAAATAAAAACACATGTTTGGAGGTATGAAGTATGAAGAAGGAGATGATCACAAAAATAGTAAAAAAAAATACATAAATATTAGTGAGAAAAATCAAGATTAAATGAAAACCAAGCAAGATTTAATTACAATACCAAATAGAATAAATGAATAAATGAATTTATTTCTCATGAATACAATCATATGCAAAAGCTACATTTGATCAAAGAGAAATTAACTGGCCACTTCATCCAGTAGTGTGACCAGTGAAATGAAAAAGTATATAACTAGTAAGAAACAGTGAATTTAAAGTCTAGCATTATTTAAATAACAATTGAAATCCGCCAACTGCAACATCTGGACAGATTACTAACTTAATTTAGCAATTATAAAAATTTACAAAAAACAATAAAGTAATAAATACAGATGAATAACAACTATGAATTAATAAATGATAAATAAATAACAATGAATAAAAAAACGATAGATAAATAAATAATCACTAAATAACAGTAATAAATAGTAACATGAATAACAATAAAATAACATTAAATTAGCAGTACAGGAACATTTCTTAGCTTAGGATATAGTTCAGAGAGTATACATCTTCTTTTGAGAACAACCAATTTACTATTTTGTTGCAAAAAACCTTGACAGAATTTATGTTCTTAATATAAAGTGGAAGTTGATTAAAATATTTTGGGCCTAAATATTCTAAAGAGTGTCTAAATACTGTTTTATTAACTTTTGGAAGTTTAAAAAAATTATTTGTATTACTTCTGGTATTGTATAGATGACATGCCCTCCAGATTACTCCATTTCCACTTCTGATAAAAAACAATCTTAAAACTTTAAAAACAAACAAATGCTGAATAGGTAAAATTTTTAGCTCTTGATACAAAGGAAAAGAACTTGTCCTTCTTGGTTTAAATAAAATTATGCGCAAAAAGAAATTTTGAGTTGTTCTTAATCTTTCCATTAGTGATTTATATGCACCCCCCCAGCATGGCAAGGCATATTGTAGTCGAGAATTTATAAGTGCAAAATAAAGTGTCCGTAAAAGGGAAGAATCACAAAAATTTCTTAAAAAATAAAACATTCTAATTTGGGATCTAAGTTTGGAGTGTAAATCTAAAATGTGTGGCTCAAAAGAAAGTTTTTCATCAAGCTATACCCCTAAATATTTAATTGTTTTAACTTTTTCTCACGGCTGGCATGTACAGTTCTGGAAATTACAGGTTATTGAATGAAAAGTTTATGGAAAGGGAATGTCAAATCCAGTCAGATCAAAGTTTATAAATTTGGTTTTATTTACATTTACTTGCATTTTATTCAGTAAACACCATTTCCTGAGCAAAACAAGGTCCTCATTAATTGCTTGCCCAAGTGCATTTAAATCTTTGTGGGAGTAAAAAAGGGCAATATCGTCAGCAAAAGCAATTATATTTCCCTGAAATTCAAGATTCAACAGGTCGTTGATGAAAATGAGAAACAGTGTTCCTGAGGTCATTGATCCTTGAGGAACTCCTGTTTGAACTATTTGTGGATCACTTAGGATGCTATCTATTTTAACTTGCTGTTTTCTCCCCATAATAAAGCTTTTGAACCAGTTCAACGCCACTCCTCTAATGCCAGACTTCTCTAATTTACTTAAGAGAATTTCGTGGTTGACCATGTCAAAAGCCTTTTTAAAATCTATAAAAAGACCTGTCGTTTTCAGATTTGAGTTTAATCCATTGAAAATATATTCAGTTACTGTTACTAAAGCACTCTCGGTCGATTTACCTTTTAAGAAACCAAATTGTTTAATATTGAAAAAATTTATTCTTTTTAGAAATGTGTCTAGTTTTAACATCATAATTTTCTCAAACAATTTAGAGAAAACTGACAGCAAGCTTATTGGTCTTAGATTATCTAATTTGTTAGAGTTTGGTTTTTTCAAAATAGGTACAACTGAACTAAGTTTAAGACTCTCAGGAAATATGCCTTTACTGAAACTTTTGTTTATAATATACACAAGAACGGTGGCAATATCATCAATTATATGTTTTAATAAACTAACATTGAACTTGTCAAAGCCAGTGGATTTTTTATTTTTCAAACTACGTACAACTGATTTGACTTCCTCAACTGTGGTAGGAGCAATAAAAAAGGAATTTTGACAGGCAGGAATTGGAGGAAGAGTTACGGAAGTGACTGTACTTGGCTGACCAGACTGTACGGAGATAAGGTGGTTGTTGATTTCTCGGGCGATATCAATTGGCTCGGTTATCACTGTTCCGTTTTCAAGCTCGATGCGATCAATAGAATTGTTTTTTTACGTTGCCGGTTAATTCATTGATGATTTTCCATTGTTGAGAGGTGTCACCTTTACAATCTTGTAATTTACGTGTATAATATAAATTTTTTGTAAAATCAATTTCTAATTTTAAATTATTGGCAAACCTTTTAAAATAGTTAATAAAATCAGTATCGTAAGGCCTCCTCTTTGAAATCTTATAAAGCTTCTTTCTTTTTCAATCTTTTTAATAATATTTGACGTTATCCATGGACTTATTGACTAAGCTCGTTTGAGTTTGTTAAAACTACTTTACTACTATTATTCATTGCATTGCACAACAATTCCTGAAATTTATTATAACAAATATTAAGATCATTTTCTGCTAACACCTCACTCCAATCAACATTCTGTAAATTAACTTTAAGCAGATCAAAATCCGTTACAGTTTTGACGGGCTCACACAATACATTATTGTTCTTAGGCCTATTAGGATTAAATTTATGAGATTGCTTAAACTTAAGTCCCAAAATACAGTGGTCAGTGATACCTTGATCAAAAACAGCACTTTCAAAAAGGTTTATACGTCTATCTCTTATAAAAATATGGTCAATCAAAGTTTTAGAGTTATTTGTTATTCTAGTAGGCGTATTAATTAAAGACAAAAGTCCATTGTTATTCATTAAACTGTTGTAGTTATGTGTTACTGCTTTCTCTTCCAGTAAATTAATATTTATGTCTCCAATGTAAATAACATTGTTTTGTAATTCAGAAACTAATTGTGATAGCTCATGTAAAAAAGAATTTTCTGATTCACTGTGTAATCTATATAAACAAACTAATTTAAAATACGAACTAGCAGTTTTAATATCTAACAAAAGGGTATCAGCGGTTTTCATAACTAAGGAAGCATTTACAATTTTACAATCAATGGAGTTATCAACATAGCATACCACGCCTCCTGCACGATAAGAATTATTACAGTTCACAAACATTTTATATCCAGGGATAGTATAAAAATTTGTTTCGTTGCTATTAATCCAGATTTCACTTAAAATTATGAAATGAATATTGTCTTTGACACTGCTCAACTCTACAAGAAAACTGTTGAAATTTTTTCTTAAGCTTAAATGTTTGCATAAATAAAATTGTAACTACATAAATTATTTCCAGCATTGAAAAAATTATTTAAATCAGGTTTCAAAATTTGTGATGGTTGGAAACTGCTCATTTGCAATAAATTTTTATTTTACTTTAATGGGATGAAATTTAATCAGAAAATTTCGAAATAAAATTTCAAATAGATAACAAATAGATAAACATTTAATGGAAATTAATAACAATAAATTAATACGCAAGCATGTTTCATTTCCTCCTTTTTTCTCAGCTCGTGTGCATCGTAGGATGAATCCGCGCATACCGTTAGAAAGGTATAGTCCTGTAGATGAGCAGAATCACATTCTAATTCACATCGGACTCCCGGGCTACGCCCCACAGGCTTTCAAAGTTCCAATGTTAATCTTATGGAGAAAGGAGAATTGAATGAATCATTAGACAGCTGTTGTAAAAACAACTGCTAGAAAATTAGGAAGAACAGATGTTTTAGTTCTAAAATGTTTTTAAGCTTCTTGGGTCCAGATCAACTGAGATTTTGATCGAATTTCGATCAGGAGGCGATCTCTAGTAACAATAAATATATATTTATAAGAAATCAATTACAATTTAAAAATAATTTAAGAAAAAACAATTATAAAATAATACTGAATTGAAATCATGCTTGTGATAGTAACCGACAAATAGAAATAGAAAGAAGAAAGAAGCCGTCCAAAGGAAGGTATAATCTAAATATTCATGAAACTGAAAACTTTTATAAACTTTCTTTTTTTAGATAAGTGAGGCTGAGAGTTGCCTGTCATTGCCGTTTATTATCAACAAGGTGGCCCGTGCGCAAATTGCGCATTTTATGATTCTGTATGAGTGAAATCACCTACAGTACGTGAATGATGATTATGCAGTGACAGAGATCTTTTTTGTTTACTATCTGGCTTTTAAAATTCATCCGAAGGTAATCAGCTGTTAAATTACAATATACAATTAAAGAACTTGCAATAAAAGTTGGTCAACATTTTAAAGCGCCCTCTAGAAATAAATCAAAGGCGAGGGGGGCGAGGCCCAAAACAATATGACCTTTTTAATTACGATTCGTCACTGCGGTATATCCTAAGCTTTAAAATGACACCTCAATCTTAAAAATCAGTTCAGTAGGTCCAGAGTAAAAGGGACGTAACAGACGAAACCCTTATAGAAATAAGAAGATAGATTGGTGTCTATTGAACTTTACTGTTTTTTTCTGGACGATCTTGTTAACGTTGTTTACTTGTTTTCATTTGTTTATTTTTTTTGTTCCTCAATAATGCCGGCACGACAACCCCGACCCGAGATATTGAGTTGTTGTTGAATTGGAAATAGAACAAACTGCTTATTTTGTTAATATTTACAGGACTTGTCATTTATTAATTTTAGAACATTATCAGCAACAGAGTTTGTTGCATTCCAAGGGAAAGCACCATTTTCCCATGTTATGTCATGTATATTTGATAGTTGCTATCAGCTGAATTGCCAACTACAGCAGGTTGAAATAATAAAACGTCTTCCAACACTACTCGATATATTTACACTGTAATTGTTTACAAGACGGTAAATCAGTACCAGCACGTATAATGTTAATCAAGAAGTTATTCAACTAAGTTACAGCACTAATTTGTTATTTGTTGTTGTCACCTACGTGGCCTAGGCCGTGAAAACAGGTGTTTCGTTGGTAGAAGTGAAAGTCAAAAACAGGTGATAGTACGATGTAGTGTGATGAAAAATATTTAAAAGGCATGTTAAAACATTTGTATAACAGCATGACATCAAGTTGGGAGGCACCAATTTCAATTGTTGAGATATTCACAAATGCTGGGGGTTTGGACCACTTTCTATAAAGATGTTAAAATGTAAATAAACTTCCACACCCATAGATAAGTAAGATTGTATCTGCAAAAATGCAAATGACTAGAAGTTGATATAAATTAGAAAATTATTTTTCCTGCGTCTGTCTAAGAAAGCGGTTGTTTTCGCCCTCTATATAGGTAGAAAAACAGGAGATTTCCATATGCATTTTACCTTGCGCACTCCAGTGTTTCAACTTCAGAACAAAAAAATTTATAACATTAACCAGCAGGGTTGTCTAAGCACCTATTGTCGTCCCCATTTTCCATTAGGAATTAACATAAAACCTTCAAATCAACTTAAGATAAAACTGTAAGTGCACAAAAGGATTAATTATGACAGTTACTTTAGTGATTTAAGTGACTTCTAGTATACCCCTGACATGCTTGCAGAGACTGCTAAAACAGTGTCGTTATATCTCCTACAAGAAAAATTCAAGTAAAAGTATGAACGTAAGTATGAACCATTTACTGCTTTAGTCCAATAGCAAAAATTATTATTTTACAGACGTAGGAAGAATTTAATATGCAACTCGTGTGCAAAGAGCCTTTACAGCACTCGAGATCGCATTTGGCTCGTGCGTAAACATTTCTCTCAAGTGCAGCAAAGTAAAAATTAACGCACTGGTTGAAAAATAACTATTATTTACTGGAACCATTAGTCAAGTAAAATTGAATATAAAACTAACAAATATAATTTAGATTAGCTAGTTGAAATTTACAAAATTAAACTATACTTATTGAAACTATACTATAATTAAAAGAATAAAAAACTTATTGAAATTGTTAAATATTCATAGTATGTTTTATTTATGGGTAAAAAAACAATAAAATCCATTCATAGATGTATTGACAGCAATGTCTACTCAGGGTGTTGAGGGCAGATTTCAGCTCACATTTAATGCCACATCTCAACACAAAAGTATTTTACGGTAACAAAGAATTATCAAGTACATCCTGAAAACAAGAGAAAAATTTAATCAATGACATACAAATAAAACAAATGCAAGGTTGAAATAATAAAACGTTTTCCAACACTACTTGATATATTTACACTTACACTTTGTCTGTTAACTGTATACAGTAAATATATATGAAAGATGTTATAATGGTGATCGATTATGACCAGTCACACCGGTCATCATCAGGCCCAATTTCAGACTGTACAGTCAGTCTCGGATTGGGCGTTATAGTAAAAATATAAAAATTAAGTTCATATAGCTCCACGCAGAAAAATATACCAGGTATCCCAGGCCACCCATAACACACCCCTCTTAGACTTTACAGAATTAATTTTTTACAAAAACAAATTTGACCATTATGGGTTAGCCCAGTGTTTCCCAACCTTTTTGTTTCCGCGTACCACCTGAGGCTTTTCAATTTTTTGGCGTACCACCCAAACTAATACATATACAGGGTGTCTACTGCTAAAGAGATACAAAAATCAGTGACTTTTTGGTGACTTTTGGGGGTAAAAAAGGTTAAAAATCAGTGACTTTTCGGTCTCTAAGATAGAAAATTTCGGGGGGAAATAGTTAAAGTCGCAATACTTTTGCTCACAATCGCATTATTTTCTCAATTCATACTAAAAATATGTAACTTTTCTTGCATTTAAAGGAAAAATAAGTGACTTTTTGGTGACTTTGGTGACCATTAACTAAAATGTGTGACTTTCGGTGACTTTTGGTGACTTTAGTGACCAGTAGACACCCTGATATACCCCCCCTCTTCCCCCCACCATACAGCCTGAGAGAGCATAGGATATTGTTTTCCTTTTATTTCATTATAGGCCCCTAATTAGTAGTGCTAGAAAAAAAAATTAAACTCACATTTACAACAACTGAATGGCTCCGCC
Source organism: Neoaliturus tenellus (assembly GCA_030545055.2). Lineage (NCBI taxonomy): Eukaryota > Metazoa > Arthropoda > Insecta > Hemiptera > Cicadellidae > Neoaliturus > Neoaliturus tenellus. The sequence continues at coordinate 53,283,277 of CM061537.1, read as the reverse complement.
GAAAAACGTTCTATGCGACAAAAATACAAATTTCGAGATTTTTAGTGAAAAAGGTTCTAACAGACCTCCCCAACATCGTGGGATATTTTGTGTTGGAAATATTTATATTGGCACCCCTGTGCTGTCCATTCCGGCACCAATTTCGGGAGTTCTCGTTGTTGTTGGCGAATAAGGTTCTATCATCCGCGATATTGATCCTCCGCCGGCTGTGCCGCTGTCACCCGGTGACATAAATCTTCTTAATTTTGGGAAAAAAAGGAAGTTAAATGTCGGGAAATGGAAAGATTAGAATAGAAAAGAAAGGAGAAACGCCAGATTGCCATATATATCTAAAACCAAGAAGCCTGTACCAGGAAAACTGCCACCGCGAGCGGTAAGTGGAATAACGTCCTAAGTGGAATACTTATGTATAAGTTTAAAATTGTCATCTTTTTATTATATTGTTTTCTAATAATTTTGAAAATAAATTTTTTTCTGAAACATTTATTTCAGAATTTATTTTTTGAAACAAAAATATTTTTAAGACTTAACTATTTTTATTATTATATAACATGTTGAACAATAATATAGTACGTTTAGAAAACGTTTTAAGAAGTATTAACGTTTTGTTCAAGACTTTAATGTTATCTTTTTATAATATTATTCTAATAAAAGTGTTTTATATATTCAATTCATGTTGGTACTCCTACATTCCATGATGATTATTAGCGGCAGAGCGGGGCCTACGATTTCGTAGGCCCCGGGCAGAGGCTATGTCCGGGAAAAAACGTTTCAAATGACAGGTGATTGGAACGTTACCCCCTAAAAATGCATAAAAATAGTTAAATATCTGATTGTGGTGAGTAAAAGTGTTGAATAATATTACTATACGAGGATATATATGTAGTTTTAAAAGATTATTGGCAAAAAATAATTCCAACCTAAAAATTACGTAAAATTTTAGAAATTAATCTTCTTTCCGCTTTTTCTCAAAAGTAGGTTTTGGTCGCATAGAACGTTTTTCGGCGGAGCCATTCAATTAATTGAAAAAGTTATATTTTAATTAAAAAAAAAAAAAAAAACATCAATTGGGATGAACATTTTATTTTGAAGATACTGTATACAAATATTACTGTGATTAACGTAATAGTATAAGTAGGCCTAAATTATGTTTTCTACTTTGAAACTAAAAATTGCTAGCTGCAGGCTTTATAAACAATGTTTCATAGGGCCTCCAATACAATTTTGAAACAAATTGTTTCAAATACACGCTTACAGCAAACAAGGTTATTTTGCATTTCTACAAAAGTAACTAAAACAATACAAATACAAAATTATTAAACTAATAAATATCTATATATTAATACGCAAGCATGTTTCGTTTCCTCCTTTTTTCTCAGCTTGTGTGCATAGTAGGAGAAATCCGTGTATACCATTAGAAAGGTATTGTGCTGTAGATGAGCAGAATCGCGTTTTAATTCACATCGGCCCACGGGGCTACGCCCTACATGTTTTCAAAGTTTCAATGTTAATCTTATGAGATAAGGATATTTGAATGAATCATTAGGCAGCTTTTGCAATAACAAATGCTAGCAATTCAGGAAGAACAGATGTTTTAGTTATAACATAATGTTTTAGATGATGGAACCGGGAATCCATACGGTCCAGATCAGTCCAATCCAGATCAACTGAAAAAGTTTTGGTTGAATTTCAACCAGGAGGCGATCTCTAGTAATATTAAAAGCAAAAGAGGTAGTTAATGGGAAACTTGCTGTTACTTCTTGCTCAGAAAAGAATTCCTTTTAGGGGACTGATTAATAATCAGGACTAATTTTACACATGCACAAATAATGGTCACGACACAAACTACTTTGACTTGACTGAGCTATGGCTTTACCGAACGAATACACCAACTACCAACGAGGTTGGTTTAACCTCTTTGGAATACACAGCATGTGTTCCAGCGTTACCAAGTGATGAACTTCATATTCTCTGTGGATATGACAAAATTAATTTTCCCTTGAGTTTAATTTTTTCTGCAGAGCTAGTCTTGTAACTTCAAATAGTACAAATACTGAACTTCAAATAGGCCTAATTCAAGGGTTCAGACGGGTACTGAACACAAAATCATTATTCATTAATATAAATATGCTCGGCAAACCAGAGCCGCCGAGAGAATTTTCGTGGCCCGGGGCAGAGTTCCGGTGTGAGCCCCCCCCCCCCCTCCCCCCCGCTAGGTCAATCCCTGCCCGTTGCCGTCTGTGTTCGAACCAGATACAATATAGGCTACATATTTTTATTTCTTTTGATATTTATTTTGTATTTATGCTCACAACCTGTTTCCTCCTCTTAAGTGATTCATAAATATTATATTTGTATTATTTTAAGGTATAAAAAATAAATGTACTTTGGTATACAGTAGGCCTACATGAAATATTTGATCAAACTTGCACTTTGGCTGGGTTTGAGAGTCCTTATTGGAGAGCTACCACGTGGTTTTAGGCCTAACTTAAGTATTTTGAAATGGCTAAGCTTACAGGAAAAATTATACAAAATGCAATTTATTTTAAAATTGTTAATTAATTACATTATTTTGTTTACAACTGTACTAAACGCCTTTTTGAACTCTTGCTTATGCTTTATAATTAATTTATAAAATTGAAAGAATTACGCAAGATTACAGTCCTATTTACTCAAGACTAACTTTAAACTTCACTTCTAAGCCATTAAATATTTCAGTTGGTTCTTAAGCAAAACTTAGTACAATTCACAAACACTATACCAACTCGCAAACGTTTCTTTCTCGCCTTCATTATGGCAAATTCATTTATGACATTATTAAAAGACACTTTTATCTTATATATTTTTTCTATCTTATATACTTGGACCAACAAACGCAGACACGACCATATTAGTCAAAACATATTTTTTGTAATGGTGTAGCTGTAGCTGTCAAATACCGGCACAGCACGAGGCGGCGCGGTGCCGCGGCGTCTGTTCACCGACACAGAGCTTAAAATCACTGAGACTCATACCTAGGCTGATAGCCCTGAATACACTCAGGTCATAGGCTATACTTTATTACGGTTTGAAGATTTTTATAGGTCTTCAAAAATACATGTGTTACTACATAGCTTATGCAGAAGTAACATTTTGCTACCATAAATGAAAAAAAAAAAACTGCCTAAAGATGAGGCCCCGTCTCTTGAGGCCCGGGGCAAACTGCCCCCCCTGCCCCCCCCCCCCCTCTCGGCGGCCCTGCGGCAAACGTTAGTCATAACTTAAAATAATTTAATTTGTTAAGTTGGTACGAAATTGCTTCAGTAAGGAAAAGGTGGAGCTACCTATTAGAGTCTCTCAAATTATGTGTAAAAGCATTGTAACGCAAAATAACTGAGCTGACCAAAACGGCTGTTGGCATCACGTAGTTCAAAAGTGTTTATTTTTTATTTTTCGTGTATTTAGTTTTTCTCCTTTGTCTCTCGCATACCACCTGAAATGCTCTCGCGTACCACCAGTGGTACGCGTACCACCGGTTGAGAAACACTGGGTTAGCCGATTACGTTCCATCAAGTGTCGCTAATTTCTAAGTACAAGGTGCACCAGAAGTAACCTATCTAGGCTATAAGTCATTAATTTCAAATACAAACCCCCACTTTTAGTAGCATTTTTTATTTTAAGACAACAATTTGTACTCCTAATCTTATTGGTTGGTCCTAAGCGACAGGAGTTTAGTTTTCTCTCATAAGAATAACATTGAGGAAATTTTACACACATTTACTATTCCACGCATGAAAATGTCTTAGAACGTCATTTTAAAATACTTTTCCATTGTAAAATAGTGATTATCAAGTAATTAATTATACTTTTCATATATTTTCTATAATCTCTGTAATATTGAAAACTTTGTGGTAAAGTAAAATAATTTATGACAAAAATATTATGGAATAGTATTTAAATTAAGAGTGCAAGACATAGTTAGTTTAACTGAAAAATTTCAGAGATAATGGATGCAAAATTTTTCCCATGTTATTCTTATGGGAAAAAGTTTTACTACCATTATCTCCCAAACCATTAGGACTAGGGATACAAATTAAATTGTAAAGTTGTCTTAAAATTATATATAGAATTCAAAAATCCCATCAAAAGCGGGGGTTATTATTTTAAATTATTGAATTCCAGTCTGGTTTAAATTAGTTTTGAAGTTGACATTGGGTACAGCAAACGAAGTTGTCATAACATGGGGTAAGTCTTTAGTCTGTCCACCATAACAATTTCCTTTCGCTTAAGATCCATTCGTGTTCTAAACGGAATTGGGGGGAAGTAATGCTGTGGGCATAGAACCCATAGCTGACGTTCATGAATGGACAGTCGGTTGGCCATTTAGAGGGCAGAGCGGACCACTTATTTGAGTCTGAAAATCAGTTGTCACAAGAGCCCTCTAAATTGACTATCGTATAAATTGATTCACCAACATTTTTAAACACTTTCTCACAAACCTGAAAATGTTTTAAAAACCATCAAATATTCAGTCTATTAATGCTCACTTACAGTCTATCTTCAGTGGTAGATTATATTGCATGTAACACATTGTAAGCTTAGAATTATGCATGGTTATTTACATATTGTCAACGTTATTTAGTTCGGACTCAGTTTATTCACTACATGAACTGTGTTATATGTCAATCATGTATTGTATTGTATTTTATCTCTGTAAATTGGCGTTTTGCTGTTAATAAATAAATAAAATAATAAAAATTGTTGAATGCCGTCTGCTGTCCCGCTTTTCACACTTCTCTTCCTCTTCCCTTCTCTTTTTTTTTTTTAGTTATCGTCAATCGATAAAGCGTAGCGTCTTTACACATAAAGGTTCTATTTGTTTTGATGAAAGGTAATTCTGTGAACTTTAAAAAGGGTGTACGGGTGGTCTGGAACTTTCGGTACGTTGCCCTGCATTCAATCATAAATGTCCATTGTTGTCATCTATAGATTGTCTTCTATAAATGCCCTTTCACACTTACACCACTGATGCTCCTGTGCTCCTTTAAGGCCTCACTTCCAGAAGAATCAAAGGCTGGTGAAATTAAAGGGTCACAGCCAGAAGAAGTTGTGTACCAAATACCATAAAGGAAATATGCATTTAAGAATGAAACTATTTCATCCTCCCCCACTAAATAATTAAACAAAAAATATTGAGGTTGTACAATCTTTGAAACCACGATACCTGAGAAGTGATAATTAATTTTTTATTTGAAGAATAAAAAAGATTTAATTTTTTAAATATTTGTAAAAATATTTGTCTCTACATTGAACAATATATGTGCTTAGCAATTTTAAAATACTTACTTGTGAAATATTAGAACACCAAGTTAATTATGAAAACAACACACAAATAAACAATCTTACAAGAACCAAAATAAAAACTAAAAAAAAACCAACAAGTCACAAAAATTGATTCTCATGCTAATAAATAAATAAAAATTGTTATGAGTTAATATCTTTAAAAAATCTAACATTCATTATATAAAGATTTTGAACTCTTCAGATGAAAAAGGTATTGATTTGATTTTAACAAGTATAACCTGAGCTTTTATTAAATATTTATAAAATTAAACATAAGAGTAATTCACAAAAAATAAATAGGCAATATGGCCCTACGTTTTACTATAGAAGGGATTTTATAACAAAATTTAAATTCAGAGCAATAGGCTTAGAAATAATCTTAAAGTTAATAAATTAATTACGAAAATAAAACAAACCTTTTCGATTTTATCAATGCTGAAAACTGCAAACACCTTCTTCAGCCTTTCATCTTCCTACAAATAAACAAATCTTGCAATCTTACTTTAGTTGATATAAAAATGTTTCATTTACTTTACAAAAAATTTAATTTCAGTTCAGTGAAACAAAATTTAATTTGTTAAATTAACATTTTCATTCCCCAAGCATCGATTTAAAATTATATTTATTAACATAATTATAGATTATTGGGACAAATATTTAAATACCTACATAAAAAGTTAATAATTCAAGATTTGTTTTATTACACAGGCCTAAATATTTAATATATTTGTATACAGATAATTTAGTTAAATATACTTTATTTTTGCTTAGAAAATAAAAACATAAAACAAGTTGAAAAAAGGCAACTAAAAAAAAAAAGAAAAAGAAAAATAAAGAAAATTTTAAATTTCAAGATAAAAGCACAAACAATGAAAGTCTACAGTTAGGTGCACTAAAAAGCAAATAGTTAAGCAATAATTGAAACAAATCCATTTGATTATTATTCAGACCACAAAACCAACACTGTTATTAGTTAAAAAGCAGCACTACATCAATTATTTTTTATATATAATTCTATTAGTTAGGTTGTTATTTCAACTTGACCATAAACAAAAATAAAAGTCTAAAGCTCTACAACTTAAAAGTAAATATTTGAGAGTATAGACTAAGCTAAAAATGACAGTGCAAGATTGGATGATATTTGAACAGTAAAAAAAATCATAAAAGGACACATACAAAACATGCTCAGATCAGTAGGCATAAGTCTGACGGGAATAAAATTGACTATTAAATGTTGATAATGTTGGTAATCCTACCAGGAATTATTTATTCCATGTCAAACCCAGTCAATGGTTTGACATTCAATAACAAATTATAGTTTAGGATTGTTGACAAACTAGGGTCTCATTTTTCAGGTCAAGGTTGACTTGAAGGGTGCGATTAAGTATGGAAAGCTATGGTGTTTTATTCGACACTCTAATACGAATAAAGTCTATTTGTATGTATGCACACTGATCTTGAAAATGGCTTGAACGATCAATTTTCTCCAAACTTTGCCAATAACTTATTTCTGGGGAAGAATCACATTTATATAGGTCTCTATGATAGGATTTTTTTATTTCCTCATAATCTTATATTGAAATCTAAAAATTTTATTTTAGTCTTATGGAGCTAAAAATCAAAACAAAATAATTGCTTAAAATAGGTGGGTCTAACTCAACTGCTCAACTGACAATGTACATACATACCAATCACGTGCTCCATTTTAAAAATGTGGTTTTCTATTACGTTACTGAATAACTGAATGATACTGTAATAAAAATAATTTATCGGTTTATAAATTGTATAATGGTGATTATGTCAGAAAACTAACCAATCTGAGATTTGCAATTTATTTATGATAAAAAAATATTCATTTAGATGAAACTATCTGAAAACAGTAGGAGTAAAATAAACATATTCCAGTTTTGAAAATGGGGTTCAACAAATTTATACAGGTGTTCAACACCTTTTTGGCCTACATTAAAACAGCCTCCAAGGCGAGTGAACGAAGCGAACGATTTTGTTGAGGAGACGAAGAAATGGTGCGAATGCACTCATTTTAAAAAGAATCAAGTCAATCAAGCTACCTGGGCTTGACATTTTATACCCAGTTGTGATTGATATTATTAGGCCTATTACAAAGTATTTTTGCTTGGCTCTTAGTTACTATGTTTGCAAAGGACATGCAATCATTTGGATCATTTGAAATCATCAAAGGATTTGCAAATCATGCAGGAGTTTAAGAATTAAGTTTCAGATAAACTCTAAAACTGAAAAAAACAAAAAAACTGAAGCCTACCGCACTATTACAAAGCAAATTTAAGTAATATAATAACAAGACGTCTTTATAGTAAGACTAATTATTACCACAGAAATTAAACATAAAAGGATAGCAAATTAGACTTTGGAGGGTTATTTTTCTCAAAAGGTAAAATTTACCAAAAGCCTTTGATGACGCAGTTTCAAACTCTCAGCCTCGATCTTCCTCAAACTCTTCGGCTTCCTGGGAGCCCCATCCAATGGTAAACAGTTGATGGGATGTTCTCCTGTATCTTGAGGTCTGAAAAGACGGAAGAACATTAGAAGATTAAATAGTATTATAGCTCACAAATTATAGTTAATTTATGAACCATTAACAAAACCTTGAAAAAGCTATTGCATGCCCATTTGCACTAAATCCAAACATTATACATCAGTAAAACTCTCTAAACTCAATGTTGACTAAAACTACAAACTACACACTGACAAGTTTGTAAAGATTCCAGAGGCGATATTACTCCCACTGTCTAATCAAACCGACCGTATCATATCCACAGCAAACATCGGAAAAGCAGTCACTATCAAAGGAACACCATTAAATAGCCAAATATACTGATTGTACATGGTATTGTATTGTACATGGTAATCTGAGGAAGGTGTTAGAGACAAAATCACATCTTATGATCGTACATTTCATGTAATATTGATCAGGCCGAAAAAAGGCGCATTTAATGATTTGAAAGTCACAAGGCAAACAGAAGAACATCGTACGTGTGTACGAAGGTGACACGTTATCGACATACAATAAGGGATTCAGGGTGTCTACTGAAATCTGATTTCAGAATTCCAGTATATTTCCAGTATTTCCAGTACATTTTTAAAAAAATTCCAGTATCACTCGTGAACTATAATTTCAGACATGGAGTAACAATAATGACAATTTATTCATAGCCTATAATCAATATTGAAATAGATTTTAGTATAAAGATAAATACCTTATGATTAGGCCTGTGATTAATAAGTACTTTCCAACAATAACATTTGTTTAATATTTTTTGACAATTTTTTGTGAAGGCTCTTATTTTTTTTGTGTTTATTTAATATGAAAAATGATCATAAAGAACATTTAACTAAAAAAAATTATGAAATAGGTTAATACCTAAGAGTAAAAAAGAAGAATAATATGATTAAAATTTAAGAAAGAAAAATAAATTTTGAGCATAAAATCAAACATTTCTAGGCTCCATCATTACACAAATGTTTACATTACTTGATTAACTATTTAAAGAGAACTACAAGTTTTCTGATTTTGGTTTGCAAACATACTTAAACAGCAAAAATGACTACCTATATATTATGAAATATTTTTATATTATTATGTAAGGATTAAATAAAAAATCTATATATTATGCATTTTAAAAAATAAGCGTTTTAATAAAATTCTAAAATTCCAGTATCTATTATAAAATTTCAGTATAATTCCAGTATTTCCAGTATGAAAATAAAATTCCAGTATAATTCCAGTATTTCAAGTATTTCCAGTATCAGTAGACTCCCTGGGATTTTACTGTGATCATGCTCGTTCATCAACATAAAAAGTTTATAATGCTGATGCAATTTGCTTAACACTACAATTTTTGTATAATGTGTTAACATTTTACCATGAGAGAAAACAGAAATAAGTGAAGTTCAACAGCACACAACTCATTGTAATCAAACTAAATAAGAATTTTCCCTTGGTGATCCTGGACAACCTAAATGGAGCTAAATCAATCACTGAAATACTTAAATTAAACCATTTGGACTTTTTTCAGCATTCATCCCTGTGAAAAAACCATAATACCGCTCTGCTTTATGTAAATTTATTTAATTGCATATAGTAAATTATAGCCCTTACTATGTACAGACATACCATTACATAAAACTGACATTTTTCTGGTAGGCCTGAATAAAAATTTTTCATCTTAATTAATTATTAATTCTTATCTTCTAAAATTCAATGAATTGTTTAAGTTGTGAAATTGTTTATGTTTATGTTGAAATTATAAATTTTCACAAAAAGCCCCAGTTACTCATTCTTTTGTTAAACATGATTTAAGCTTATGTTAAACGTGAATAGCCAAATAGGTACAACAAATAAAAGGGTGTTAACATCATTGAGAAACTTATTAATATTCAGTAGTTAACGAAAGTTACCCGATCTTCATTGGGTGTCGATTGATCTGTCCGAGTAAATGGCGCAAGTAAATGAGTCAATTTCTTGCATTACCGTACTTATGAACCTTACCTATTCTGAATATTTGTTTCAAGGAATTATGATTAGTTTCCAATTAGTTTGGAGCAGTAAGCACTATACTGCGTTGTATTGAAGGCTATGTTAATATGTCACAGTGCAGAATATTTATAACTCTCAGTACTCACTTGTACTTGGGGTGTTGACACAGGAGCGAGGACAGTACGATGAGCTCGTATTGACATGTGGACGTCTCCTTGAACGAGTATATCTCGTGTTTGCCCATAGCGTAGCAAACGTAGAGAATGTTGGTGCGGCGCGGTTGGCCGTTGAGGTCACAGATCGTTCCGTCTGTAAGGTTCAGCTGGATGTAGGGTAGGCTTAGCCCGTCCAGCTTCTTAACCGGAGGCGGGTAGTGCAGGCCTGCGTCCAGCTCTTGACCTGCAAGGCAGAAAATGTTGAATTGTTATTTGGCTCATCGCAAACCGTTAAGAGTATAAAATGCATTTGTGAAAATATATTGAAGCTATGAATTGATATGTGGCTAGCGTATAGCAGTAGTAACAACAAGCAGTGCAAGTTGACATGCAGTGATATAAGCTGATAGAATTTAAATGACTGAATCCAGATTTATTTATTAGCATAAATGGCTGAGGCCTTCATTTAGATGCCAACCACAACAGGCACTGGCGAGTTACACAAATGCTCAACACACCAACCCAACTAACCAAGCAACAACATTTTAAACTTCTTTTTTCTTTTTTTAATGGAGTGGGTTTAATGGGTTGGTTTTTGTTCAGTTTGAATTGAAAATTATATTACACTTGGTATTAACATGCAATTCAGAAGTGGCAAGAGGTTGTTTTGAATGAATGAATGAATGAAAAATGTGCTTTATTCTACAAATAAAACAATACAACTGTAAGAGAAATACATAAGATCACTGGTATTAAATTGTTTATAAAACAATACTACAGTATCCAAGTTTGTCTCTTCAAAAGTTTATCATGCACATAACAGCAATGATCATGAAGATCGTCTGCTGGGATGACAGCACGACAGCACTGAGACTAATTTAATATCCTATACTAACACTTTTCACACATGATATGTTTATTTTCAAATAAATTGTTTTGCAAGAGGTTGTTTTCAGCCAACGTTTAAGTAGCCTAATGTAGCTTTTAAGTTGAGTGGGTGACTCTTTGTAGGAACATACTTAGTTTCTGGTGAGCGTCCTTGTCCCAGCGGCCGAGGTAGTACTCCTGTGTCTTGGTGCGTGTGGCTTCCCTGTCCTCGTGGTACTGACGGACATATCGGCCATGGCACACCTCATACGTCCAGTACGACTCCAGCTGTCAACATCACAAACAAATTATATCTGTATTCAAACTCACTAAAAACAGCAATCAAAATTTAATAGAGTTCCAAACTTGGTAACATTGGGCTAAATCAGCAAAATTTCTGTGTGTGGTGTTGGACGAGAGTCTAAACTGGAGTGGGCAGTAGATGAAGATTAAAGATAAGTTGGTGAATGCGACCTTTGTCCTGACAAGTCTAAATACACTTGAGAACCTGAGACTATTGAATTCTATTTTCCACTGCTTGCTCGAGTCACAAATCTCCTTCTACGATACTCTTTGGGGAGCATCTGAAAGCAACCTCATAAAAATATTCACTTGTCACAAATAAATCCTTGAGAACAATGCTAAAACTTTATCCAAATGAAAATACTTATGCCACATTTAAACAGTTCCGAGTCTTTAAATTTTTGAACTAGCATTTTATGTCAAATCATTCCTTCCTGAATACGGTATGTAAATTCAACCCATAGTTATAACACTAAACATAAGATTACTTTTGCTGAACACCACTATCTCAAATGATATTAAAAAATCTCAATACATAGGCAGGAATGTTTGTCAATCTCTTCTAACCAAAATTCAATCAATAGACAGTATAACCAAATTCAAGAATGAGCTAAAATGTTTCTGGTCCAATACTGTTTTTATAGTTTGATTTTTTTTTCTCTCAAAGCCAATTTTCTATAAACCTTAGGCAAAATTCTACCCTTCCCTCAAGAAGGAAATGATGCTCCCAAAGCTCTCTTAAGAGTCAACGGGAAACAAGGAAACTAATGTCTAATGTGCAATAACTTCGGTGTTGAATTCGTGGAGGTGAACCGTTGTGTTGGCAGGAGAGACCTCACTTGAGACGGTACCCATCTGAACTGCAGAGGCACCTCACGTCTTGGGTCACTGATTTTAGAAGTGGCTTCGCGATCTCTGGACCGTTCAGCACCAAAGTCCCGCCCTCAAAACCATGATGGGGTCAGAGAATTGGACTATGTGTGGCATATCGACCGCCCAATGTGAGGCAGTCTTGCCTTGCTTCCTTGTTTCACTCTTTGTTTGTGGATCTTGCAGTCGAAGCGAGCAGCGTCATTTGTTTAGGAGACTTGAATGTTGATCTCATGTCCAAAACAAGCAACGAATCGCGGTATTATAGCCGACTCTTGAAAGAATCATGTGCTGTACAACTAGTTAGTGAGCCAACAAGAGTAACAGCAACTTCAGCCACCTTGTTAGACCACATAATTGTGGACAGGTCGACTGAGGTCAAGAGGACCGGCATAGTGGGTGCTTCGAGTATAACAGATCACAGAGGCATCAAGATAACAGATCATAAGTTAACTTATTGCATATTGAGTGTAAACAAGAATAAAACAGAAGCAAAGTTTATTAAATATAGAAATTTTAGCAACTTTGATATTGAGAGAGTTGTTACTGAGATAGCTGCACTTGATTGGGACAGTATTATGCAAGAAAATGAAGTAGATATTGTTGAAACCTTGATTACTTCAAATATCAGAAAGATATATGATGACAATGCCCCTATAGTGAGCAAAAAAGTTACAAAGAAAAAAAGCTCCTTGGCGTAATGACAATATAAAGAGACTGACAAAAGAGAAAAATAGATTGCGAAGTCGTTTTTGGAAAGATAGAAGCATTGAGAACTGGGAAAGTTACAAGAAAGTTAGAAACAGGCTGAATAATTTAATTTGGTATGCAAAAAAGACATACTTTTCTGACAAACTATCTTCTTCGAAAGATCCAAAAGAATTCTGGACATGCATTAAAAGAAATGATATCGTTGGATTCAAGGGTAACTCGAGCATCCCACAGGACTTGAAAGCTGATGAGATCAATGAATACTTTATTAATATGGGAGCTGGTGCTGAAATTGACAAACAACTTTGGGAGTATTTCATAGGAAATAAACGAGGTGGAGTAATAGATAGTTTCAATTTTCAGATTGTGAGTGAGGAAGAAGTTATGAGTGCAATGAATGAGGTAAAATCAAAAGCAGTCGGCAGCGACGAAATTTCAATTGAAATGATAAAAACTGTCAGTCCTTTTGCGATCAAATCTATTACTGATCTTATTAATTTATCACTTTCAAATGGAACATTTCCCAAGTCTTGGAAAATGAGTATCGTCCGCCCACTACCCAAAGTAACTGCCGCAACCAAAATAACCGAATTAAGACCTATTTCAATTTTGCCAGCCATTTCAAAGATATTAGAAAAGATAGCTATTCGCCAAATTGTGATGTATATGGATTCACAAAAGATTTTGCCAAAACTTCAATCAGGCTTTAGAGCTAACCATAGCACATGTACAGCATTAACAAATTTATTTAGCGATATGATTGATGCTAGAGACAAGGGAAAATATAACTCACTCGTAATGTTAGATTATTCTAAGGCCTTTGACTCAATGAACCACGAGATGCTTCTGGCTAAGATGAAATATTATGGCTTCAACGAGAATATCTTGAACTGGGTAAGGTCTTACTTAGACTCCAGGCTGCAGGTGACACGAATAGAGAGTGAAACATCAACCCCGCTTGTCAAAACCCAAGGTATTCCTCAAGGCAGCTGCCTTGGGCCTGTTCTGTTCAATTTGTACACGCCAGACCTTCCAAAATGTGTGCAACATTGTACAGTACATTTATATGCCGATGACTCTCAGCTGCACTTGTCCTATGAGCCTTCCATGATGAGAAACGCTGTTAAATAATTAAGGAAGGATTTACAAAACAACATATATCAACTTTTATTCTGAACATTAATTATTATTCACCATTTAATCATTTAGTAATATTTTCAAAAACTTCAATCACTTTCTTTTTATCACAGAAACAACAACACTATTTATAATTAACATATGATTAAAATAAACAGTTGTGGTATATTCATAAAGACAAGATACAAAATCACATTTTACTAACACACCTCCTTGATTTTGTAGCTATGTTAGTCGTATGAATCAGTTTCAATAAGTCCCAGTAAGTCACGCATTTTCTTAAACTTTATTCTTCCCAGAGACTTTGTCAATATATCGGCAAGTTGATCTTCAGTTGAAATTTTTTGAACATTAATTTCACCTTTCTTTTCATAGTCATAAACAAAGTGATAACTTGTGTTGATGTGCTTTGAATTTTTTGAAAATTTCCCATTCTTTGCTAAGGCGATTGCTCCGGTGTTATCTTCATAAATTTTAACTGGTCCCTTTGTTTTTACATCAAAATCCTGCAAAATACCTTTGATGGGAACTATTTCTTCAACACAATCTGCTAGTGCATAAAATTCAGCATGAGTCGAAGCTCTTGATACAACTTTTTGTTTTTGAGATTTCCACAGGACAACATTTCCAAATACACGAATAATTATTCCTGTTGTTGATTTCCTGTCAGTAATATCTGCTGCCCAATCCGAATCCACGTAAGCATCAATTTGTTCTTCAAATATCGCATTATAGTTCAGTTTCAAAGAACTGGTAGAGTACAAGTATTTCAAAATTCTCAATGCATACTTATAATGTGTCTCATCATAACTGTTTTGAAATCGACTTAAGTAGTTAACTGAAAAAGCGATATCTGGTCGAGTTCCGTTTGCTATGTAAAGTAATGCTCCAATAAGGTTTCTGTACTTTATATTTTTATGAATCTTCACAGCTGGCTCTATTTTAAGATTCATCTCCATTCGGGTTTCGAACTTCTTTGTCTGCGTAATGTTATACTTCTCTGCAAGGCTCTTAATGTATTTTTCTTGACTCAAATTCATTTCTTTCCTTTGTGGAAAATATTCAACATCTATTCCCAGATACTGATCAATCTGTCCTAGGTCTTTCATACGAAAACGTTTGCTCAACAATTTCTTCATTTTCTCAACTACATCACTATTAACACCACAGATTAATAGATCATCTACATACAATAGTACATAAATTTTTTCTCCATCTATGAATCCTGTATACAAACAATAATCATAATCTGATCTCTTTAAATCAATGCTTGTCATAAATTCATGAAAGCATTCATACCAGTCACGAGGACTCTCTCTTAAACCATACAACGATTTCTGTAACAGCAATACTTTATTTTTCTCAACAGCATAACCGTCTGGTGGATTTATGTAAACTTCAGACTTGATCTTTCCGTTTAAAAAGGCAGTTTCCACATCCATTTGTTCTATGTTCCAACTGTTAACACATGCAACAGATAATAACATTTTTAATGTTGTCATTCTTGCTACTGGAGAGTATATTTCTTCATTCTCAATATACGTCTGCTGAAACCCTCTAGCTACAACTCGTGCCTTGTATTTTCCATTGCTTTTAATTCGAAAAATCCATTTTACATCAATAATATCTTTATCATTAGGTAAATCAACAATCTTCCATGTTTCATTTTCTTGCAAACTTGTTAGTTCTTCATCCATAGCTTTTATCCACTTTCTAGAATCTAGTCGATTAATAGCTTCTTCATAACTTTGTGGTACTTGATTATCACAAACATTTACATATACGATATGGTCTTCAAACTTCTTAGGCAATTTTCTTCCACGTGTAGGTCGAGTATCATTTTTCACCTCCTGAACTTGTTCCTTTTCTATTGTTTCATTCTCGTCACACTTAACTTTTTCATCCATTCTCTCATCAGTAAGCTTTTCTTCACTTAACATTTCTTCATTTTCCTCGGAATCATTATGATCAATTTTGATAAGTTTTGTTGTCTTATCAACAAATCTTACATGTCGACTTACAATTATCTTATTGTTGACTAAGATTTTATATCCAGTATCAGTGTATCCAATAAGAATACCTTGTGTTGCTTTCGGATTCAACTTAGACGTTCTGCACTCATCTGGGATTCTCACAAAAGCTGTACTTCCATACAATTTCAGATTCGAGATGTCTGGTTTCCTTCTGAAAAATATTTCATAAGGAGTTTTCTTTTCTTTTGTATTTGCAAGCAACCGATTCCCAATATAAGCTGCTGTATGAATACATTCTGGCCAGTATCGTTTATCAATATTAGCTTCTGCCAGTAAACATCTTGCACGATCCATTATTGTTCTGTTAAATCTCTCTGCAACTCCATTAAGTTCATGAGTATAGGCTGGTCCTGGTTTTAACATTATCCCTTCTTTATTCGCTAATTCAAAAAAATCTTTGTTAATATATTCTCTTCCATTGTCACATCGAATCTCTTTGATTCTCTTCCCAGTCTGATTGTGGACTAACTTCATATATTTCTTAAAACAATCAAAAACTTCACTTTTGTTTTTAATACAGTATACGATGGCAATTCTACTAAAATCGTCAATAAATGATACAAAATATTTTTCACCGTTGTACCCGGTTTGTGTGATAGGTCCATTCAAATCGGTGTGAATGATTTCAAGTATATCATTTGCTCTTCTTCGACTTTTCTCAAATGGTAAGTTGGTCATTTTATTTGTCAAACATATTTCACATTCGATAAAGTCATTTTCAATGTTTTTCGGCAGTCCATCTACTACTTGTAAGTTACACATTTCTTTCAGCTTGTAAAAGTTTGTATGCCCCAATAGTCTGTGTAATTTTTCTTTACTAGTCATGTCTGCATTTTTTGTACTTGTAAACAATTTTGCATCACTTGCTGAACAGAGAACTTTGCATTTCATCTCAAATAATTTATTTTGTTTTACTGCTGTTGCTACAATTTTATCAGCGCTGTTGTAAATTTCAGCTGTATCTTTATTAAATACAACAAAATTATTAGCATTTACAATACAGGAAACACTTAGTAAGTTTTGTTTCATGTTGGGGACATAGTATACATTTTTTATTGTAGTCTTTAATGCTTCACCATTAACATAAAAATAAGCAATAATGTCACCTATTTTTTCTGATTTAAGGGAGTAACCATCACCAACTTTAATGTTTATAGGATTTTCCAAATATTTACTCTCCACAAAATATTTATCTGTAGTAATAATATGGTCCGAGCATCCACTATCAAGTAACCATTTTATTTCTTCAGTTGCTTCTAATGTGTTAGCTTCTTTATTCTTGTCTTGCTTTGCAGTTAAAGTCTGAGCAGTAAATGTGGTCATATTACACTTTTCTAAGTTTTCTTCCTCAATATTGTATGACACTTGATGTCGCTGTTGATTGTTTCTATTAGTAAAACTTCCACGTCTTCCATAATTATTATAACTAGCACTGTTCTTATTGTCATTAAAATTGGTTTTACTCCAACAATTTCTGGCTAAATGGCCTATTTTATTACATTTAAAACAACGTTGAGGTTCATTCTTGTTTTCCTGATGTCTGTTAGTTTTACTCGAACTTGACTGTTTGTAATTCTTATTCATTTGTTTACTTTTTCCCTTAGAGTAAAAATTCTGAAAGTTTCCGCTTGAACTGCAATTACCTAGATCATTTCTGCTTTCTTTCTTTTTAAATTCTAACATTAATTTTGTTTTAACATACTCAACCGTTCTCTCTTTTGTTGGTAAGGCATCAACAATATCTACTATGTGAGATAGGTTTTTAGGTAAAGCTAGCAACAAATAATTTAATTTATCTTCATTGCTGACATTTTCTCCAGCATTTTTTAGCTCATTTACTTGTTTTTCAAAGCTGTTAAAAAATTCAGTTGGATTATCAGTATCATTCATTTTCATATCCAGCAGTTTTCTCTTGATAAGTAATTTTGCCGCAATGCTCTTCAAAAGATATACTTCATCTAGTTTTTGAATCATTTTTCTAGCAGAATCTTCACCAATAATCAATTCCAGCTGGGTATTATTTATACTGTTCACTATGTAGTTCTTTGCTTTTATTTCTTTCTTTTTCCAAACATTCTCAGTTATATTTTCTGGCTTTTCATCATACTTTATCACTTCACTACAATCTTTCATCTCTAAAAATAAATTCAACCTAAATTTCCATTTGTCATAATTTTTGCCATCAAATACTTGCAACATGAATTCATCCTTTTTATCTTCAGCCATTTTGTTTTCCTACCTATCCTTCCTCTGTAATATATTTCAACAACAAACTTTCAAAAACATTTCTCTTTAAATAAACCACAATCCGTGGTCCGTGGTGGAGGTCCGTGGATCGAAACCACGCTCTGCTACCATGTTAAATAATTAAGGAAGGATTTACAAAACAACATATATCAACTTTTATTCTGAACATTAATTATTATTCACCATTTAATCATTTAGTAATATTTTCAAAAACTTCAATCACTTTCTTTTTATCACAGAAACAACAACACTATTTATAATTAACATATGATTAAAATAAACAGTTGTGGTATATTCATAAAGACAAGATACAAAATCACATTTTACTAACAAACGCAATAGATCTCATCAATTCTGACCTAGAAAACATCCTACTATGGTCACATAAAAACGGTTTGGAACTCAATATAGGCAATGAATACAAAAACGTTAAGAAGGTCACATCTTATGGAAGAAATGGTTAAGAAAGTTTGTGTTGACTTAGTAGCGCACTCCACCATGAGAGCGCGCACGAGACAATGACCTATTAGTCAGATTACATTCCGACTTTGTTGCAGATGGTCACCAGCAAAGAATCTCGTCCTCACGCTGCACTCACATATACATAACCTATAACAGTTTAACCATTACTGGACCAATTCTCACCATTAATGTAGGAACACTATTTCCGTCCGCCTACATTAGTGCTCATTTTGGAACCTAAGTAAACAAATTTGAAAATAGCAGGATACCATGACGACGTTTAAAACTTAGTTTATTTTTGTAAACATATGATTCAATAAAATATCTTCATTAGAATAACATTAAAGTTGAAAGCCCATACGACAAAGTCTTAACAATAAAAGGATATGATGACTTAAAATAACGATTCTTCTTGAAAAAAGCTTTCCAATGATACCAAATAAGCTAGGTAACTAATGTTTAAAATAGTGTTTTAACGACACAATACTAATAAGAAATTATATATTTCCCTGTCTCTCGTACTATGTTTAGGCCGATTCCTCTGGCGCTATCTCTATTTGGAGTGCTCAAGTTCAGTTTACAGCGCTCCTAGCGGAATAAAATGTTGGCCAATTTTTAACATGGGATGTGACCTTCTTAACGTTTTTGTATTCATTGATATAGGCAAGTGTACAGTGATGCATACGGCACCACACAATCTGGTGCAGTCCCTCAGTGGAAATGGAGTGAGTGTTGTGCTTGACGGCGAGAAATTGACGGTGTGTGACAAGTCAAAAACTCTCGGCGTTGTGCTTGATAGCAACCTCACGTTTTCTGATCACGTCACACATGCTTCACAGAGAGCTTTGGGAAGACTGAGAGGGCTGTACAGGTTCAGAAGTTTGCTGCCAGAATCTGCGAAGCTGCGCATCATGCAGTCACTAGTCCTGTTGGTATTCACCTACTGTCTCCCTGCTTATGGGAACAGCATTTCAGGAGAGGAGCTTTATAGAATTCAAAAACTACAGAACTCTGCAATCCGCTTTGTCTTCGGCATCCAAAGGCATGAGCATGTCTCTCCGTACAGAGATGCAGCAGGGATGACGACAGTGGATACAGTTTGTAGGATCATGACGTGCAGCATGGTGCACAAGGCTCTTCTCTTACAGGAGCCACAGTACCTTTGTGAGAGGCTCTCCTTTCGGGATGAGGTATCTCAGCGCAGTACCCGCCACGGAAGACAACTTCACTTCCCCAAAGTGAGGCTCGAGTTTGGGAGGAAAAGCTTCTCGTACTTCGGCCCTAAGTTGTACAACGACCTCCCCTTGAGCCTTAAAACATATGGTTCTTCAACTTTTAAGAAAAAATTAAAGGAAATGTTTGCTCCTACATAGGTTATGTTAAGTCCATCTGTTTTATTAAGTTTAAGTTTTTTCCACCTAAATTGTATAAAGTGTATAATTAGTTAGTTGTTTTTGTTACTCATTTGATTGTTGGTATATTTTTAATTTGTTTGTATATTAATGACGTAAGTTGTTCTGAAAAGCAGTTGTACTGAGAAATGCTTGATCAATAAAGGTATTTTTATTTATTTATTATTTTATTATTTATAAACGTACGGAGTATCAAGACGTTTCCAAGATTAACAGCAAAAGAGATAGAGCGATTATTTTGCCTGTGCAATCAAGTGGCCATTGCCACTCATGGTCAAGAAACTACTTGAATACATTTTGAATTGGGTACAACCATACTGCGGACAAGGAACAATATCCAGTACTCGGAGTAAAACCCTGTGGTTAAAGAACACAGTGCACGGAGGTGCACTTCAGCATGTGTGAGTTCCAGCACTCACAGGGTTGCCAGCAAATGGCCTCAGAAAATCTTTCCGGTTTTCCTGGCAAAAATAGTCAAAATTCAAGGCTCCTGTTCTAATCAAATACACAAAAGATTCAATTTGGACGTGAGGACGTGAGGATGTTCACTTAATTGTTAATCATTTTAGTTTTATTAATTATTATAGACATTTACAGAGTGTGCGTATGACAAAAACTATAATTTAGTAAATGCGCCTCTCTTCAGTGTAAACACGAACTAAATCGTACTCTTATTTGATCATTAATAATGAAATATTTGTAGTATGGAGGGCCACTAACGAAGTGAAGACGCAGTCGCAGTGCAAAATAGCAGTCAATCAAAGATACTGTTGTCCACCCATTCATTCGTGTCGTGTCTTTCTGATTCTTCTGAAGTTGATGCAGGAATAGGAAACATGTGAAGTGCGTAAGAAGATGCGTGGACGGACGGTGGACACCACGTAACCATGACGAGCCATGCGATGCGCACTAGACACTGCGCATCCACTGGGCGGAGAGTACGACGGAGGAGAAAACAATGCACAGACGCACACAAGACGGTGGAAAGGAGGGGGGGGGGGCAAGTACAATGGGAAGGAAGAAGGGATGATAGGAAGGAAAACAAACACTCTTTACCGGCCAACGCCACAACGCCTGTTGTTATTGAAAATAATCGGCTTATAATTTCCACATCCGCGTAATTCAAGATGTGCATGCAATCACAGAGAAGTAATATATATAGTATTCTCTGTGGTGCCATACGTAATACAATGTCAACAAGGCAATTCTCGGATAAATTATCAATTTTCTTGCGTTAATCCTTTCCTTTCTCCACTTTGCAATGCTTAAAAGGAGTTTTATTGGAAGGGGCAAGAGATAGTAGTTTTCGATACCGTATAGTTAGATACTTCTAGGGGTGTGCGAGTACTCGAGTGGTCGAATAGTTGCGTGGTCGAATAGTAGCACTATTCGGCTCGGCTCGTTCGAAGAAAACAAACTGTACTAACAGTTATTTCATTTATTAATTAATGCAAAAAACAACAACAAAAAACAGAGAAACACGACAATTTTACTTAGGTGATGTGATTGTCATGGAGGTAAGGGGTGGAGCGGGCAGGGGCAGGGAGGGGTAATGACCTTGACAGACGCCAGACGAACACACGCACACACTCTCTCACACACACACGCTCATACAATCACACATACACACACAAACACTCACACACTGACACTACTCGCTCGCCTGGAAAGGATGTTCTAAAAATAGGAACCAAAACAGGTGGGGTTTTATGATTGCCATTAGCACTACAATAGAGAAGAGGTCCAATTATGTAGTTTTTGTCCACCTCAATGTTCAGTCAACTGGAAGAGCTGTTTACTCCATTCCATTGAAGTTTAGTGGCTAAAACATTATGAATTTATAATCGACCTGGATATCCTCATATTCCTAATTAAAACTTGTTTATTTCATATTATACTTTTTTTAATTTTTTTATGCCAAAAAATGTCTTTTTGGGCAGATAATACCAAAAAAATTGAATTGGAAAAAAAATTGGAATCAAGGTCACGCTCTCTAGTCAGCTGTCTGCTATCTCGCTGTTTGTTCCCGAGTCAACAGCTGTTTTATTCTTTACGACTGACGACTCTATCTTGTTCCTATGGCAATCCATGCTTGCTCCTTCACATTCTCGGTACTGCTCAGTCGGCAAGAGTTTGGAAAATAACCACAATACAAAACGCAACGCAAAAACTTGTGTCATTTTAACTTAACAATTTTGTTTAACCCTCCAACTGGTGAACGTCGCAATCGCGACCCATTTAGGCCGTTCTAAACTGGTAGGATCGCGATCGCGATCCATTTGCAAGGTCTATGTAAAATGCATTTTACTTCGTTATTTTATAGTCAATGTCGATGTTTTTTATATAGTATGAAAGAGGAAAAGATGAACAATCTAGTCATCATATGTTCAGCTGTATTTGTTGAAATATCAGTATGTTGGTAAGACTGAATTTCTGGTGTTTGTTTTTGTTTACGCGTATCGTAGGGGCGGCGCTGTTTTGTGGTTATGTTATTACTTGAAATGCAAATTTTAGTGAATTATAGTTAGTTTGCAATGTAATAATGAGTGAATTGAGTAATTATAGTGCTATTTGGGCCTTCTAAATGAAGATTCAGAGTACAAAGTGAAGTTGTCAGTGAACATGAAAGTTGTGAGTTAGGCCTAGGCCTAGGTGAGTGAATAGGCCTAGGCCTAACTTTATTAATTTATTATAAATAAATATAATTATTTATATACATAACAAATAGTTATATTTAATATTTATAAATAGTTCTAGTAAAAATTTTATCATAAAAAATTAATAAAATAAAAAATAAAAAATAAAAAATTTAAAAAAATATGGCGGCGAAAATGTGGTTTGTGCTTACCTCACATATTTGCTTTGTAATATTTTATTTATAATATAAACAATCAAGTGTTATACATCAGTAAAAAGCCAATAAAATTGTGGTTATTTTGGCTATCTTAGTTTTGTTGTATGGACAACATACCTTACCATGATAATACTCTAAAAGGAAAATAATAAGAAAAAAAAAATCTTTATTGTTACAAAATAGGAGGATTAACAAAATAAATTTTTGTAAGTACACTAAAAACAATATTGTTTTGAATAGCCTATTTCATTCTGAAAAAATTGATATATAATTTGTATGTTTTATATACCAATTTATATGTTTTATGTTGTTTGTACTAAATGTTTGCGCGGCGGCCAAAAAAACCTCACCAGTAAAGGAGGTTATAATGACCAGTTGGAGGGTTAAATTCAAGGAGGTGTCAGAAAATTCACGCATAATTCATGGGTTTTTCCCGGAGCGTATAATTCCCGCATAATCCCCGATCTTCCCGGAATTCCCGGCGGCTGGCAACCCTGACTCAGTTAGATAATGCTAGGGGAGGAGATTTTGCTGTGGAAAGTAAGCCTTTTAATTAATACAAGCTATTCATTGACTACGTTCATAGCCTGCACGCACAGCATTTTCAGCAGCTGCCGATAAAGGCTGTCAGTATCGGGGGTCTCATAAATAAAAAATTCATTGTGCAGTGCTTCATCTGCTCCCATTTTGCGCCTTTATCCAAGCCCAATAAAGGTGAGAGGGGTTTTAAATAAATGATAAATTCACAAAGGCTTAATGAATTCACCCTAAACTTCATGTACCGTATCACACAGGCTAACATTAAAAAAAATTATTTCAAGCGTTTTACTTACCCTATACGTACAGGCAGACTGTGAAAATAGTGGTTGAAGGACTTCCAAAGCATTAGGACCTTCATATGCTTCTTCTGATTCCTGGAGAACAAAGAGTGGAAGTAGAATTGTAATTGAAGGAATTAACAATAAAATATATTTTACAATTGTAAAAAATTATTAAAACTCTCATATTTTCTGAAATTTTTAATACCTTACCCAAAAAGTTTAATAAGACTAAATATATATTGCCCTGCCAATGTTGTCAATATTGTGTACAAAGATGTAAAAAAAATTGCAGAGCAACTGCTTTTAATTTGATCTTATCCTATTCACAGCAGAACTGTATACTTAAGGTTTTGCATGTAAAAAATTTTTCCACTTTTTTCCATAATCATTGCAGGATTAATTATGTAGGCCTGTCAAAAACAAATATTTCCAAGCCATCGGGCCATCACACTATATATAGGGTTGCTGTATTTCAATGGTTATTTTGTTAACATCGGTGTTTCTGTTCAGCGGAAATGGGCATTTTCGTTCCATGAGTACGAGCATCTCCATTTAACTTACAGTACAATTGTGTCTCCATTCAGCGGTCATGGACGTGAGGGTACTGTGGATACGAGCGTCTCCGTTTGGCGGATACAGATTAGCCGACACGAGTGTCTCCGTGCAGCGGACCCTGCCATATCCGTTGGGTGGACACGGGCGTCTCCGTTGGTGGACTTGTCAGATAAGAGTGTCTTCGATCGGCGGTCACGAGCGCCTCTGATCGGGGGATACAAGAGCATCTTTGATTGGAGAACACAGACGCCTCCGTTGGGCAGGCATAAGCGCCTTATATTAATTCCCTTTATTTTGCAAAATCATGCATTTTCTAAGAAATTCCCGTATAATTTCCATTGCCTATGTTTCAAACCTATAAAAATTCCCACTTTTCCCAGGATTCTTGTTTTGTGGACACCCTGTTAAATATAACCTATTGAAAGGTACAATAAATGAGATGACATAAGGGGTTATGTTGACTTCTCATTAGAATAACATGGACCTAAAACTTAGGTGTAAAATGACTGGCCACACTTCTTCAAAGGCACTAGAAGTGGTACTATCTATTAATGTGAATTGACACGCTATGGTTCAAAGCAGATCAGAATTGTACCTACCTGAATTTTGTGATTAGGATATTTGAATTTTTAAGCACCCTGTATGAAATCAAATCGAAATATAACTAGAATATTTTAAGCCTAATTAATTAAAATAGGCCTAGTTACTTACTTTTGATTTATCCTGAGTGGTTGGAATCGTGCATTTATACCTCTCTTTGTTACTTGTCATAACTGTAATTGATTCACTCTCAGGAACATCCTAAAAACACAAAAGAGTATTTTTTTAGAGACAATTTGACTTCAAAGATCTGAATGATTAAATACATTACCGTTAAAAAAACCTAATAAACTGTACAATGCTCTATGAAAAATGCCTCAAGCATTATAAAGAGAAAAAAATCAAATATGTCTTACAAAGTGTACAATTTTAAATTCAAAATCTACCTATATTGCAATACCTATTTTAAAAGCATTACCATATCCATGCACTTTCACTCATCGTACCCTCAAATTCACAGTAGCCTAATGACTTTAATCTTCGAATTACAAACCCAAGTCTTCAAACGCCTTTTTACGCTATGTTACAATGTGACATCATAGTTTGAATGGAGCTTATCATACTCTGTGCTTTCGTGACACAATTTATTACACTAGTCACGTTTCCAGGAATGTATAACTTAGTGTTGTGCTGAATTAAATTGTAGGCCTAAGACAATAGTATTGCGGCACCAGTATGACAACATTATTTCAAATTAATTGTGTGGGCCTATAAAATACAAATATTGCTGGGCCATCGAAACATCACATTAAAACGATGGCTGATTATGAATTTTGTTAATTAAAATGAGCAGTTGTGTAAGGTAGGCCTAAGTAACAACTAGACTTAAGTAGACCAACTAGTAGCTGGCCTCATAGTTGGCATCTTGGACTTCGGTTCAAGAAGTTGCAACAGCTTTGATTCCTGGTATGTCCATAAAAATATGATTGGTTTGATCCACTTTAAAAATGCTTCTTGCATAGATACAAGAAAAACAATATCTAGGTATCTATGCTTACCAGTCTATAAGCCTGATCTATCCAGTCAAAAGCCTGATTAAGTTTTAAAAATGTTATCCATATGCCTAAAATCGTAAATAATAGTTAATGAAAGGGGTACCATATTTGTTTATTATACATAAGCCACTAGGCCTATATTGTTTTTGTTATTTTAAACCGGGAACTTAAAACAATGCATTAGTCCCTAAATTGTAAAAAGACTATTTACTGAATATTGTGTGACAATTACACATTTCTAAGTTTTACTGTTTTTGAGTCCTGCTAGTCTAAAGTCAGCCATATTACTGTTGATCGCGGCCAATGCAACTCCGCCCACGGCCGCGGCACCAGCCACGCACAGCATACTTGTACTCAGCCATGTTTACAGCGTGCTACGGCAGTTAAGTTAATTATGTTATGGCTAAATCTGTAAAAAAAACTTTCAAAAGTTATCCACAGTGAAAATAACAAACAGAATTAATCTCTCTTAAAATCAACCGTGAGCGATCAGAGCTCCAGCGAAATAATCCCAACAATAATTGCATAATTGCATCCTAACAACCTGACTTTGGCCTACAGCTGTAACTGTAGCCAGAATTATGTTGTATCGCTATAAGATGACTTGTCTTGAGTTAGGGCCTAGTGAAAGTATTTAAAAAGGCCTAAACTTATATTAATAACAAACTAAACATAACCGCCGCAGCTCGCTGTCCCAAAGCAGTGGCTTGTGTATGACAAACAAGTATAGTTGGGAGATGACTTGATGGCTAGTGAAGGGGAAGATACCCCCACCCACTCACTATCAGCTGTTAAATAGCATTGAAATAAAATAATACATTAAAAATTAACCAATAGGAGATCTATAAATCACTGAGGTGGGGGTAACCTCCCCTTGTTTACCTAGCTGGCCAAAGTCATCTCCCAACTATACCGTACCATGAAACGAACTTCACAATTTCTTTGATCACAAACTGGTGTGGCAAGACTGGCCTAAGCCTGCTTAAGAACCTAAAGCATAACCGAACCTGACCTAAAGCTGTTTTGCTACAATCTGCTCAATTACCAGTAGGCCTAAGTAAATTACTTACATACAAGCTGTTTTAAAATCAACTTTTATTTTTATGACTGTTTTTTTTAAACTAAAGTAGGCCCTACTGGACGGATTCTCTGTTTCACATTGTCTTTTTACACATTCAAATGAATAACTTATCGAGGGTTTCCTTCAGAGAGGAATTAGGCGTATGAGAATGGGAATCATTATTATCCTTTAAGCCTAACATTAATAGGTATACTAAACTATGGCTAGGCCATAAAACCTGAATAACTTCAACACCTTAAGCTACTTTACAGTAAAATCTAAAAGCTGTAAGTTAAATTACTTACCAAAAAATCTGTGCTATCTTTCCCAGGCCAATTAATTTTAAATAATACAGTGTCATCAAAACCCTGGATATCAGAGGAGAAGACACAAGTTAGGAAAGTTATGTTTAATAATATTAAAAGGTAGGATGGTGTTGGTCGCATATTGTCTTATTAACTAATTTGAAAAGTTTTAACGCACATAAAGGTAGGAAAAACTCCTTAGAACATTGTAGGAAAGAACGTTTGAGAATGGTGAGTAAACTTTGCCACAAACATAAACAACATTAACGTAGCCGAATTTGATTCGTCGTCTGATTTTGTGACATTTAGTTAGTGCAGCTGTGCTGATCAGCTGATCTGCTCAATTTTTGTGCCATCTGGATCTGACTGCAACAGCTGGGTTATTTTTACTATGAAATTTTCTATTGGCAAATGGCAACTCTTCAAAATCTCGGTTTTCGAAATCCTCAAGATATTAAGAATTATAAATTTATTAAAAGACGACAATCCTTTAGTTTGGTTTTCATTATCAAAATTTTTAGTTGAAGAAAATTATTTAGTGTGATGTAATCGTGTAAACTTCAAGCCATTTGGACCTCAAATTTATTGTTGAACTTTGTTACTTATGTTGTTAGTGTTATAGTTTTCTGTGCAAAAATTTTGTATTTTTGAAGTGGGCTTTCATGGTGCACTGCCAAAGCCGAAATAAAAAAATTATAAAAAAAGTAACTATGAAATTTGTCTCGGAAATCTCTTAACCAACATAAAATTTGAAATATACCTCTATTAAATGTATCATATATATTCATAAGACATTTAAGGTCATGTCTAACCAAGGTCTTTAAAGGAAGAAGCATAACTTCTTCTCAGGTCAGCCGAGTAGCTTTTTTTGTGTTCCGGATATGAAGCGTCTAAACTAAAACGGAAGTCAAGTTACGTTATAATATTTACCATAACACAGCTGATTGAAAAAGAGAATGAAGCAGTCTTGCCATGGATACGATATTTATCCAAACGACACCATATTACTCTATTTTAAATTTGGATTATTAGTTGATGACAAACCATTAGGTAATGACCAAATTTACAAATTATCAATCAAGGTAAATCTAAAACCATAAATTCTACCCTATTTTGCTTTGAAATTCCTTATTTTAATTGAATTTTTTACCTCTATGGAACATAGAGTATAAAATTCTTTTAGACCGACTTTAAATTTCTCTTAGGCAAATTCTCTAGCCAAAAGGCTTTTTTATTCCTAATTTGATTTCAATGAAATCTCAGGTTAGATTTTAAGTATTTTAAACTAGGTAATAAACTATAATCGAGCAATTATTTTCAAGTATTAAAAAAGCTTATTTTCCGGAATTTTTGACAGAACTTTAGTTGTTTAGGCTACATGATTTGACTAATGTAGTTGCTATGATCAGTTTATTTTCCCCCATTGCAGCTGAGTTGTCGATGTGTATGCTGAAAACAATATAACCTCTTGATTTGTTTACATCTGCTCGCCGTTATGTTACGTTTTTAAATAAAATTTAATTGATATTTTGACAGAAATATCTGTTAAATTAAATAGATCAACACCGATGTATACTTGTCGAAGTTATAAATTGTGCAAAAAGATAGGCATGTTGTGGAATGAATTGCTATCGAACGGAATTATGCGAGTAACTAATTTATGGGATACATCTAATATCTGTAAAAAGATTTAAATGGAACAAGTAATAATTAGAAAGTGTTGTGCCATTGTAGCCTATGTCTCCGGTAAGAAAATATGCATTAAGTGTTAAGTAAGCGTAATTCTACAATACTTACATAACTTGATTTTTATTAATTTGCAATCATGGATTTTAAATTGCATTGTTTTTTCGCTCTACAATCTATTTTTCTTTAATTTATAAGCATAATTATTATTAAGTTACTTGCTTATTTTGAGGTCTTAGCTAAAATCATAGTTTGTATGTATTTATTTGTAGGCTAGGCCTAGGATGTACGCCGGTTGACTTCGGACGGTTAGATGACGTTCCACTCTTCACATTCGAGGAGATGGAAACCTCCGTTCTCTCCCTAAAGAGCAACAAGGCTCCTGACCCGGACGGATTCCCAGCGAGGCTTTAAAGAAAGTATTTTCAATTAATGCTGACTTGTTGAGAATATGTACAACGCCTGTTTGGTAGAAGGGGTGTTTCCGGCTCCCTGGAAAACCACCAGACTTGTACTCATCAGCAAGGGCAAAGGTGATCCCGAGCTGCCGTCGTCCCACAGGCCTTTTTGCATGTTGGACACGGCTGGGAAGCTGTCCAAGAAGCTGATCCGTTCCCGCCTGACGTCTGCCGTGGAAGCTGCCTGGTACTTATGCCTCCGTCAGTACGGCTTCAGAAAGGGACGGTCAATGATTGACGCTATCACCGAAGTCCAGAGAGCTGTGAAGAGAGCCGAGAGCCACAACCATTTCTCTCGCTGAGTAGTGCTTCTTGTTACGCTTATGTCAAGAATGCCTTTAACTCGGCGAGGTGGGTCGATATGCTGGATGCGCTTCGCAACACCTTTCGCGTTCCTGCATATCTGTTGCGACTCATCTTGTTGCGGATTATTTCCGCTCCCGAAGCCTGATTTACGACACAAGGGACGGAACGTGGACGATGGAAGTCACTTCTGGTGCCGCGCAAGATTCAATACTCGGCCAGGATCTCTGGAACGTTGCCTATGACAGCCTCCTGAGGTCGGAGATGCCTGAGGAAACCACTTTGGTTGGGTACGCCGATGATGTCGCAGCTCTCATTGTTGCACGCAACGTTGAGCTGACCCAACTAAAATTGAACCGAGTCATGCGTGTGGTCAACACATGGATGTCCGATCACGGTATCTCGCTTGCTCTCCGTAAGACGGAGATTGTGATCCTTACGAAGAAGAGGATGTCACCGTCGTTCCGTTCCAAGTGGGAAGGGAGGTGGTCCAATCAACTCGTGCTGCTAAGTACTTCGGGATTATGGTGGACACCAAGTTAAGCTGGAGGGATCAGATATTCCGTACGGCGGACAAGGCCGCTAAGGTAGTCACGTACCTTAGTAGGCTGATGGCCAATGTCGGGGTTCCACGATTCGACAGAAGACGTCTGTTGATGTCCGCGGTTCAGTCCGTGCTTTTTTATGGAGCAGAGGTGTAGGCAGACGCTCTCGATAAAGAGTAGTACAGGTTGCGACTCGCCCGGGTTCAACGTCGAGCGGCGCTCGGGATGTGTTCTGCCTACGGGACAGTGTCCGAGCCTGCCGTCCTGGTGGTCGCCGGAGTTATCCCTGTCAAGCTCTTGGCAGGAGAGAGGAAGGCAATTTATCAGAGACAAGGCTAGATTAAAAGAACACGGCAAGAACAGAAGAGCGCTCCAGAACCTTCCAGCAGTGGGAACACAGCTGGGAGCACGACACCCGAGGACGATGGACTGCGCGACTTATCAAGCACGTCCAACCATGGGTGGAACGGCGGCCAATTCTTGACAATTCACAGCTATCTCGGTCGTACCTGAACCGGATGGGCAAGACCGGTTCACCAGACTGCATTTATTGCTCGGGCGTTCCCGACGATGCGGAACAGACATTCTTCCGCTGCCCCCGTTGGGAAGGGCCCCGCCTGAAGGCCACACAAATTTTTTGGTGCATTTTTGGTGGATTTCGGTCTGCCAAAAGATCTTGGAGGATGAGGGCAACTGGGATTGTTTATCACAGTTCGTCCGGGGCATCCTCCTGGAAAAGAAACATGATCTGGACGGCGAAGTGGCCCAGATCCCTTGATCGAGTGGCTGGATAAGGAGTGAGCCCCACGGGCATAAGCCAAATTTAGGCCTAGCCTGACGTAATGTAATAAACAACTCCAGGTTAGAATCCTAAAGAGTAGAGGCGAGGTTTTTTAGTGGGTAAACCCGTTTTTAGGGGAGCCCCACACTACAGGCTTGCCACCTGTGTGCGTAATGAATTTTTCTCACCTCTCCCTCAAAAACAAAGCGTCACCTAATAACTCAAAAAGTGAGTAAAAAATTCTTGTACGGGACGGACATCGGAGCGTATTCCTAGTAATTGTTGGGACAACAAATTCCCAACGCAAACGAGAACGATTTTTGTTTGCTGTTGCGTTGGCAACACTTGCCGGTAGGCGACATCCATGGATGTCGCAAAAAGTGACACCATTGCTCTTATGCGAAGCGGCTCACCTGGCCCTGGCCTACAATGATACAATGATACAATGATTTTATTGGGCCAATCAACAATACAAATTGTTACAGGCTAGGTCAGCATAGTTTAACAAATACAGGAAAAAGCCATTCTTGTCAATAGTTGTCTTAAGTTTTCCGAGGTTGACTTAAAGTGGTTGAATGTCGAGTCACATTTTGAAATAGTTGGTATTATTGCTGAGAACTTGAAAGCTGTGATAATTTGTATTTTTTATAGAATACCAGATGGCAATATAGATATTTTTTTTAATAACCTAGATAGACTATTAAATTTTTCTAAGAGATGGTCTGGTTATAAAATAATGATTGGGGGTGACTTAAACTCTGCTTTTGACATTACAACTAGAAAAAAGAGTGTTCAGGATTTCATCAACCTAATTGATCAGTATGGGTTTAAATGTGTTAATTATAAGGCTACTAGGAATAAGGCATGTTTAGATAATATGTTTACAAATATGTGTCTTGACAACTGTGAAGTTGATGTCAATGAATGCCTCTTTTCTGACCATGACATTCTCAGCATTAAGTTTAAAAATATACAGCCAATTTAAAAGTGTGCTGATAGTAGGCTTGAATTAAATGTCAATCAGGAAACAAAATTTCCAAGTTTCTTTGTTCCAAAGAAAAAAAATAGGCCACATAACCAAAATATTGTCCATGTATGACTGGGAAGGTTTATTAACGTATAACCCAAATCAAAATGCTGAACAAACTTTTAATGTTTTTTTAATGCAGTTGTAAATAGTGTTAACTCAGTTTTGGAAATAGAGAGTAAGCCTGTACCTAGAACTAAGACACATTGTAATAACAAGTCCTGGTATACTCCTGAACTTGCTCAGATTAAGAATAGAATTTTATTTTACAGTAATATGTATAAGACTACCGGCCTTAACACAGCCAAAACCCTGAGAATAGAAACTAGTAAACTGTATAGGAAGAAAATTATGGAAGCCAAACAGAGTTTTAATGCCAGATTTATTGAAAACAGTGACAATAAAAGTAAAGCTGCATGGTCCGTTGTCAATATGATTTCAGGTAAAAAAAGGAAAAGAAAAAAATACCTGTATCTCCCCATGATCTCAATGATTTTTTTGTTAATTCTGTCAAAGAAATAAAAACTATGTTAGACTGTAAGGCTGATGCCACTGCCCCTGAACTTGTCAAAAATCAACTAACACTAGATAGGCCTATCTTGTTTGAATGGAAATATGTTGAGTGCAATGACATCCTTAAGGCAGTGAGTAATTTGAAAAACTCCCACAGTCAGGATGTTTATCATATCTCAAATTGTTTGGTTAAGTCTGTTATTGATTCCATCATTCAACCGCTCACTTATTGCATCAATATGTGCCTTTATGAGGGTATCTTTCCGGATAAACTTAAGACTGCAAGAGTGTGTCCTGTCTACAAAAATGGGCCTAAGAATGATGCCAAGAGCTATCGTCCCATATCTCTCATTCCAGTTTTAGGTAAGGTTTTTGAGATTGTAGTTTGTAACCAATTAAGTCATCACTTTGAAAAGTATAATTTGTTTTGTGACTCACAATTTGGTTTTCGAAAGGGTCGATCTACAACTCGTGCTGTTGATTCTCTGATCAAGGAGGTCTATATGGCATTTGAGTCGAGGGACTTTGCTCAGGCCACCTTTTGTGACCTGAGCAAGGCCTTTGACTGTATTAACCATGATGATCTCATAATGAAGTTGCACTACTATGGTGTGCAAGATTGTCACTTGGATTTCTTTAGGTCCTATCTTGAGAATCGAAAGCAGTTTGTATATACAGAATCAGGCAATTCCTCTGTTGTAGACATAAGCTTTGGTGTTCCCCAAGGATCTATATTAGGCCCACTCTTATTTTTGATTTCAGTAAATGACCTACCTTCCAATGTAAATGTTTGCTGTGTAATGTACGCTGATGATACTACTTTTTTGTATATTGATAATGATATCAAACAGCTTCAATCTATCACCGATGAAACACTGTCGAAGGCATCCCAATGGTTCAGGGCAAATGGCCTACTTCTCAATAGCTCTAAGACTAAGAATCTCACTTTTGGTCTAAGGCATAGATCTATCGATGCTTCATTTCATGATTGTGAACATGTAAAGTTTTTAGGCATTATTGTTGATAAAAAACTTACATGGAGTCCTCATATTGATCACGTTTCCTCAAGACTTTCCTCAGCTATTTACTTAATAAGACGGCTTGTCAATTATATTCCACTAGAATCCATAAAGACTGTTTACTTTGCCTACTTCCAGTCCATTATTCAATATGGTTTAGTATTGTGGGGTAACTGTGGCAGGATCAGTGACATTCTCCTCTTACAAAAGAGGGCCGTTAGAGTCATGACCAAATCTAGTCTTCGGGCACATTGCCGGCCTTTGCCGGCCTTTATTTGTGGATTTGAACATTCTGACTGTGATCAACCTTTACATTTATGAGCTTGTAAAATACATTGTCAATGAACTGCCTAACCTGACCTTAAGAGGTGACATTCACTCCTATAATACTAGGAACAAGAATGCCATTAATTATGACTATTGTAGGTTAAGTAAGACTCTTGGTAGTCATTTTGCTATAGGCCTAAGAGTGTACAATAAAATCAACCATAAACATTCAGACTCGTCTAGGACAACCTTTTATCGCAAATTTTATACATGGCTTCTCAGAAACCCTTTTTATTCCATTCAAGAATTCTTGACCCTTAATGGCTGTGATATTGACTTTTAACTTGTTAACTGTTGTCTTTTATTATTATTGTTTTTTTTAATTTTATTTTAATAATTGTTATCCTATTAATTTTAACTAGGGGGCCCGTGCAGCGCAATGCGCTGCATTTGTTAGAGTAGTTACCGGGTGATCAAACCTTGCTCCAGCATGGTAATAAACCGAGTTACTTTGAAAAAAAAATTAAATTATAGTGAAAATCAGATAACACCATGTTGGTGTTTCATCAATCGATCTTCATCACTATACTTAATTCTCCAACTTCCCATTGTGATAGTGTTGAGATTACGTGGTTGTTCTTATGCCGGTATCTCTTTAGGCCTCTGTTTAAATACTCTTATAAAATTTAGAACAAATTCACAGATTCTAGATCTAGATTGTTCAGCACACATAAAACAAAAATGACAACAGAATAAAAATCAACATTTCAATACAGCTCATCCCCATTGAGTTATACAGCACTGACTGCG
The DNA here is from genome assembly GCA_030545055.2 of Neoaliturus tenellus. Lineage (NCBI taxonomy): Eukaryota > Metazoa > Arthropoda > Insecta > Hemiptera > Cicadellidae > Neoaliturus > Neoaliturus tenellus. Next base: position 53,248,643 of record CM061537.1, on the reverse strand, counting down.
GCTGTTTTTGTAGTACCGTTTGAGGTAGTCGTCGACATAGTGAATGAGTCCACATCACTATTTATAAAGAACTAAATCCTCTTTAACTTAATTTTCCATGGCATTAAAAATTAGTTTTAAATAAATAAATCACAAAAATTAATCTACGTCTTTGTGGGTGTGGTCCATTTTGTTTTCATGAGACGATATTTATATTTTGGTTAAACATTTTCTTTACACAAACCATTTTTGTAATAAGACTGTTATTTCTAATGAAGGTAAAAATTTTAAAATTTTGTCTCTTTTTAAACTTGTGTTTAATATGTGTAGCATTCTGCATTACATTTTGTTATAGTATCATAGTTAACAAACTGGTTATTGCACCTATAACCTATACCTTTTCCTATGTAGTTCATAACAGTTTGAAAACCCATGCACACAAATTTAGTGTTTTATTTTAATATTTGTTGAGTTTCGTTATTGTTTCAAAACCAAACGGACAACCTAAATAATACCCACGTCAAAAATCTCAATTTACAAACTTGCTTTCGTACAGAGAAATTAATTCGTCTAGGGTTAAGTTATTTAACCTATTTTTGTGCCCAAATACACGTAAATAAAAAGTTCAACTATATCTACCTACTATATCTATATCTATACTAAAATCTACCTGCTACATTTTCAGAAAAAGTTCAAACATCACATAAAGGCGCGTTTACACTGCAGTTGTCGACCAAAAGTTGTCAACCATTTTTGATATCTCAGTATAAACGCAACAGCAACTCATTAGATTGATGGCCAAATTTAGGTTGACGACCAAAATCTGGTTGACAACCAGTGTAGTATAGAATAATTCTTCAATAAACCAATTTTGGTTGTCAATCTGGTGTAGACGTGCATTTATGTGGTCAACAACTTGGATTTATTTGGTTGTCAACTCAGGTTGTCGACCACAGTTGTTGACTAAATTGTTGATGACTTTTGGTTGACAACTCCAGTGTAAACGCACCTTAAGACACTCCTTATATTAAAGTATGAAATTTATTGTGTTGATATTACAGTACGATTTGTATACAATTATTGATAGTTCAATTTCTTCTATTTAGCTATTAACATGTGTTTTCTGTTTTACTATCAACAGCTGTTTTATTTTCCAATTCAATATAAATTGTTCCCCATGTTAATCTTATGGACAAAAAATGAACTTTGAAGGCTTCCCTTAGGCTTCAGAATTCAAATATCAAAAATCTAAAACCTTATTGCAAAACTACAAACTGGGACCATTCTTTTGACACCTCAAACTTTAAAATTGGTCCAGAAATAAGGGAGGAGTAGTGTTAACAAAAAAAGGGCATCACGTATTATATATATAGATGTTTTTATCCTTCAAATTTTAATTATTTGTTATGATTATTTATTTAAGCAATCTATTTTTATTCTAGTCATTGTTATTGCTCATTGTTACTGAATGTCACTTTTTAATAATTCTAAAAATTTCTAAAACTCATTTTATACCAGTGTTATCAACTTAATCACATTCCAATCACTTGTATGCTGTTAATTGATTTTGTAGCCTAGATTATTTAGTTGTTTACTTATTTAATTTGACTGGGTATGTTTTTTTTGCCTGTATTATATGACCATTGACTATGTACACTAACGTGAATAGACCTCTCATCCAATGCATTTAGTTTGAGGCAAAAATTTGGAAGTACGGTGTACACCGCACCAGAGTCGCTGCAATCGATGTTCTTATTATTCAGCTGAATTTACAGTGCTGCCAAAACATTTTACCAAAACATAAACATAACTCTCAGTTATAAAATGTTTCATCCTTGGTTTAGAAGAGTGTTAATACTGATTTATCTATCATATGTTATGTGTACTTCGATGGACGCCGCACGAGATCGCACCACCGTCAATATGCCTCACACACGCCTATGCTATGAGAAGTCTACTCACGTAGTGTACAAAGTCAATGATATGACTTTGCCTATTGTACAAACAATGTATTTAATGTCAATAAACATTTCTGATTTCTGATTTCTGAAAACCAAGCAATCAATGTCTTAACATAAGAAAGGCTAAGTACAATTCCATGCAGTTGCATAGAGTCAAATCACACATCAAAACAATGCACGTATCGACATGCAGCAAAAAATGCAGAAAAAAACCATGCAGTCAAAAATAATAATCAATCTCGTGCAACACTAAACAGGTGCATCACTTACTTAACTAACTACTGCATTAAAAAATTCTTCACTTCTGTACATAGGATTTTGCACAAGCCAGTTAAGGATTGCATTTTTGAACCCTAGGCCATTCATGTTCCTTATGGGACTAGGTAGGTGATTATAAAATTTTATCCCTGAAAGAGGAAAAGACCTAGCTCTTTTATCAGTTCTTGACCTAGGTATCACCAGCTTTGCACTAAACCTTGTGTCATGGTCATGTACAGTACTAGTTACAGTGAAATCATCAAGATTATTCTTAATACTAACAAGACATTGAAATATATACAAGTTGACTACAGTCAGAATCTTTTGCTCCTTAAACAGTGGCTTACAATGGTCTCTATATTTGGCATGGCATAATATTCTCATTGCTTTCTTCTGAAGTAGCAGGACTTTGTGAACATTGGGTGAGTGTCCCCACAGAATTAGGCCATAGGACACATGAGACTGGAAGAAAGCAAAGAAGGCCAACTTTAGAGTATTTGGGGGTAGTTGGTCCCTTAATCGCCTAAGAAGGTACTTCGTACTTAACTTAGTACACAGTTGGTTAATATGATCAAGCCAGTTTAGGCAAGGGTCAAGAGTAATACCAAGGAGTTTAATTGGTTCAAGGTTGGAAAACTGGGTTGGCTGGGATTCACATAGGCTAAAGGTTATATACTGAGTTTTATCGTTATTGAGTGCTAACCTATTTTCAATGAACCAGCCAGAGGCTGAGTTGTACAGTTGCCTTACTTAAAACTCTGCCAGTTCACGAGTGGTCTCACATGCCATAAGGGATGTGTCGTCAGCATATAAAAGGCAGTTACCTTCCAATCGAAAATACAAGTCATTAATACTCACTAGAAACAATAAGGGTCCTAAAATAGAGCCCTGGGGGACCCCATTATTTACTGGTAGTGGATTTGACGTGCCGCCATTCCAGCTTACAACTTGTTGACGGTTACTTAAGTAAGACCTGACCAATCTTAGAGCACTGCCCTCTAGGCCATACTTCTCTAGCTTTAGGAGCAGAATATCGTGTGACACGCAATCAAATGCGCGTGATAAATCACACAATATTACAGATATTGAATTTTTGGACTCAAAAGCATCGATTATTGATTGTACAAGTGAATCAACTGCCAAAATTGTGGATTTTGATCTTCGGAATCCGAATTGACCTTGCGCTAGAAGGCTGTGTGCTTCAAGATGGTCGTACAATTGAGCGAACATAATTGCTTCAAAAAGCTTAGAAAATACAGGAATCAGCGATATAGGTCTATAGCTAGCAACATTGTTGTGATCCCCCTTTTTAAAGACTGGTACAGTCCTGGAGAGTTTCAATGGAGCTGGGAAACTACCTACCAGAAAGCATACATTTATCAAGTGAGCTAGTAATGGAGCTAAAACCCATACGATGCGTTTCAAAAGATTGGGCGTCATGCCATACACATCCTTTGAATTTGAACATTTAAATCCTAGTACGGCATCCACAACATCCTGTTCGGATACATGTTTCCAGTTAAAAGTAGGTGCTCCAACTGGTATGCCAGATAGCAAAACAGGCATATTTTGATTAATGCTTGGTATACTTGACAATATCGTATCCACAGACTCAGTAAAATAAAAATTAAAGTCATCTGCAGTTGCAAAGGACAAATCATGAGTGTCAGATTTTAGTTTAGGCCTCCTTTGATTAATGAGGCTTCAAGCTGCTTTGCACGGATTTGGAGAATCCATTATGTGTGAGGCATTTGAATTTATCTTTGCCTCCTTAACTTTTTTCTGTACTCAGTTCTAAGATTTGAACTGAGTACAGGTTAGACAAATCAGGTCTCACACTAACTAAGTCATTAACTAACATAATCATATTCTTAAGTCTAGAGAGTTCAGCAGTGTAATTTTGAGACTATTTGGCAGTTTCTTGTAAAATGAACTAAGTAGTCTGTATGAACATAATCTATTCCTAATTTAATAAATATACCATCAGCTGAGTGTGGCCAAACATTTCGAGAGTGGCAATGACTATTTGTGCTCGTAATACACACAAGATTTTCTACTACGCAAGATTGGAACAGATTAAATGTTTTATTGCACAGTGTGGTTAAAAAGTCCCGGAACGGCGAAATACTATTTTTACCATTATAGATAATGAGACTTGGTATATCAATAATCTATACTTATTTAATACGCTAAGGGTTTTTTTTGTCTTGAGAACTTCTCCTACAATTTTCAACCGATTTTCAAGTTTTTGGTGTCGTTGGATAGGGCTTGGTCTGTAGCTGTTTCCGCCAAAACTTGATAAGAATCGGACTGAAAATAAAGGCACTATCCACCATTGAAATCTCAAAATTTCCCATTAAAATAACATTGGGATTGAATAAAGCATTTTAAACATCTGTTAATAAACAGCTGTAAATACGTGTAGTTATTGGTGATTACAGATATTCACATTATTGGATTGGTCGGATATCATTGATTTAGATGCTAAAGTAAAATTTGTACTGTATTAAAAAAAAATGCTCGATTTCGTGCATCACATATACTAGTAACCATAAATGTCTACTCTTTTAAGCCATTATCACTTTTTTATCCCTTAAGGGGGACGGCCCCCGAGGAATCAGAAAAAAATCTTAAATAGCAGCATTGGTCGAGTTTGGTATCAAATTAATAGTCTCACTTAGCAGGGTACAATGCTGCAAACTAGACTGAAAAAGAGACTCAGAATAGCTATTCTTGTATTAAGAGAGCAAAGTATGTCATTGCCACTTAGGAATATTTCGAGAGCAGCAATGACTATTTGTTTTCGAAATACACACAAGACTTTTCTTACCACCACAATAGCAACAGATTCAATGTTTCATTGTATACAAAATGTCATTTAGGTTATGTTTGATTTTTTCTGTTTGAACACACTGTTAACTATCAAACATAACCTCAAACCAAAAGAAATCAGCAATTACTAAACGGCAACAATGACCAACAGCTTGTGGCATGGTTTGCAACAACAGCTGATCTAAAATTGCTATTTGATTTAGCGTGCGGAAATGAACATTGCCGCTTTAGAGCGGGAATGAAACGAACACCAGAAATTAACTGATTTTCCACACGGTTTACACGTGTGGCAATGTGATTATTTCCATGCAGTGGTAGGAAAAACTAAACAGATTACTTGATGACCAAATTTTGAGATTTTTAAATCAAAGAGATCCAACAGGATTAATAGAGAGAGGCAACGTGTATAAACAACTCAAATTATAGACTTTAAGTATAAAATTTATTTTTTAAATTAATATAATACAACAAAATAAACTTAAAATAAGAAAATAGTCAAAACCGAATGCTGAATCCGCGGAAGTCCTGGCGTGCGAGGTACTCGAAGTTGCTGAGGTCGCATCTGTCGATGACGCAACCAGGGCTGCCGGTCTTGGATAGCCACGCCACCCTGCAACACGTGGACGGGGGGGAATCAATCTGGCAAATAAAAATGACATCAGAGTACCACAAAGGCTGAACTCGGGGCTGCTGCTGAAAATAACACAAACTAATTATTATTACTTGGAAAATAATTGATTGGTCAAAGTATAAACAGTCTTTAATAACACTGGTAATATTTTTTTCAACTACATTAAAATTTTTTTTGTATGTTTAAAAAAATGAGATAAATTTGTTGATAATGATCTTCTATGTCTTAGACTACTAATTTGGCAAATATTTTATACATGAATTTTAGATTTTTTTCTCATGATTGACTAGTTCTGGCTGTTTAAAATTTAACTCAAAGGGAACTGTTGGGTCTACGAAGAGAATGTTTTTAGCTTTCCATTAATTGTGATTAAAAATAACTCTTTAAGAGGAATTCACTCGTAAGTTTCCTAATTCTGTTCCTTGAATGCATTCGTAAGCAGTGAATCGATTCTTATAGTGCCTCGCATGCATTTCTTATCAGTTGTCCCTATGAGCAAGATTCCAGGACGTGACTGAGAGTTTCGATCTCAGTGCAGCCAGGACGATAGTGACACTGGTTATCTTAAAATCTACCGGGGGCTGCTCAAACTGCTACGGTATTCGTATTCATTTTGATGATAGTGGTCCATTTGAAATGCTGAAAGAATGTTTTGTCTTCATGGCTATTTCATTGAATTTGAGCACTTCTTAAAAAAATATGTCTTTTCCTTTTTGAGTAATATTTGAACGAAAATACTATATGCACACATTGCACAGCTTAAAGATAATACCAGAAGATGCATTTGAGGCATAGCTATGAGATGAATTAATATATTTAATAACTAAAATAGAGAACATTTTACTCATGATTCAGTCCTAAACAATAAAAAAAGCAACGAGTTGATCTCGCAGCAGTAGGCCTACGCTATCGATTGTGAAGCAAATTTCCAAATTCGACCCACATTTTGACTACGTTTAACTTAGATTTTTAGTCAGTAAGTTAATAAATGACTAATAAAACTATGGTTTTTGATCCGTGTTCGAAAGTAATGAAAACACAAGACTAAAATAACTACGAAAAATTAGTTTGGGTGCACGCACACATACATAAATCAGGAAAATAAGCCTGGAATTTTCTTTCTATTGTCTTTTTCACAATAAAGTCACGTATACTTTTACATAGGTATTGACAATAATTATGAAAATGGCGTAGGGCATTTCGATTCTATCCATAATAAGTGTGAAACTGTTTTTTCAAAGGAAAAATTTGGATACAAATTAGACAAAAATTTAGCAGACCTGTGAATACTCGACATCAAACATTGAGCGAACATTTTAACATTGGAACATTTTAAGTCCTGAGTGGTGAAATATCTCAAGTAGGCAACTACTCATCAGAACGTGTAAGGTGGTCCGAATTTTAAGCCTCCTCCATGTCCGCTAATAATGGTATAAAGAGTATTGGGACCTAGTTTATGCTATACAATTGACAAGCTGTCTTTCTATTATACCTGTCCTATCATGCCTTTCCCAATAATTCCTGTTATACATTTTGCAAGACATCTCAAACTCTGATCAATAAAGCAGCAATAATAATTGGATCCACACGAATATTCTAGATATATATTTCTAACAGACAATATTGCCATGTCAATAGAGAGAGTGCCAATTTTGCTGCTGGCAGGCGGACAACAATGCCATCGGCCTACGAGAATAGACGCAGCCGCTGCAGTCTAAGCCTAAGGAGAGGAGTCAATGCCGATGCTAATTACAGATCTTGGGTCCTTCAAGGTAACGCGTGCAGTTGCACTTCGAATGTAGACGAGTTCTTTGAACGGAGAAATGTCAATTGAGTTGTGGAAAACAATCCAAATTTGGCACAGTCATGATGGAAGAGAAATGAAAGAAATCCTTAGATAGGCCTAGTTCTTATAATTCTTAAAAGATAAACACACCTTAAAGGATGGATACTTATCCATCTATCTATCTCTACTTATTTAATACGGTAAGGATTTTTTTTGTAGAGAACTCCTCTTAACGATTTTCAAGTTTTTGGTGTCTTTGGATAGGGCTTGGTCTAGTTGATACCCTCCAAAAATTGATGAGAATCGGACTTAAATTAAAGGCGCTATCCATAATTGAAATGTTCCCATTAGAATAACATTGGGATTGGGTCAAACATTAATACATATGTTAATGTTCAGCTGTAAATAGGCATGGTTTTATTCAATTGCAGGAATGGATAGTCACAATATTAGATTAGACAGTTATAATTTATTTATTTAGAATTTTATTGATTTATTTGGTTACGTGAACTAAATGTAATTTATGCTCGACTTCGAGCAACTTTTACACTAGTAACAAATATTGAAAAGGCATTAAGATGTGTTGTCAATGTATTAGGGTATGCGATTCAAAGGCAATTCATCCAAGGTATAGTATCTGAAACCCTGGACTAGTTTGAAGTTTTGACCATCAACAACATCACAGATTCTAGACTAAATACAATTTTCATTGTGCTATTATTAACTGTCGTATGCTACCCAGGAACAGTTCAAATTTAGATAGTAACAAGTGCAGTGTTTGTATCGGATCCCATAAAAAATGTCACTAGTGTAGATAGGCATTCAAAAAAAAGTTGGGCCTAATTCCAAAGGACAAATGGCTTTGTTCCTAAGAACAAAATAAAAATTGCTTGAATGACCAATGGGTCCACTTCAAAATCATCCCAAAACTTTTGAAATACTTTCTCTGTACCAAAGAATTAACCTTGCATTGTACAGTTATTTACTGGCTCGTGCTTTGTTTACACTTTCCTTTTGTTTTCTGACTCTTTGTTTACGAGGAATAACAATCACTGACTGCTTCAACAGGACGTTTCTGCGGTATTTACAAATAACAAGTAAGTTAAGCAATTGTTAGAGCAATGCTGCCAACTAAACATAATTATTGGCGTGCTCATCAAGACAGGCTAGCCAACATTGTAAGTTGCTTCATCCCTCATTGAGCGACAGCGGTTACTCCACTTTTGACGTAGAAACGGACAGCCTGTCATTTTGACAGCCACGTGCTTTCAATGTCAAATATATTTGAAGATAGTTGCCAATTCCAGATTTAGTGAGGGCTATTTCCCTTCAATATAATGTGTATAGAGTAATTATACTTTCAGTAATAATGTTAAAATGAGAATTTTAGATGGGGAATTCTCTCTCGTTGGTCTGCGAAACAAAACAAAAATGATAATTATGATATATGGATGTTTGTCAGTATATTTAGGGTGTAAAAAACTTTAGATTACTGAAACTGAGAGATTTCTTTAATAATAAAACCTACTGATTCAACTGTTTGAAATCTCAAGGACAAGTTTTTTTCTAATTTGAGAAGCTTATTGACTATGGAAGTTAACTATCCACTTAAAAAGTTCAGTAAAGATAGATTATTAAATTTATCTGTTCATTACTGTATTTTGAAATAGGGTTGAAAATAATCTCATACCTTAATCTTCTATCTATATGTTTTTTCCGCTTTGCTGAATTAGGTTGAGTGAAAATTAAAACAAATTTTGAATCCTTTCTTGATTTTCATATATGTATTTTGCTTCAAATTTTGGAATAACTTGGTTGGGAATCATTTCGACTTAGCAAAATTATACCAGCGCTTTGAAATGCAGTTTTTTTAATGAAGTTTGGAAGAATTTTAGCAGCCAAATTAGACGTAACATACATTACTTGTTATTTTTCCTAGATGATTGATGAGATTTTTAAACACTGCAACTTGAACAATGTTTTCTCAATTGTATTTAGTAAGACTAATTCTGGGCGATACTGTTGTGTTATAAATGTAAGTAAATCGCCTCTTTGATCAATCTGACAAATCTATCTTCAATTTAACGCTCCCTTTAGCATATTCTTGTTGTATTGCCAATATTTTAATCGTCATTTAAAAGATTAAGCACAAAACTGATGTAAATATAGTAAACAAATCCGAAATAAATGCCACTTAAAATATTTTCATCAGAGAAAAACGCTAAAAGTGCCATTAAAACTTGCAATTATGTTCCAACACAGAAATTTGGAAGATTTAAAATGTGTAAACGTTGTGTTGTTTGTACTCACATCTCCTCGATGTTGGGTTTGGTTCCCTGCAGCTTGCCAACGATGGTCCCTCTCTTGCTGTTCTTCACCCAGCCGCCTATACCGAGCTCGACGCACTTCTCCTTGCAGTACTTGGTGAAATACCGGCCTGCGGGGTGAAATTAAAATGGTTAACTGTTAGCCATTGATATGGCATATCGTATTGATAGTATTATATGGGTTTGTTTAGGTAGGCTTTACAAACTCATCCTTTTTAAGATCATGTAGAAGAGAGGTCGGATGTACTGCTTGATTGTAAAATGAGCTTTAAACTTTGAAAATGTATGAAAGTAGAACTTACAGATTTGGTTTCAGAGCCAACTTGTAGGACTGTATATCAAGTTTTAGCCATACATAGGTTAAAGGAACTTGTGCAAAATGTAGATGTGCTTAGCGGTTTGGCCGAATTCTCCTTATTACTAGTAACAACTAACAACAATAACACATAGTTGGCAAAGTTGTTTGATTCCGAATCCCACCAACACAAGCTTTAGTTGCAGTTACTCTAAACCGCTGCTTTCATTGGAGCGTTCTAGCTTTTGTTAGGAAGATTTCTTCAGGTTATTTCCTCACCAAGTAGACACAGAAAAATTAAAATAACAGGGCTGTACTTTGTGATTGATAAATGTTTTGTTTCATAGAACTTTTTCTTTGCAATCCGAAACATACAGTTTAGCACGTTCCAATCAAGCGGATACAATTTTAACGTAATTGTCTTTGGCACTAAAGGGCTCGCACAGGCGAGATTTGGAACTAGCCAACTTTGCCAATTAATTATGTATTGTTGTTACTGATGGATAACGAGATTCCGGCCGAACAGCCAATCACGTGTTTGCTTCTAAACATACATTTTGCGCAAGTCCCTCAAAGGATTTAAGAAAAGGAAAGGGTGAGAAAAGGGAAGCAGACGGCTAATTTACCACTCAGAGGGACAAATCCTGTAGAGACAACGGATTTTCATGATTAAGCAGGTTGTCCACTCTACCCTCTGGCCGAGTTTACCCTCTGTTTACTCTACCCTCCACACTCGAATATGGATTGATTAGACCATGAAGGAATGAAGTTAAAAGACTTACTGTGTGTTAAAAATTTACTTTTCCCAATAAATCATAACTACAATCACAAATATAATTCCCCTCAATGAATTTGTATGTATTTTCAAAGTTGTAAAGTCCTTTTTCAAACACTCAGAATTATCGGGGAGGGGGAATGTAAGTTGTTTACCATTTCTGATATGACATTGGCCTTTCTTATTTTCATTCACTGTTCCATATCCGCCAATAATTTTACTTTACTTTGCTATATGATACTTTTTTTTAATTTCTTTTGTGAAACTATTTTCTACTTTTGCAGGTTATCTTATGAAAAATTGATAAGTATGTTTTTTGGAAATCTTGTTAAAGATCTAAAAATTTTTGTTCACAGGTTTATTGCATCCTCTTACATCTATCTATGAATGACAACATCTAGATCAGAATTAAATTTAAGAAATTAGTCTACACCCCTTGTTATTTATGAATAGAAGAAACAAAATAAGCTACTAAAAAGTTACTGTGGTAGGGTTTTGACAAAAGATCTAATTTGGGAGAGCGATAAACTCCAGTTCTATGTAATTTAAAACTGTAACTGTTGACACAATTTGACATGTAAACTTACACATTTTAATTTATGTACAATCACCTAGACAAGGTATGCATTATTTATTGCAATTATAGAAGTATGTATAATTCAGGTTTTGTAGGTTTAAGGTTTGTATCGTTGTAAGTTTTCATTCTTGCCTGTTGCTTGACTAACAAATATTACAATTATTCACTCTCATTAAATAATTAAATAAAAAAAATCAATTGAGGTTCTAATAGTCTTAATAATATAATAATAAAATAAACGTAAAGAGATAAATGTACTTTAACATTTTGAACTGGTTCTTCAACGATATAACTAAAAGACCGCTTTACTCTTTGCGTACAATCGAAAATAGATAGACCCACGTGACAGCGACATTGGCAAAGGAAGCCTGCGTAAATCTCCGAACGAGTGGCTGTACTTTTATCCGGCAATTTAAATCTCAGACGGTTGTTCGAAACAAAAGTTAACAAAAATGCCAAATCCTAATTAAATGGCTGTTTTAGTTTTCGAAATATTTTTCCAATAGAAAAATTTTTGTAACTCAAATTTATGAACAACAACCCTAAATCGTCCACTTACAAACGTACTTTGATCGTAGTCAATTAGGTGAATGTGACTGAGTATCATGTCCTATAAACAGTATTTTAGTTGACTTTCACCCTGGCACATTAACCTTGGTATAGAGGTTCAAAATTTAAATTCAGACCTCAGAATATTTAAGAAGTTAAGAAGCTATATTATTGGCAAATGTATAGTTATTAAATGGAAGAATTTTACGATATAAAAGAAATAGTGTAATGAATTTCAAATTATTGTTAGATATAATACATGAATTTTGATGTACACGCTAATTGTGTTGACACTCCAGATAAATAAAATATTGGTTGATTTGTTTCAAAACAAATAAACTTTTAAGTAAAAAACTTAAAACTTTTTTTGCAAAAGTATTTGTAAAAAAGGAACACTTAGTAACAAACGTTGTACACATTCCTTGTCTATACCAGGTTAAATACATTTGGCAATACATGTAATAAAATTATTATCTAGAGATTAGTAAACATAAAAAAGCAATTCTTATCTGGGTATGGTTATGTTTTTAAACCAATTTGAATACACCCCACTTGCCCAAATAGCAGCATGACACCACCGCATTTGGTATACACCCATGAACTTGACCTTAACCAAAAACTTGACTCCATCAATGAACTTGACCCCATCTTACCTTGAACTTCCCCGAAGACCTCGAACTCCAAGGAAACTATTTGTTGGCCGTCCGGCCCCATCGCGCGTCGCCGATCCACTGCCAGCGGAGACGCCGACCATCGACGTCGCGACGCCCCCCTCCTCTTAACCCCAGAAAACAACACTCGATGTCTCAAAGGCTGTCAAGTGCATAAACGGAAATTAATATTTTACCTACCATAAGCACCAATTTGTTTTGTTTGAATGTGGTGTTGTAAAAATACACCATTTGTTTATGCGATGTTATATAGTAATAAGGCATATTTTTATGGTAGCAACAATGGTAGTATCATTTGGCCGTCCCCTCACCAAACTTGACACTTGACATCTCCTGGTTTCTTTCTTCGGGACTATCTTAAATATGTATAGAGAAGGAAAATACGTCAGGAAAAATAGTACATCTGACAACAAAATAAAATAATCTGACAAAGAAATGATTTTAAAAAATACAAGGATAACTTCTTGATTAGCATTAAACGTGCTGGTACTGATATTCAGGTTGAAATAATAAAACGTCTTCCAACACTACTCGATATATTTACACTTATACTGTAATTGTTTACAAGACGGTAAATATTTACCGTCTTGTAAACAATTACAGTATAAATGTAAATATATCGAGTAGTGTTGGAAGACGTTTTATTATTTCAACCTGAAAATACAAGGAGTGATGATTTAAAGGTGTCAGCAAGGCGTATTTGGTTTTGCAATAAAATAAGGCCCGGCGATTGAAAGTAATTTGTTACAGTTAATAGAAACAGATCCTACATTAACTTACTTGTAATCGTAAAGAGTTGTACTCAACTTGATATGGCAATAAAGCACTTAATTAAATTTGATTTGCCGTCTTCTCTTAATACCGTATATGGATATTTTGCTGTGAAAATTTAAGAAATAAATTTGTGCTTACATCATCTTGTAATTTTGTTGGCGATTCCAAGTGGCAACCAAAAATAAATATTTCACCATGTTTGGCAAGGTTTAGAAAGAACTAAATTTAAAATGTTTTTGGAAAACTTAAAACACTTTGCATAAATTACTAAGAAGTATTTTCGTGTCAGACAAATTAAATCTAAATTAAAGCCACGAACTTTCACCAGTCTGAACTTCTTGGTCAACAGAATGTTAAATCTTTCTTATAAGTGTAAGCAATGTGAATAAAGAAGATTCGATGCACTCTGCCAAATGCTCTTACATTCCTTTGGACATCACGTATGTTTTCATTTGCCAGGTGCATCTTGCGTGCGTAGAATGTAGATGATTCGTACTTTTAGATGCGCTGTTTTGATGGTGTTACCTTGTGAAGATAAACAAAGAAAGGGAATAGTCATTGTTAATACGGAAAACCCAGGAGTAATGGAAATTGGTTGTTGATTGTTCCTTAAGATAAATGATACGAGTATAACTGTTGAGATTTTTTAAATATTGAAATATAACGTGGCATTAGATTTTGGTTTCAATAAAAAATTGAAGTTGTATTGGTAAGGTCCATGGTTCATGTAAAAAGTCCAATTGCCTATTCTGATACCACAGTTGCCCATTTTTACTTATTTAGAATTTTTCTCACAAAGTCATTTAAAAAGAAAGTGTAGGCAAACACTTGTAAAATAACAGAATGCTGAAGAGCAGTCCAAATCAAAGTTAATGTAAGATAACAGCAGTATTAAATATAACTTTTCACAATCCACAAACCGAGAAACCAAAATTAGTTTCCATTTATCGTTAAATCTCTTCCAACACTTTAAAGAAAGGGGTTTCTCTCACTGAAATGAGTTGTTCTCAAAGCTGTAGTATTAAATTGTTTTGCCAACTCATCGCATTAACTGGTCAGATTACAACGTATGAATTTTCTAAGGAAGTATAATTATGTTTACTGTCTTTAATTTTGAAAATTAGGAAGATAGTCTAAACATTGAATTTATTTTACTTAAATTTACATAGAATAAAAAAATAACTTCATCAATGATTATCTTATAGTACTCTAAAAACTATTTTTATTTCAATTCTCCAGATTGTTGTTCTTCCTAATTTTTGGTCCTTCGAGCCGGATATAAACCATATTGTCAGTTACTACTGTACATAGCTTATACCTCCAAGTGTATACATGTACCTGGATTTGCTTTCCCTTCTGTCATCATGATGAATGAAGAATAGAATGTAGTGTGTATGTGCACCAAATATACAAACCAAAATATCTCTAATACTCTCAAACGTTACCGCCGCAGTTCCTTCCGACTCCCCGTTCCCGCCAATTCCCGGAGGTGTTTCCTCAGTTTCCCCGGTTTCCTGGTCTCACGCGCCCCTCCCCCACAGTCCCTGATTGTCCTGTCCGGTCCCCAATGGCTGCTTTGTTCTCTCGTTGTCGACAATTGTGGCAGTGTTTTTGCAGTCCGGCAGAAAAGTGTTGCCAACATGCAATGTCAACAAAGCGTAAAAAAGGGGAATTATTTGGGACATACTTGCTAGTGATGGTTCAACATCGACTTAAAGGAAGCCGCTGTTGTTGAAGGGATTAAAGATTCTTTCGAGATGAGCCTTGATAAAAATTTAGCCTCATAGAAGTTTAATAGCATATACATTTCACAGACGTCTTGCCTGCAAGGATTGATTTATGAACCGATCGATGTTGTAGCCAATCACAAGAGAAAGATTTTTGGTACAGTACTTCCTAGTCGGGAAAGTAAAAATTCTTTGAAAAAGAATGTATCGTCTGATTCTTTTTTTTGTAAACACCATATTGTTTTGCTTAGAAAGAGTTATTTTTTCGCACATCCCTTACACTTTACCACAAAGTTTGGCTAAAGTAATAAAAACTACGAATGGTTTAATATTGTTGAATTTTTTATTACAATTAACTGTTTTCTAAATGTTTACAAAAAACCGGGACCATTCCGGTCAAACCGGGACGTATGGCATGTCTACTTTTAGCCTCCTCGTAAGGTGGTTAAAGGCCTATTTTCCCAGACGCGTCTCTTGCGTCTATCGCTCCGTACGCGATCTGAAGAGGGGTATTTTAAAATATCAATATAAAAACACCTACGTTCTGATGAGTTCAATTTTTCTGAGTTTTCCAAGCTTGATGTTACACAGTTCAACTTCGTGCTAATTTTAATCGAAAAATGAGTTGTACCGTCCTTTAATAAAAAAACCCCATATCCCATAACAGCAGAAGAAAAGCTTGCTCGAACTTTAAGATAAGTTTTAATCGTTTAGTGAAAAAGTATATTCAAAAATTTCTACCTCCTTTCATTTTATTAATAAAAAGAGAATACATTTTAAATCATAGATCAAAAGGTTTTGAACCTTTTAGTTTGGTTAGGGGGGAAAATAAATAACAGCATTTTTAGAACATAGTTTTTATACAGTGTAATTATCAAACCTATTTACAACTGGGAAAAGTAACAAAAAACCTCAAAAACATTAATTATTATTATCATTTCTTTTTTTAAGGCTCACGAGACGCGTCTGGGAAAATAGCTGTTGTTTATACCAAGCTTATACTGTATATCTTGTTTACGCATTTAGGTTTTGGTAACAACTCTCTAATTGGTTCATGTTTATTCGAACGATTTTCTGATTGGAAACGAGATGTCCCAGGGTTAAGGTTAATGCTTATTTCAATTGTTTTACCCTTGAAGATTTTATGCAAAAAGTATGATATATAAAGGCCTATTGCTTGATTGCCTAGGATTGTTGATTGTCATACTTCAAATAGATTATTTCATGCTATAGAAGCAATTTAAAACACCTCAACTAATTATGATTCGATTATTAATTTATAGTTTTATTTGTTTTAAAGATTGCCTGAAACTTAAATAATATTAAAGTTAGTCCAAAAGGTGGACCGTTTGCAGGTACCATATTCATTCCCTCCGGGGCCCGATCCACTGGAGTGTTGATAAAAATAGAATATCTAGACCAAATACGCGTTCAACTTGATATGTTATGCCCTCGTTAAGTTGTGATCTTATTTATCAAACACTCGTTGCATCCTACTCCTCCACCTCAAAATATTGCGCAGATCTTCTAAACCAGATTTTTAACTAGAATCTCTAGTTCTTCTAAAAATAGCATCTATAGTACATGTGGTCGATGAGTCGTCCTAAGTTAAACACATTTTTTTATCTGTGTAAAGAACTTACATGTTTGTCACGATATGTTCACTGTTTTGATAGAAAAATTATACTGCTAGTTCTACTACAGCATTTAAATAGTATAGGTTTTTTATCATTTTTTTAACTTTTGGGAATATGTCTGTATTTAAATACATTTTCTTAGACACCGATGGAATTTCAGGTGATTATTTTAAGGCGAACATTAGTGAAGGTGAGTGTGATAAAGCAATTAGGTATTGGCAAGTAAAGTAAGTACATTTGAAGTAAGTAAGCTCGTGATTACATTTTCAGGTACCAACATTTGGTATGACCAACTGAACAATTAGACTACTTGAATTATATTTTTTAACGCTATTTTTAGAATTTTTTGGTATACCGTACAGTTTTGCCAGCTGGATGGTTAGGGCATTGACTTCTGTCCAAGTTTCCTTTGGGGGTGAAAAAAGGGGTTTATACACCCTGGGATCAATACCTATTCAAATTTTAGGGATGTGGACCACTTTAACTGATTATATTGAATAATCATATTGGTAATATTACAAAGTGAGTTAGCGGACTTAAACTCGTAAATGTATGAAACGTACGTGCGAATTTAAGTAGCATCTAGTTTAAACAAGCAAGAAAAATGTTTATAACATGTTAAGACTTATATGCATTTTAACTTAAATGCACAAAACGTTGATTTCACAAAAACATGAAAAATTTGCATTCAAATGCTCTGGAAGAACGTAAAGTTCTTGTAGCCTATTAATTCAAAAATTTATGTATAACATATTGTCGGGTAAAGAAACAGAACTATAACAATCAATAACAGACATTAGAAACTAAGTAAAAGGAAGCTATAATTTACAAATCAGCAATAAAAATTATGCCAAATTGACTGTCTTAGCCACCCAAATAAACAGTTATTGCCAGCGGCGCAGCCGTTTGAACGGTAATATGCCAAAAGTAAATCGAAATAAATTAACAGACAGCAACAGCATATCCCGTCAGAAGGCTTGCCAACTCCGGGGGCATTGTTTCAAAATAGCGGACACAGTGTCGCCACGCCTATAGAGATGAAACTGAGGAGTATACGAATATAACTGGTACAGTAAACACATTTTCAAAGATTTAAAACTTACATAATTTTAGTTGTCCTTTACTATCATACGCTTTTTTTCATTTCTATGACTAGAATGGGAAATTAATTAATTGTCACGGACGAAGTATTTATGAAATTCCCTCAAAGTTGATATGGAAATTATCTCCAAAGTAAAGGTTAACTGTAAAATCAGTTATAAATAAATTAAAAGATTTGTTTATCTAAGTAGATCTCTACTTTTTAATTGCTAGGACTCCTTGGATGGGGTTCCCATCTGCCGCGCACGGATGCAAGGATTTAGAATCTCTGTGTTTGTCTCCCCAGTTGTAAGCCGATTTAAAATATTTTGTGTCATTATTTTCGTAAAATAATTTTGTACCGCACTATAATCTTAAAATTTTTATATTGATTTAAATTACTAAGCAGGGTGCTTGCTAATAATGTTGAAATAAGCGTTTTTGTATAAAGTTTTAACGCATTAAAAACAATTTTTAGAGAAATAATGAGATTATACGTGGGTACAATATAAGAATTAGAACAAGAATCTGCAATAAGATTGGTAAAAAGCTTAAAGATAACGATGCAAGAAGGGAGATGCGTCAACAAATTCAAATCAATTTTTTTACATTGTGCTTGGATTCTAGCTCCAAATCATTACATAATAATACACGAGTATTTGACAGCATTTTAGAAACATTGTAAGTTGGTGCTGATTTGAAGTTCACCAGAGATCTTATCGGTACATTCTTGTTGTTTTGGGATTGATTTAAAAACTGTTGCTTTTGAGTTTAAAGTGTTCATCAGAGGCCTATACGTATACAGTCTTTAGATATTACTTAATTACATTTCTTCATGACATCTGATAACTCTCGCTGGTATGTTTCTGTAGGGCCTTTCTTCAATTCCTTAAAATTGTTGTCCCGAATAAAATCTTCTGTCTTCTTAATGTAATCATTTCGGTCCATTATTACGATGGCGTTTTATTTTGTCAGCTTTCAATGCAAGTGCCTTCAAGTTTCTTCTTTAACTCTTTACATCTCTTCGATTCTTCTTTCCTTTTTTGATTACATTTTATGACCTTAGTTGGGCAATCTGTAGTTATATCTTGTCGCACTGAACATAGGTTCACGTCTTTCAATATCCGAACGTTCGCTTCAATATCTGTAGCTGTCCTATTGTTTCTTATCATCAATGTTTCAGTTCATATTCAAGTACTTCAATTTCTTCTTTCTCAAACTGTAGGTCTCTTAAGTTGATTACTCGCTTCTGGAAGTTGTGGTTGGATTTTTCATCTTCAATTTCTTCATTGCTCTTGTCTACTTGAGCAAGGTTGTCTAGTTTTCTATTGATTCTCGTGTATTTACTTTCCATTAGTTCTTCTATTTCATCTGATACTATATCGTAAATTATCCCCCATGCTAGAAATCCAAATTTCTCTTGAATTTTTAAATGTTTAAGTTTTTAAATGTAAATTTTTTAATTGTAGACTAAGTTCATCTTTTTCCTTATAACCTGTGTCACGTTTCCAGTCTTGTTAAAGACGGCAAATTTAGATGATCTTCTTCATTCTTCATATCTTCTTCATTTTTCAAGGTAGTCTAAGGTAGTCTGGCTGAAGAGTCTACTTTGGTTCTTTATTTTCTTCAAGATTTTAGTTCTCATTTCATCGATGAGGTTAGTGCGTAATCCATTGGCACGTACAATCTATATCTGTATTATCTATATATAAGCGAAATCCCACTCACTGACTCATCACGAAATCTCAGGAACTACCAGACGGATTTACTTGAAACTTTGAAAATAGGTTCGTCTTGCCTCCTAGGTGCTCACTAAGAAACGATTTTGCAAAATTCCTACAGGGCTCCGCCCCACACGTCTTCAAAGTTACCATGTTATTCTTATGGAAGCAACATTTTTGTATTGGAACATATGATTACATTAAGGAATATTAATTTTGTAAACAGCTGTTCTCATTTAAATTATTGGGGGTAGTAGGGGGTATTAAAAATTGGTAATAAAAAACTAGAGGATAGTTGCGGCGAGTGAGCTTAGCGAAAAAGTTAAAGCTGACGCTGAGTGATTACTGACTGACTCATGAAATCTCAGGAACTACCAAACGTATTTACTTGAAACTTTAAACACAGGTTCATCTTGCCTCTTAGGTGCTCACGAAGAAATGATTTAACAAAATTCCTTCAGGGCTCCGCCCCACAGGCTTTCAAAATTTCATAACGTGATCCGCATGGCCAATTTTAAATACAAATTAGGAAATTTGGAGTGATCTCTTTTTTCTTATGTTCTAAAAAATAAATAAATAATTGTTTTAAACATCTCCTTTAGGGCTCCGCCCCACAGAAGCTCACAATTACTGTATAGCCTACATGTTGAAATTTGACATGGACGATTCCCTTTGCTTATAGATACTTATTAAGAAACTGTTTTGAAAATATAGTTTTTGAAGCACTTTAGGGATCCGCCCCACTGGACTTCAGAATTACTTTAGGGCCTCCGGGGTTGACAATTGCCATGGACGTTTGGTTTGGTCATGGATGCTCCTTGAGAAACGATTTTGAAAATATAGTTTTCGAATTTCTTTAGGGCTCCGCCCCACAGGACTTCAAAATTACTTTAGGGCCTCCGGGGTTGATATTCGACATGGACTTTTCTCTTTGCTCATGGGTTCTCACTAAGAAACGGTTTTGCAAATACAGTTTTCGAAGTTCTTTAGGGCTCCACCCCACATGATTTCAAAATTACTTTTGGGCCTCCGGGGTCGATATTTGACATGGACGTTTCTCTTTGCTCATGGGTGCTCACTGAGAAACGGTTTTGCAAATACAGTTTTCGAAGTTCTCTAGGGCTCTGCCCCGCAGCTTTTGGGCCTCCGGGGTTTTAATTTGAATCGGACGTTCCTCTTTGCTCATAGTTACTTACTAAGAAATAATTTTGCAAATTTCCTTTAGGGCTCCACCCCATAGAATCTCAAGATTACCATAGATTCTAGGGGGTATAAGTTTAACTTGGATGTTACGTTTTGCTAACAGGTGCTCACTACGAAATGGTTTTGTAAATATAGTTTTTTAAGTTCTCTAAGACTAAGAAACAGTTTTGCAAATGTAGTGTTTTATGTTCTTTAGGGCTCCGCCCCACATGACTTCAATATGACTGTTGAAATTTGAACTTACTACAGGGTTGAAATTTGATATGGTCGTTCCTATTTGCTCATAGGTTCTCTCGGCCTTTTCTATTTAAGAAACCTTTTCTCACTAAGAACAGGTTTTGCGAAATTCCTTCAGAGCTCCACTCACACTACTTCATTGTTTCAATGTCATTCTTAAGGAAGTATATTTCGTTGCTCTTTAAAAAGATTTTATTACCTATAAAATAAATTCAATCACGGGCGAAGCCGTGACGGGCAACAGCTAGTAGTCTTATATTTCTTCTTGATCATAATGCTTGATCATATGATCTATATACTTAATTTCTGCTTGTTCTTTGGTCTTCTTTGCTGCAACGGAGTTTCCTTTCAACTTTATTTTTGCATACTGAGGTGTTACTTTGGACAATCCTAATTAATAAATACCTGCAAGATATTTATATATATCTATATTATAATTAATATTAATAAGCAAACTTATATTATAATTAATTAATATTATAAGTATATATTATAATTAATTAATTATAATATAAGTAATTAATTATCTATATTATAATTAATTAATATTATAAGCAAGATCCCATTTCGATATGACAAGCCGTGTCTAAATAGAATGATTAATAATGTTAATGTAGGTTTGAAACAGCTAATCAACAAATATCCTTTTGCATCCCTATTACCTCTATATAAGCTGAATAGAAGTACTTATACAAAACATGGTCTCCATTTCAATTTAAGAGGCAAAAAGCAATATAGTAAATTACTATGTAACCAAATACTACACAAATATAAAAATATGCAGAATATCTCTAATTTTCCTCCAGACCATGAATGTAATTCACCAGATAACTTAAACCCTGACTATTTAGATTTAGGGATAAACACAATGGAAAAATTCATTAAAGAAAATAACATTAAACATGACACCCTAATATTAGGAGATTCCTTATTGGAGCATTTACATATCGATGACGCACATGTTAAAGTGTTTCCTGGGATAGGGAGTGAACAGCTAACAAAGAAATTAGAAGAATTAAAATTTGAATTTCAACATAAGATAGAAACAATAATTTTACATGTTGGAACGAATGACATGAAAAGGTATAAATCATCGGACAAGGTTATGACTGAAATCTATCACACTGTAAATAATATAAAAAAGAAATTCCCAAAGTCAAGATTGATTGTAAACAGTATAATTTTAAGGAGAGACATTCCTGTAAATCTTTTAAATGAAACAAATAACAAAATATGCAACTTAAGTGAGGACCAACAATTTGTATACTTCAATATAAATAAATTTATAGATGACTCTTGTTTAGCCAGAGATGGTGTACATTTAAATGGGAAAGGTGTTCATATAATTAAAAAAACATTGAAAAAATTGATTGTACTTTGTAAAAACCAGGAAAACTAAAAGGAAGTATCGGTGATGTAATTGACTTAAATAGAAATGAAATCTATAAAAATATAAACCGTAAAAAGGAAAATATGGATATAATGCACCTCAACGTAAGAGGAATGGCTGAAAAAATAAATGACTTGATTATTATTTTAAATGAAGAAATTAGAAACATAAAAATACTAGTGCTTACAGAGCACTGGATATCTAAAGAAAGTTATGGACTTTTCAATACTTTTCCAGATTTCAAATTAGCATCTAGCTTCTGTCGTGATAAAAATGAGAGAGGCGGTAGTTGTATTCTTCTTCATATTGATTTGTTCAAACAATCTTTGGAAAGACTTGATTTAGTTTCCTTGTCAGTTAAATATGTATGTGAAATATCTGCTGTCGAGATTAATGAATTGAATATTCTATGTGTTTGTATTTATAGAACTCCTTACAAAAATAATTTTGAAATTTTCATGTCCCAACTAGAAACTTTACTTTTGACAATGTTCAAAAGTTTAAATACATTTAAGAGAAGAGTGATACTAGCAGGAGACTTCAACATTGATCTTCTCCAAGAATCGAGTCAAAAAACCCAATTTCTCTCACTGTTAGCATCATTTGGCTTAAATCCCAATATTATAACTCCGACCCGAATAACTCACCATTCTAAATCATGTATAGATAACATATACACAAATTTTGATGTAAGTAATGCTTTTACTTTAAACCCAGGATTATCTGATCATTATTTACAGTCAATAACTATTGAAAAGAAACAAGAATATCATAGGGAAAAAATTACCAAACGAATTTACTCTGAAAAAAACATTGACAAACTGAATACTGGGTTACAAAATGCAAACTGGGATGCTATATATGAGAAACCAGTAAATTTTGAAAACTGTAATAATGTAATTAATGAAACGTATAAAATATTTATTGACACTTTTACAGATATACTTGATGAAAATATCCCAATGAAAATAATATATACAAAGAGAGACGAAAAAACAAAAAAATGGATGACTTCAGAAATTAAAAAATTAAGTTTGCTAAAGAGACAATACTACATACTGTACACTAAAACAAATGAAAAAGAAACTTTAAATATGTATAACCACATTAAAATCCGCCTAAGGAAATTGGTAAGAGATAGTAAGATTAAAGCGAATGGAGTGTATATAAATGAATCTAATAATAAAGCAAAAGCTATTTGGTCTATAGTTAAAAATGAATTGGGTACTAAAAACATCAAAAATGAAAATGAAGAGAAATCTTTTTCTCCTGATATCGTAAATCAATATTTCCTTGATATCACAGATTAAACCTCTCCCCAAATATCGATGAAGCAGAGTTGAAATTGAAAAATTACAAAGAAAGTATACCTTGTTCAATGTATTTGGCACCCACTACTGAAAAAGAAATCCAAAATATAGTTAAAAATCTACCAAATAAAACATCAGTTGGCTATGATGGAATATCAGTTAGTGTTTTAAAAAAATGTATAACATCAATTTCACCTTGCTTAACTTATATATTTAATCAATGTTTGCAATTTGGAATATTCCCAGATCTTCTAAAACAATCAACAGTAGTCCCAATAAAAAAAAATCCAAAATTAAAAAATCTTGATAATTATCGGCCAATATCTTTACTTCCAGTTCTCTCTAAAATTCTAGAAAAAATCATATATGAAAGACTCGTAAGCTTCATTTCACAAAACAAAATTTTAAATGAAGAACAATTTGGTTTTAGAAAAAATAGATCCACTCTAGATGCTTTAACAAATTATGTAAGTATAATATCCAAGAACATAGAAAATAAAAATTATATTTCTACAATACAATGTGATCTCACAAAAGCATTTGATAGCATAAATCACAACATACTATTAAGAAAACTTGAAAACTTTGGGATAAGAGGAATTGTTATTGATTTTATTTCATCATATTTAAGAAATAGAAAACAAAGAGTCAGCATAAGAACAAAAAACCATACAATATCAAACTCCCAATGGCAAATAATCAATATAGGGGTTCCTCAAGGATCAATATTGGGTCCATTATTATTCAATCTCTATGTTTCTGACTTACCAGCAAATATAAAATACGGAAAAATTTTACAGTATGCAGATGACACTTGTGCGATTGTATCAGCCAAAAGTCAAGAAGAGTTGAAATTGAAATTAAACTACACAATTTTAAATATAAATGAATGGTTTAAAATAAATGGATTATGCCTTAATTGTAAAAAAAACAAATATTATATGTTATAAAAACCATAAATTAAGTGAAATAAAGGAAATACACTGTGAAAATAAAAAGATTCCAGTAGTAAAAAACTCAACCCTCCTTGGTATAAAAATTGATGAAAAATTTTCATGGAACACCAACGTCGAAAATATAGTAAAGAAATTAAATTCAGTATGTTTTAGTCTAAGAATCCTTTCAAAATGTGTGGATAGACATATTCTAAAAATGTGTTATTTTGCTTACTTTCAAAACACTTTAAATTATTGTATACCAGTATTTTTCAATTCTTCCATAAAAAATCAGATAAAAATTTTTAGAATACAAAAAAGAGCTATCAGAATTATAAATTATGTACACCATTTGGAACATTGTTATGATTTATTTAAAAATAACAGAATTTTAACAGTATTTGGCTTGTACATTTATGAAATGGCAAAATTTTATTTGAAGAATAAAGAATTCATATATGAAGAATGTAAATATGACTACCAGACCAGAAATTCAACGTTAATTCCTACAAAATTCCATAGAACAGTTTTATATGAAAAATCTCCCCATGAAATATCACGGAAAATTATAAATTTTATTAAAACAAATTATAAATTAGAAATAAAATCATCAAAAGAATTGAAAGTGTTAAAAAATTTACTTGAGGAAGAACCTTTATATTCACTTGAAAGTTTTTATGAAAAAAGAAGAACCCAAATAATTTATATTGATGAATAAGAAGAAACCATATGGAAGAAATTAGCATACAAAACCTATTATGTATTATAAATTTAAGTTAGATTAAGTATGCCTAACGCATGTTTACATGTCTGAGGTGAATAAATTTTATTATTATTATTTATTATCTGCGATCTCCATGTGGACTTTAATTCTAACTTCTCTATACCTCAATGGTAGTTGTGCTTGACTGGCATCACGAAATAACTTCTTGATTAGCATTATACGTGTTGGTGTTGTTACTAAAGTTGAAATAATAAAACGTCTTCCAACACTACTTGATATATTTACACTTATACTGTAACTATATACAATACGGTATTTATACCGTCGAGGATCTTATTTACCGTCTTGTACTGTATATAGTTAAAGTATAAGTGTAAATATATCAAGTATTGTTGGAAGACATTTTATTATTTCAACCTGAGTAAATTAAATACCAAAATAAACAGTGCATGAAATATGTTAAGTTTATTATTATTAATAAACTTCCCTTTTTAGAGGACGTCCATTTAGCTAGTTTTAACTAATTACAGAAATAATAAAAGGACATTTGCAAATGAAAAAGATAGGCTGGTAAAAAAATTATAATTTTTGAGATAATGTGTGAAAGAAAAATATAATGGGAAAAGGGGCGGTTGTATCCTTATTGGTTCAACTTACAATGTCTTTGTTTTGTAATGTTTGTTTTAAGCTACTTTTCCGTCCCAACTGATCAATTTACATTAGATAACTCGATGTCACCTTAAGTGGTCTTATCTATAGTATGTTTGATTATATGTTAAGACGTAATTATAGTTACTGTACTCTTAAACAGCTTTTAAATATTATAGCTTTCTACGTTTAAAAAGTTTGGTCAACTTCTCACTATGTACTGTATTACATTATTATATCGATCTTTAGGTCATGTAAAAATTGGTATGCTCCTCGGAAATTTTTCCATTTGTTTTCGCCGATTTCCCTATGGGCCCATAGGGAATACGCTTTTACGGTAGTAGTCCCGGTAAGACCTAACCCGGGACCATGGTACTTTTTTGTTTTAAGGTCCTTGGAAGCTTAAAACACCTTTCGTTCAAGTCCATATAATATATATGTGCCCGTTTACACGATAACTTTTGAAAACCCTTAAATATCGATTAAATATATTATGGAGGTATAGGGTAGCGTCCTTCAGCTACGCTCTTAAGTTTGAAAATCACCAGGGTGAGCAAACCATGGGAACGGGGTTTAAAACTGTAAAAAATGGGTTTTGGCATTCTTACCTAAATTGTTAATACAACAGTTTTAACTAAAATCGCTCAAAAGAGCTATAAAATCAACAATTTAGTAATTTGAATTTTTACCCTACATTAACTAGTAACGGAGAAATTAAAAAAAGTTTCCCATGTTATTCTTATGGGGAAACTACAAACCTCTCTATCTCGCTCATTTAAAGTTATAATTTGATAACATTTTGAATGTACCTTCATGAGGTAATTATTAATTTATTTTTGTCTACAAAACCCACACGGCAGCAAACCCACATACTCATTGGGTAAAACCCATGGGGTTTTTATGGGAAAGATAAAAAATTACCATATCTTGTCACAATTTGGTATGCACCTTTACTAGGTAGTGATTAACCTATCATTAGTTATAAAACCCGAAATCATGTACTTACAGAACCCCATATATTGTTTATGGTTAAAATGAAGAAAACCACAAATTTTTACTTTGAATTTGCTTAGTACGCAGGTTTGCTGCTAAAGGGGTATTTTAATTGATCAATTCATCGTGCAAGACCGAGTTAAATATTTTTGTAGCAGGATTTGTTATAGAGTATTAAGTATTAGACCATCAAAGGCAATGATAATACTAGCACTTAAAATCTCTAGGTGCCTGTAAGCGGCGGAATTAATTGTAAATTAAGGTTGAAGGGATGGAGAAAACTTTTTAATATTTCAAAGTGTATTTGTTAAATATACAATTATTAAAACATTCATAACAATGTAAAGTCTAACAATGCTACAAAAACTATTTACAGACTTAAAACTACCAAAGGTATAGATCAGATATGCAATAAAAAAGGTTAAGATTACATTGGAATGACGTTAAAAATCATATTACAGTGAACAATTGTAATTCGTGATATGTTACTTTCTTCTTCTACAATGACAGGCAACGTATTATAAATACATCATATCACTAATCATTAAAATTTGGAACGTATAAATCATTCTATGGCTTATAATACTGTTGGAAACATCCGTAAAAACGTTAGTAGTAAAAATGAGACTTTTTGAGAGAAAAAAAATGTAACTAATGATTGCCATATATTTTACCTTTTCAATACTTTCTTAAGCTCCTTATGTACAACACAATACACAATAAAAATCTAATCGCATATATTATGCTAATAGAATGAGTACAAATAAATAATAATATATACACCTTAACATTTATTTAACTATTAGTTGAACTATTGTAACATTTGTACAACTATTAAACCTATTTAAAATATGCTATCACATAAATGCCATCGCTCAGTTATAAGAGCAATATTTTCAATATATTATACTCAATTCAGTTTGAATTAATTTGTCACCATTTTGTAATCAATTTAGCTTATAGTTCACAACGTTTATCCCCGCATTCTGAAAGTGTACTTTAATGATCTGACTGAATTCATACCATACGAAACTAACAACTACTATATTTGTCAGCTTGAAAGATGTATAACTTGAAGAATTACTAACAGCATTTGCGTTTATGACTATGTTCTAAGGAACAGGTAATTAACTGTGAAACTTTCACTTTTTACGAAGATTTTAAATATAAATATAGATATTTAGTCAGTTAACCAAATTTGTAAACCACACTTATTGAACAAATTTTAAATTTACTGAATAAATACTAATAAAATAAGGTCAAAATCAAAGTAAAAGGTCTTTCAAAAGATATAAGTTAAAAGTTAAGGCAAACCCAACATTGCATGGACTAAAAATAAATTATATTATTGCCGAAACTCCCTTAGTATTCTTCACAAGAAGAAAAATTACACATAAAAAATGTCGTCAATTCCAAAGCACAAATCCAATGGATGTCAGACTCTTTTAAAAAGTCCTGCACCATTTTGATGCCACGATTGTTTGACCAATTTGTCTTCGGGAATGTTCTAAGTTGCAATTCCATTCATGATGTCGACACTTTTCAGCCAAGGGGCGAGTCTTCAGTACAAAGCCAACACCGGTAGCTGCAACAATTAACATAATTTTTAAAAAAAAGCTCAAATTTGGAAAACAATTTATTTTACATTTTTTATTATGTTATGGTTATAGAGAAAACATTTTAAAAACTATTTAGCTTGGTATATTCTTTAATAATTTCACAAAGCCAACAAAAGAGGCAATTTGATGAACACAAAGTTGTCAATCACTTGAAGTATGAATTATTTATGTAAATTTGAATCCTTATTAATAGAGTTTTGAGAAATACCATAGACTATGCTAACATCTGAAGATTGTTTTTAGTAAAACACCCAAATACAACATATACATTACATATACATTCATAAGACAGCGAATGAAAGGTGATAGTTGGAAGTTCAGCTTTGTTATTAACGAATACCTAACCTTTAATGGAGAATCGAGTTGAAAATGGCAATTTATGAAACTTTCCATGAGCGGCCAATTCAATGTATACAAAACCGAATAAGTAGGGACATCCCATGCTAAAAAATTTTAGTTTTGCCCCTGAAAACCAGAGTAAAATAAAGCGCTGATGCTAGGATTACTTCTGCTTATTGCCTCTGGAAGCGCTCTTTCTACCTCTTAAATGTCAAAATGAGATTATTTGTTTACAAAAAATCAAAACAATAACAAACGTCTGCAAGATCATTCTAGCCATTTGTTTCCATTCAACCAATCAGCGAAATAAAAACGAAATAAAAATTTCGTTTTGGTGGTGCTGTGTTTTGGGGGCGGCGTTCTCACTCCCCCATATTGATGTTCCTACTATTCGGTTCTGCATACATTGGCCAATTTAACTTTCTGAAGCGTGGCAAAATTTCAGGTAGTAAATTACTAAAGCTTACATAAAAGTTTCAAAACGACCTCTAAGGATTTTTCAAGTATTAGGACCTCAGAAAAGTCATAGTCCTATTACCCATTTTTGGTCTTTCAAAGCCCTCCTGAGACATTTCGAACACCCTTGATCTAGTAATATAGAAACCCGGCTCATCCTGTATTCTGCACTCAACCTGGACCTACCCATTTTCCATGAGCGGCAAATTTTACTTTTTGACGTGTGGATGTGGCGAAATTTGAGAATATAAAAAACTTTTTTGTGGTAAACTACTAAGCTTACCAAAATTTTTCAAAACGTCTTCCAAAGATTTTTCAAGCAGGAGGACTTCAGAAAAGTTATAGTTCTGTTATAAATTTTTGGGTTTTTCAAAGCGCCCCAGAGACGTTTTGAACACCCTTAATCTAGTGATATAGAAATCCGGTTTATCCCGTATTCTGCACTTAACCTGGACCTACCCCTTTTTCCGCGAGCGGCAAATTTTTACTTTTTGACGTGTGGATGTGGCAAAATTTGAGTATATATAAACCTTTTGGTGGTAAACTATTAAGCTTAGACAAATCTTTCAAAACGTCTTCCAAAGATTTTTCAAGTAGGAGGACTTCAGAATAGCCATGGTTCTGTTACTCATTTTTTTAAGGTCTTTTAAAGCTCTCCTGAGACATTTTGAACACCCTTGATCTAGATGTAGAAACTCAGCTTATCCCGTATTCCGCACTCCACATGGCCCTACCTATACTATGTGCTGCGGGTCGGTAGGTAGGACGATTGACGCCCGCGGTTTGTGCAGGTTGTGAAGATGGTTGATCTCCATATCCTGAGCATTATCAGCTTCACTCTTGCGTCTCACCAGCGCAGCAACTTGCCTCTTCTGCAGCTGAGCCAGCAGCTTCTTCTTGCGCTTCGTCTGGAACAGAACATTCATTCATGACTTAGATGTGAATAAAGAAGTCAATTAAATAAACACATTATGGCATCTTGAATTTATAGGTGGTGTTTTCATACGTCATCAAATGGAATTCAAGTAGATGGCGAATGACTAAGTAGAATCATGCTTGTTTGTTGTGCAAAAGAAAACTAAATGTTACATCAAAGTTGTTACATTTTATGAACTTTAGAATAAAACAATTAAGTGTTTAGGTCTTTAGTTTTTTTTATTACTTTTAGGTCACTCCATGTTTGATCTTTTTGTTTCAGTTATAAAGCTCATCGGATACAGTAAGACATGGTTGTACCCGCATATCTGTTGTTACCTTGAGGGGCAAAAGTTTAAAAAGAAGGCCTTTTGGTAACTCTTATAACTTGGAGTGAACAGCAATTTTTCGACCAGTGTGAAACGCAAATACAACTTGCGTAGTCTTATAAGTAATACTACAGGGAAATAGCTGAACTTGCAGACGTCTTCTTGGGATTTTGAAAACAGGGTGGGAGAACAGAATTTTTGTGACTGTCCTTCTTTATCTTACTGAGTTGAAATACCGGTACCCCACAATTTCTTTATATCTGCTAAGAATTCAACAAGATTTCCGGTTTCTGGATAATTATATTCAGCGCTAAATCTATAATAAATCTATAACAAATATTAACTTCGAACCTGGAAGAATAGCCTGAGGTAGTAGCAGGGGAAGTCGACACACTGGGCGCCCTGCTCCTCGGCGTCGATGTAGACCCCTCGCACCAGGATGGAGTTGGAGGAGTTGATAAAGATGAGGAGCATGAAGGAGACTACGTGGGACACCCAGTAGCTCCTCACTGGAGTTTCTAAACAATGCGAAGAAGGTCATGGATTTGAAACAATTGTAAGGACCAATCAAAGTTTGTCACTACTGTTGTCTGGAGAGAACGTTTAGTAACTCTGTGTTAAAAAGATATAATCATGTTAACTATTCTTAAAGTAATAAGAATCTTTTACGTATCCTCGAAGGCTTACAACAGATTTAAAAAATTTAAAAGAAAAGCTTTTAAGCAACTCATGTTCAAAAATTACAATCGTCAGATAAAATTGAGAGGATTTAATTCCAAAACAGCTTTTTGGACCAAACTAGTTTTATGGGGAATCCAATTTCTAATTAAGATTCATGTTGTCTTAAAGATACAGTGGAAATTCTGAGGGTTAACACACTTTCCATGTTAACATTTACAATTTTTTATGTAAATAACAATTTTTATGTTATAAATAAAACCGATCCACTTATCGTAATACCTGGTAAAAAGTATATGTTAAGCATGTTCCAGACTCCTCTCCAGACGTTGACCGTGCCACAGAAGGAGAAGATGAGGTAGATGTCAACGGCGACGAGCCTCCAGAAGCCTTCAAGCTTGGACACCAGAGCCTTCATCAGCGGCTGGGTAGCGAACGTGGCAAACACCAGGATGTAGCCCAGCACCTTCAACAGACACACTCCTGAAACGCGTGCGGAATCAAATCAAATGAAAATGACCAAGGCAGGATTTGGGGAGCGCTACAAGATAGTCTGCAGAGAAGACAAAAATCACGAAATTCGTCAAATCAGCTATTTTTTATGTGGATAAGAAACTCTTGCTACAGGTCCCAACTGGTACAAGCTGCCTCTTCACAACATGCTACTTTAAAAGTACTTCATCAAAAAGCTGTAAAGTTAACATTAAGGTATTTTTCAAGTTTACATAAACTTAAAGCTTGAGCATCCTTAATCATGGTTTGAGACTCCGACTATAATTGTAATATTTTAATGAAAATATTAATGAATTATGGGTATGTAATTGATTGTATTTATAGTTCATAATTGTGTGAACATTTTATTCCTAATTTTTCTTTCGAAACCAGCTTATTTTAGTCAGAAACCCCAGCCTAATTTCATCCAACCACCCATTGAACTGCTTCTGGTTTTTTCTGAGTAAAGGGGGTTTACTTGCATTCCCACGACAACTGTTGAGTTACCAAAAATTCTCAGGGGGTGCCTGAATTATAAGCGCCCAAAAGTCTTGGCCTAATACTAATAAATTACTACCACTTGCATAACTGAAAATGAAAACTCCCGATTTTCAGGAAAAACCGTTTTTTAACTGAATAATTAATACAGTTTTCTAACTGTTTAGTGCTACCAATTCAGATGGAGAAGCAATATTGCATTTGTGACATTGATATTTCGGAAGGTGCATCCAACTTTAACCAACAATATGCCACTCAATACTTTAATTTATTCTAAGTATTTATCCTACAAATTTATAAGCCGATTTATTATTTCAGTTCATATCCTTTGCTTTAATCCAACTTTATTGTAACATCGCCATTCCCAAAAATCAATATTCCGTAATTTCGTTGGCTCCAACCTTGTTCAACCACAAAAAATCCTTTATCTCTTTGTATCCAACCTTATTCAACCACAATCAATCGTATATCTCTTTGTATCCAACTTTTAAAATACAAACACTCCTACATCTCTTTGTGTCCAAATTTGTTCAACCACAAACACTCCTATACCTCTTTGTACATCAAAAGCTTTAAAGTTCGCGGAATTCACGCACTTTAAATTTATTGATAATTTGCGATTTATTGATAATTTTTTACCTTGTTAAACCACAAACACTCCTATATCTCTTTTTATCCAACCTTGTTAAACCACAAATACTCCTATACCTCTTTGTATCCAACCATAAACACTCCTATATCTCGTTGTATCCAATCTTGTTAAACCACTATATCTCTTTGGATCCAATCTTGTCCCAACATAGACACAAGAATATTTCGCCAGATCCAACCTTGTCCCAACAATGACACACCCATATATCCAACCAACCTTGTCGCAACATTGACACTCCATATTCCAATGGATCCAAAATTGTCCCAACATCAACAATCCAAATAACCGGATCCAAACTCTTTCCAAAATTGGCACTCCAATATTTCACCGGATCCAACCTTGCCCCAAAATGGACCCTTATTTATATTTTTGCATCCAACCTTGTCCCGACATTGATCCAACCACGTATTTAACCTTGTCCCAACATTGACACTCGGATGTCTCGTCCTCGTGGGTGTATCAGTGTCAGTGCGAAGGTCGGGGAGATTCTGTAAAACGGGACAACGAGCGCTGAGTGGCGCTTTGTTGTGGAATTGGCGACTTCCTTCGGCCCGGGGCCGACGCTGCCCACGGCCGTGCCTCAACCCGCGGACCCTTGCCGCGTCGGCCGGTCCCGTGACCACGTGGACCGCTACCAGGTGCGAACCTGGATGAAGTCTCAATAGTATATCTCCTTGGATTTGATTTAAGTAAATCCATTAATTAATTTACAGTACCAGGTTAACCGAGCATTGCTCGTTGGTTTTGATTCAATTTTAATATTTTCACCAACAACCAACTATACCTCTTCACAGTTAACAGCTGTTTCAAAAGGTCTGCTTAACATTAATGTTCCTTTATTTTTGTTTACATTTTGTTGTTATTTCGTTATCAAAATAGCAACCCATAAGACCAATGTTAAAAATTACAATTTTTAAACTTAAATTTAGATAAAATTTGATTTTTCCTGGGATTGAGACTGTTTCTAAACTTATTTTTTGGCAGAAACACTCTTTAATGCAAAGTTTAAGCAAAATCTAACCGCTAGATTTCGAGATCGTGGAACACACATCCCTTCAGAGATTCCTCGTATTATAGTATAGGATACGCCGTCTCTGCAAGTTAAAAGACTTATCAAGAGGGTGCATGAATTTGTTTTACCACGTGAGGACGAATAAAACCCGTTATAGGCTATAGAGTCTCAAGTATTATTCTCCTTACCATTTAACCTGGCGGGGCGCACACATTTTAATGCCTAAATGAGTTGAGGAACTGTGTGAAATAAACTTGGAACAGCCGATTCAAACCCTTAATCTCCCACATTTTATGGCTGTCATTTTTAAGCTTTCGTATCTAGCGTAAAGACAACTAACAGATTCCTCAGCAGTGGCCAACTCCTTATTCTACACCGAAGCTCACTAGTTTGATCCGACAGAGTAGATTCTGGACCTAGTTGTTTTGTCATGTGTTTGTGGAATTGGCGACTGCCTTTAATCACGATCTTAAATGCTTGATCTTGACACTTATTTGATAAGTTAACTAATTAGTGCTTAATTGATGATCTCTGACAACAGATCAACGTGAGGTAGTAACAAGTCCAGGGATTGGGCCATGCCCTACAAAACATTTATAAACGCAATATGCGTAGAATAATAACACAAACTACTTCCAATAAAAATTTGTTTTTGAATAGGTTTGGTATATGAGGTCAGCACTGCACAGTAGATGAAATCCATGGCATTAACAAGGAAATTATTTAAACAGAATTCAATCCAAACAAAATTCTAAAAATTGGATGGAGTCGTCAAAACATTAGATCCACCTGTGTCTACTAACGAAGTCTTTCAGTATAGAGTTGTATTTTTACTCCCATTAAAATTTGGAATAAATTCTTTAACGAATTTAATATCAGGAGTGTGCATACATAGAGGGGCGTCAAAATCAAAATACGATTAAATATTTATAACCATCAACAAAGTTTTTAATGCTTTGATTTGTTTATGTTTGATCTAAAATAGTACCGAATATATGCATGATCATTTTACAAAAAGCGAGATAAATAGATTTGTTGAGAAAGTACTATTGAACTATCCCTGTAACGAAGCATTTCCATTTAGCTAATTCAAAGTAATTTTAAATTTTTTTAAGTAGCCACCAGATTAACAAGTGGCGAATGTATTAAATAACGATTTATTGCCAATTACGATGAAACCTATATTTTAGTGGCGGCCTATGAGTTATTAAACAATAGAACATTGCAGTGTCTAAAATAATTAACAATTGGCTTTTAACCAAACTTTTGAATCAAACGATCGATCAAGTGCCTGCATGAAAATACGATTGAAACAACTTTGTAGTTCATTCCAATTCTACCTCAAGTAGTCATATTCAATGGATTGAACACGTGTTGCTGGTATCTTTTCATATATGTTTAAGGGTTACATACTTTAAGAGTTACATACAAGACCTTTAAATAAAAGTTTTATAAAATCTTTCATATTAAATTCATCTTTTGACAATCCAATAAGCGCATCCTCTACGAATCTACAGGACCGATCATTGTAGGCCTACTAATATGGATAAGGGGGTATTAGTTGCAAAAATAGCTAATGAACAGTTAAGACATTTAAAAATGACTGGCGACAGGAAGAGGAACCAAGTGGT
Organism: Neoaliturus tenellus; assembly: GCA_030545055.2. Classification (NCBI taxonomy): domain Eukaryota; kingdom Metazoa; phylum Arthropoda; class Insecta; order Hemiptera; family Cicadellidae; genus Neoaliturus; species Neoaliturus tenellus. The sequence goes on along the minus strand of CM061537.1, from coordinate 53,213,002 downwards.
TGATTGGTTGTTGAGACAGAAAAGATTAATGGAACTGAACAGACGGACCGACAGACAGTCTGGATACCTGCCATGTTTGGTTACGTCTCATTTGCGTGTTAAATTTACAGTGCAGACGTTTGAAATTAGCTAAAATATTAAATACTTGCCAGATTATAAATTAATTGTATAAAACAAAGTCGTTTAATGTACTTGAGATAAGTTCTGACGGCACCTTAAGCATTAAAAGGTGTGAAATGGATTGATTTGAGTTACAGAAATTAATGTATTTATGTATTAATGTATTGTTATTTTTATTGAAAAAATATTTACTATAGGTCACCAAAAGGAGACCTTACTCACCAAAATGAACATTTGAAGTGAAAAAGGGTAATTTAAGTGTGAGTTAAAGCACATATTTAGAGCAATATAGTAGAGTAAAAGCATAGTTAGAGTGAACTGATCTATGAATTCAAGTTATTTCAATAATAAGTTAGTCAACAAGAACTAACTCTATCCAACTACAAACTGTTTAACTGTTTGATCGACAAGTTCATTGAAAGTGAACTTATATCAATTAGTTGTAAAGTGACATTGAACACGAGGCTCTTGGTACAGTTTGCTTTACCTCTTATGCTTTCAAACAGAAGTAGTGTCCTTTAGTTCCATAATCGAGTTGAACTGGGGGATCCGAAATCGTTTAACGAATTCAGAGTTTCATTTCTATCTTACACGTGCAGTATAATTGATGGTTACTTTTAGACACCGATGCTATCTGGTGGGCATCTGAGGGAGCATATTAAGATGACAGAATGACTGTGATGAGTGTGATTGATCAAATGAAGAGTAGCTTTCTTAACGATAAAGACCCGTTGAGCACAAAAAACAAAGGCAGTTGGGTCAAGTTTGCCACCATCGAAAAGTTCTGAATTTTCCCTGAATCAAACGTTTGAATTCAAAGGTTCAGTTTATCACTAATCCACCCAGATTATATGAAATGACTAGAGTAACTCACCAGTGATCCCCATGCAGACAGGTCGGGCCTGTCAGGGAACAGGTAATTGTCCAGGAGACACCAGAACCCGCGCCACACGAACACCACAAGAGTGCCGATGATGAACACGCTGAAGAAACAGTCCAGGACGTACAGCCACGTCTCTCGGGTGCCCTGCGGAGCAACAGACACCCAGACAGTCAGATAAAAGAAACTTAATAGTTTCTCTCAATAGTCTGAAGACTATTACTATGAGAAGACTATTAGCCTACTGCAGAGTTGAAACTCTGCAGAAAACTGGAAGTACTTTAAAATTCATAAACCTTGCATCTAAATTCTTAAATCAACCAATAATGAGATATGGACCTTAGTAGTGGGGAATGGGGGCTTTTGGGCCAGTTCAAGGTCACCCGAGCGATGACGTCATCGATGACGTCATCGAGGTCAATGACCTCATTGATGACGTCATCGATTGCATCATCGATGACGTCATCACCAATGACGTCACATCCATGACGTCACACCCATGACGTCACAGAAATGACGTCATCACCCCTTACGTCACCAAGATGACGTCATCGATGTCACAAAAGGTCAAGGTCACGCTGAAACCTAAAATTTTTCGGCACTTTTGCTGTTTCTCGCACTACGCTCCGAGTTTCAGTCACAGGTACCATGACCTTGACGACTTGGAGCGAATTTTCGATGAGAAACAGCAAAAGTGCCGAGGAAATTTGAAGTTTGCAACGTTACTCTGCCTAAACCGTCATGTGACACCGCTCGGGTGACCTCGAACTGGCCCAGAAGCCCCCATTCGACCATTACTGCAACCGCGATGCGCACCCTACGACAGACACCGAGCGACTGACTGTCCGGCCCCGCGCACTCTAGGTATATGGGAAGTGGTGGGGGAAATTGTGATGACCTTGGGAAACTTGAAAATGTCAAGCCGGGTAGCACCGTTTCGGTGCTACCTTAAAGTTACATGCTAAAGTGTGATGACCTTGAGTTAAAACATAGAAATACTACAAGTTGATACCGTCCCAAAGTTAAAGTGTGATGACCTTGAGTCAAAACACAGAAATAATACAAGTTGATGCAGTCTCAGAGTTAAAGTGTGGTGACCTTGAGCTAAAATACTGAAGTACTACAAGTCGATATTGCCCCAGAGTTAAAGTGTGATGACCTTGAGTCAAAACATAGAAATACTACAAGTTGATACCATCCCAGAGTTTAAGTGAGATGACCTTGAGTCAAAACACAGAAATAATACAAGTTGATGCAGTCCCAGAGTTAAAGTGTGATGACCTTGAAGTTGTAGAAGTGTGGTGACTTTGAACTACCCCAAATTGTCAGGAATTGGAGTAGCAACCGCGATGTGCACCCTACGACGGACACCGAGCGACTGACTGTCCAGCCCTGCGCACTCTAGGTATATGGGAAGTGGTGGGGGAAATCTCAAGGTCATCCAAATTGGGTTTTAAAAAAATAAGAAACTCTAAACCTCATGCTCCTCTTCTTCCCTTTCCACCTCATTTGTAGTATATATGGTTGACGATGGTAAATTTGACAAATACTCCAGTGATTGTTGATCGTCTTGCTGCAGTATAACTTCAGACCAATCATAATCTAAAGTGACCTTGAGCTTTATTCCCGGGTTGTCGAGGAGAATAGACTTCATCCAATCGCAGATGGTTTCTAAATAATGCACGTTGTCGATTGTCAATTTCCAATTCGTATTGGGTACATCTTCGGTGGAAGACATGGCATTGCAAGCAGGAGTGTCCGCCATGGTTGTTGGAGGAGGAATGATGCTTGGTGCAGCGAGCAATGCTGGTATTACAGAGTAGTGGGGGAAATTTCAAGGTCATCCAAATGGAGTTTTTTAAAAAAAGGAAACTTTTTCTATTTACTTATAACATAACCACTTAAAACTAAAAGGATTGGGATCAACAGTACGTTTAATCATCATATTCGTTATATTCTTCCTGTTTCTCAGTTTTCACCTCCGCCCGGATAGTACCTCCACTCTTCAGCTCCTTTTCGGCTTCTTCTAGTTGCTGGGTAATCGCCATCTGACATTGAAGTTCAAAATCATCACGCGGCACAGATCCGCAAATATCCATCTGAGCCAACCAGAGCTGCCTGAGGTTCTTTTCCTTTTCCTCGACAGCTTCGACGGCTGCATGTAATTCCTTTTCTGTAATAGAGGAGTCCCACAATTGTTGATCATCGGTTTTGTTGACAACCTCCTTTTCAGACTCCTTGTACAAATTGTTCAGCTCCTGCTGAGTCTTAATGGTTACCTCCTCGTAACTAGCACAACTTACATTGAGAGACATCTTGATGTTGTACGGTTGACCGTTGGAGTTGAAATGAGGCTGAGGCACAGCGCTTGGGGGTACTATGAAAAAGTGGTGGGGGAAGTTTCAAGGTCATCCAAATTGTGTTTTAAAAAATCCTATCTTGTTACTGAGCACATATGTCAGTAACAAGATAGGTGTTTTTTTTTTCTCTTTTACATCTTTAATATAACAAATAAATAAACATATTCTACAATGGTAAGAAGAAGGAAGACAACTGCTAGTCAGCTGAAATAATCCAAAGTCTGGCTCGCTTCAGTCTTCATGGACGCCGGTGATGAAGTCGCTGGAGAAGAGTAATGTTCAGACTCTTCTTTTGGGTGTCGGAGATTGCGTATATTGCAAGCGTAGACTTGCACATTTATACGGTAGCCTCGCGCCACCATCAGCTGCAACTCCTTGTACAAGTCGTTCAGCTCCTGCTGAGTCTTAATGGTTACCTCCTCGTAACTAGCACAACTTACATTGAGAGACATCTTGATGTTGTACGGTTGACCGTCGGAGTTGAAATGAAGCTGAGGCACAGCGCTTGGGGGTACTATAAAAAGTGGTGGGGGTGTTTGCATCGAAGCAGGTTTAACCTTTAGCTTGGTGGGGGTAACTGTGAAATGCAAAGGTCAAAGGTCAAGGTCACCCGCGAAGTTTAAAAAAAAATGCAACATATCAATATGTGACAAACTTCACATATTGATATGTTGCATTTTTTGTCTTTTATGGTTTATTTATTTATAAAACATTACAATAACATATGTACAACAGTAAAATTAAAATCTAACACTGCTGCTTGTCGGCGATGTGGATGGTCAACTCGGTGGAATTGCTACCCGTGCAACCGTGGGAAACCAGGTAGAGACAGCCGGGTTGGATGGAGCGCAGATCCTCGTTCTGGAGGAGATGGACGAACCGTTTCGGCAGGTAGACTTGGAACTTGGGCTCATCCCCCGGAGTGAACGGTGCCTCGCTAAGACTGCAGCAAATGGCCTCTCCAACTGAAGTCTCCATCTTCTTCATGGCGTGGATAATGTAGTGCTTCTCGTCTTTAAGTTCGGAACACTTCTTGACGGGTAGTATGGTAGATTTGGAGTGAGCATTGAACTGCTCAACCAAAGTTTGCAGGAACTGGTGAGATGCCATGGTTGAGTTAAAGATTGTCTTCTTCTTCGTCTTCTTGCTGGGAGATGTTGTCGTCTCGGAATCTCGAGTAATACTCATGCCAGGTCCCGGTCTGCTCCTCACTTATATAACCCCCGTCACCCCCACCACTCCCCACTTCCCCACTTTGAAGGTAAGATGCGAGTTTATAGGCGTTTTTTAAAGCGCAATGTCTATCTTTTTCATGTTCTGGACTTTTAGTACAAATACAAACATTTTCCATCGTATACTTGTAGTTTTTATCCAAGTCCACATCATTAACCGGAACATGAGTAAATTCTTCGATCCATCTCTTCTTTTCTAGTCCTTTTGTATAAATATTGGTAAACCTGTTTGAAAACTGATGCATGATGTTATATAAGTCCGTGTAACTTGCAAAACCATCATACCAATCGATATGATGGAAATATTTTGAAATCCACCTGTTGGTAGTAGCGGCTTTGCTAGTTAATGATGAATAAGAACATGGTGGTTTGAACAAAAATGTATATGGAACACTTGTATTGATATCGAAAAACACAAGTTCTTTTATGATAAATCTATCATCATTACCCCGAAACGCTTGGAACTCAATTATACCAGGTTTGGACTTTACTTGTTCTTCTTCCTTGTCCATTGCGAAGATCACTCGTCTGCTCATGACGAAGTCCAAAGGTCAACTGATTTCCACACCACGGTAGGTACGACTTTTATACCTGGCCGTACAGTTGTTGGCGCGTTGGTGTATATTTAACGTGGGCACCGTCCCCGGTAGGCCTAACCCCACAAAGTGTTTGATATTGTTTTAAAAACCAACCATTGTCATCTAAGTTTCCATCTTTACATTCTCCTTGTTTTCATTTTCATCACTAACACTTGATTCTTCTCCTCCTTCTTCCTCTTCTTCCTGTTTTACTGATTTCTTATGTAGTTGAGCGTATTTTTCCAACTGTCTCCACATTTGTACTTCATGAGGAACCCTATTAAATATAGAAGTATCCACAGGTCCGTACAATATAGGTGCGTCCGGTTGTTTGTCCAAAGTGTCTTCCAAATAATCTTTAATAATAGAACTTGAAAACACTAGTTGTCTCAAGTATCTTGTTATTGGTTCAGTTGCACAGGTTAGAATAAAAAACTCTTCTCGATTAAGTTGAATCTTGTTATCATGTCTTGTTGTGTCTCTAAACCGCAATTGATGGTCACCACGATTCTTTATAATATCAATTTCCACATTTGAATCCAAAAGTCCTACTCTTGTCTTTCTTCCATACATGTTACTAGTTAAATAGCATTCTAGCAGATGCAAGTGCTTCATAAAAGATTCCCAAGCACTATCGGTGAACAAAATCATTTTGGGTCCATGAGTCAAAATTACAGTAGGTGAATAATCCGTCGATTTCATAACACCGATTAAAACACTTTTGTCCAAACTGGATGAGATTGGATAAAATATTCGCAAGAATACCTCACTCAATATGTTAGGAGAAATATTATCTTCAGTATCCCTTTTCTTCTTCTGTGCATTCTTTCTTCTTTTACCTTTTTCCTCAACATTATTACTGCCGTGGAGTTGTCCGCAAGCGTTGTGTTCATCTCCCTCCGGTTGACCTTGAAGATCTAAAAAGTCGGATATCTCCTTCTCAATATCTACTACATTTTCTTGTGTACCACTAGGAGAAGCCATATTGAATAAGATGCTACCCATACAAGAACAGGCAACAAACTGATGAGGAGCGACCTGAACACTCTGCTTTTATACTCGCGGAATGCATTGGAATGTAACAAAACCGGTTTTTTACAATACATTTTTAACAATTCCAGTTAAAGGTGTGTATGTTACGATTTTATCATGTAGAATTAAACAGTATGCAGTTGTATTAGCCAATATAGGCGCGTTGAATTCCATTTCTATTTTTATATCTACACTTGATGATTTTACCGATTCATTTTGTTTAGAACAATCGATTACAACTATAGGGTAACCATCTAAGTATTTTTCCGGTGATAGTAAAGGTGCATTCGTTTTACCATAATATGAACTTTGGAATCTTGCATACATATCGTACAATATGCTGTACTTTTTATTAGCGAATGACACATTTAAATTATCGTATGGAAAAAATTGTGAATTTAAATAAACTTTAATATTTTTCAAGTTGCAATGATCAAATTGGCCTGCATGTTTGGTGATGGTGTCTCTTCTGCCTGTTTGTAAACCAAATATAATATACCTGGCTCGTTCCACATAATTAGATGTTTTAACTGTCCAAGTGTGTCGATCCGTAGTTGGCAAGCTGGGATGTTCATGAAATTCCCAACTTCTAAAAGGAATTACAATATCACGATCAGCCTTTAACTTTCTTAATAGTAGCATTCTATGCTCGTCAGCTAATTTTACATGTGGAACTCTCCATACAATTTTGTCTAATGTTAATTTCCATTCTAAAGTTGCATCTGTTGTACCGTCTGGAGCTTTAATAATATCTTTATCGTTTGAAGATCTCAACAAAACTAATTCTTGTTTAACGTTTAATATTATTTTCCTATAATCTTCAGCAAAACCAAGCAACAAACGTAACGGAATATGAAAATCAAAATTTCCATTTGTATCTGGAGTGATTGTGTCTTTTGCAGGTAAAACCCATCCTGCAGGTTGTATTAAATTGGTTTCATTAGGTGATATAGATGTTAATCCCTTTAAAGTTGTTGCAATACCTACTTTTTTAGTAGAATCAACTGTTACACCTGATATTTCATATCTAATTTCATCAAACAGGAAAGCCATGGGATTATTTATAAATGGAACTGTTGTACCAGTAGTAGTACCATCCTTTTTAGTAACTTTTCCTTCAATATACAAGTAACTTTCACATGGTAGTGTGTAAATGTCTTGATTTTGTATGGGAATACGAATTTCATCGTTATTGTTTAATTTTGATGAAGTGTAAGGGTTGTGGGTGTGATATTCTTTTTCCCATAGGGTTTCGTCGAATGTTGGACCCTGAGCTATATCCAGTATATCCATTATCGGTTACTTTTAATCCAATTCTCTCTAAGAAACGAATGTTCTCGCGTGTTAACTCCTCCACAGCTGAAGAGCTACTAATGCGTATTCCCGTAGGTTGTTCGCTTTTAAATGTTAATCCCATGATTTTGTATTAAAGTGTTGATTTTAAATGTAATCTAACCGTAATAGGCTCTTCTCGGAAATCTATCAAGTTACCGTCTTGATCCAATACGTTCAACACGATGTCTGAAATGAAAGTGGTGTTCAAAGGTAGATATACCAGGTTTTGCGGCTTTTCAACAATTTTAAATCCAGGTGGTACACTGGGGTAAAAAGTATGTATTATATGAGTATTTGCTCCATCTCTGTAAGCTCCTTGTATAATATTACAAGTTATGTCTATACTATTGACTTTTAATATTGTTACAGTTTGTTTACCGGAATGTGTTTTATTTGGTTCTAAAATCGCTCCATCTTTGGGGAATCCTAATAAATCACCAATTGAGTCTGACTTACTGAAATCTATATAATATTTTGAAGTAAGCTCAGCTTTCATTGTATTGTTATTACCTTTTAGCGTTATATTGTCTTTTCCCATTTTATTTTGCAAAAATTCATTAATATGATCAATTTCATAAGAACCTGTGGGTAGAGTGCAAACTTCCAAGTCTGTAAACTTCCCACTGGCATCTTTTCCTTTATAATAATGTAATAAGTTATTTTTACCTTCCGTAACATTGGGAATAGAGTTGTAAGTTGTAAAATCCAACAGTGCTGCCTCCCAAAATCTTCCTTTTTGCAAGCGTAACGCTGGAAAAAGGATACTTCGTAAAGTGGACGATTTTCCTGTTAATGATACCGTATAGGAAGACATCTCAATAGTGACTGATACTTTTAGCTAGGAATTCCAAACATAAATGGCCGCATATTGAAGTATTATCAGGTTGTTCTCTTTTATAGTTGTAATATATGTTTTTAGCAGATTTAAAGTAATGTTCAAGTTCTTTAGGTGGTGGCAAATTTCCAAAACTATCAAAATAATATACATTACTATTTAGTTTCTTATAACACACCCAATGGGTGCCGGACCCTTCAGTATTATCCAAATTTACGATTCCAGTCTCATTTTTCCATATTTTCTTTGGTAAACTGTCTTTCATAAATACTCCGCGGAAAAATGGTATTTTTAAACAGGAAATATATTTAAATAATTCAACATTAGTCAACGCTTTATGTGGTATAACCAATTGATTTCTTTTATTTAATATGCACGATACGGTCTTAGGTATAGACCAGCCCCGTTTTTTACTATTGACCATATTGTCGGTTTTTTATTATTTTTCCTCGGAGAACGTCTTTTTAGTCTAATATTACCACCATGTTTTCTCTTGGTTGATCCTTTTTTATTCTTACCCCTCCTTTGTCCACCTCCTACCGCTGTTTTAGCCTTCATACCTGCTGTTACCGCTAAAGCTGCTGCTTTTTCCGCAATACTAGCGTCACTAGACTTTACTCGTTGCCAAGCTATATTCGCTAGCTTTTTATCAGCGATTGACCTATTTTTTGAATCGGTAAACGTGGAATATGCGATATCGTGTTCTTTACAAGCCTGATCTAACTTATTTATGCCTGGATCACCTCTTTCCAGTCGTTTTTTCAATTTAGTTCCTGGTCCGCAATACTGATAACCTCCCGGTATGTGAAATTCGTATGGTAAAGCGTCTATTGCTCTGTTTACAATAGATCCTACTGGAATACGATTTAAAGCTTTACTTAACAGAGAAACCGCTGTGGACGTGATACCGCCTCCTTTCCGTATAGTGTCTCGATATGGACTGGTGTAATGAAACGCCATGATTGTCTTTTATATTCGAAAAGCGTAACCCATGTGTTACCTCTATGACAGGTTGCACATAAATGATGTAATATATGGTGTTATTTAATTAAATATCAAAATCACCCCAATCTGATGATCTAAACTTTTGTGTGTTATGATTAAAAAAATATTTATAAAGAATTTCTTGTTTAATCCATGTATTTCTCATTTTTTCGTCAATAGGTTTATGTTGTCCTGCTGCAATATAATTATGCATATCAAATAATAAATTACCTATTACTTTAACAAGAAAATTAACAGTTACAGCGTTATTGGCATAATCAGGGTCTGCAACATTTGTTAATCGTTTGTTATCACAATTCCACCATTTTTTTCCAGTTGGCTCTAATTGTATTATCTGTTCATAAGTAACAGCATCACCAGGCTTTTCACCAATACCTAAATTTGTCAATAACTTTCCTTTACCATCCCAAACATAATTGTTTTCTTCAAGCAAAGTAAACTTTTTATTTCCTTGTACAAATACATCTCCTTGACGTGTTACTACTTGGTTTTGTTTCACAAAACCGGAGGTTTCTTGTTTTAAAGTTTCCTTCATTTGACCCACCGTTGCACCATCTGATGGTGCAAAACCATCTTTTACATTCGCTAAACAATTACCAAGACAGTCAATAACTCCTACATCACGTGTAATACAATGATCTTTGATGTATTTTAAATTTACAGCATCATTTTCATTTTTTGGATAACCTATATCGTTAATAACAAATTTATAAAAAGAAAACCCATCTTTTGTCTTTTCAGGTATTATAGAATGTAAATAGCGTCTATTTATGCTGTCTTTTTCATCTACAGGGTCTGCTACGTTGGATATACGCCGATTTTCAGCATTATACGTTTTTCCATTAAATTTTAACGTATTCTTTAATTCCGATGATAAATAACCTCTGTTTATTGCATCAGCGTTTTGATTTGGCTTACCAACGTTGGAAATTCTATGATTACCCGCGTTATATGTGTTTTTATCTAATTTCAGTGTTGGTACTATCTCTTTTTTTAATACTTTTAAATTTATTGCATCATTTTCATCTGTGGGATCATTAATGTTTTTTAACCGTTTATTACTAATATCATAATCTCCATCAGGTGTTTGTGGTAATCCAACACCTCTTTTTAAAGTATTAAAGTAATATAATCCATCTGATGAATACCGTCCGAACTTGTCAACACTCATGGTGCAACTGAATAACATTCTAGAGTGTAACCCATTTTTATAATATTAGTCCCGATTTCTAACCCATATCAGTTTTTATACAAATTCTTAGTCTTCATCAGTTACATTTGCATCATTCCCGGGACATTTAAAATATTTTAAATCTGCACTAATTAATGATCTGTCTGCTTCATTTCTAAATACATGATTTTTATGAATAAATTCCTCACCAGACAATTTTCTAAATCCGCTAAATGAATTTGGATCTGCAATTAATATATTTTGATAATCATTTACATCCATTAATTTAAATCTTTTGGTATTATAAATAAACTCTTGATTTGCACTATCATATTGTAATGTTTGTCCTACAGTTGCAGCATCCTTTGGATCTGTTCCTTGTGCCAAATTACCTATTTTCTTATTTTTCGCATTGAAAGTACTACCTTTTGGTTTGTCTAATATTAAAGATTGTTTTACTACAACACAATCGTAATCATCGATACCTGGAAATATGTCAATTATTCTTCTATTTGTACCCAACCAACTTCTATGATAATTGTTTGGATTAGTATGTAAAACTTGTGATAAAATCGGAACATCATGAGCATTTGTAGCTAATTGCGCATTTGATAATTTCATGTCTTTGCAATCCCAAACATTATTTTTTTGTTCAAGTAAAATAAACTTTTCATTTCCTTGTACAAACACATCACCCGACCGTGATACTACTTGATCCTGTTTTACAAATCCAGATGTTTCTTGCTTTAAAGTTTCCTTCATTTGACCCACTGTTGCACCATCTGATGGTGCCGAACCATCTTTAACATTCGCTAAACAATTACCTAGACAATCAATAACTCCTACATCACGTGTAATACAATGATCTTTTATATATTTTAAATTTACAGCATCATTTTCATTTTTCGGATAACCTATATCGTTAATAACAAATTTATAAAAAGAAAAACCATCTTTTTTCTTTTCAGGTATTAATGAATGTAAATAGCGTCTATTTACGCTGTCTTTTGCATCTTTAGGGTCATCTACGTTGGATATACGTTTATTTTCAGCAGTATACGTTTTTCCATTGAATTTTAACGTATTTTTTAATTCTGATGATAAATAACCTTTGTTTATTGCATCAGCGTTTTGATTTGGCTTACCAACATTGACAATTCTATGATTACCTGCGTCATATGTGTTTTTCTGTAGTCTTAATGTTGGTGATATCTTTTCTTTTAATACTTTTAAATTTATTGCATCGTTTTCATCTGTGGGATCTTTTATGTTTTTTAACCTTTTATTAGTTATATCATAATCCCCATCAGGTGTTTGTGGTAAACCAGCTCCTCTTTTTAAATTATTTGCGTAATATAACCCATCCGAGGAGTAACGTCCGAACTTGTCGACACTCATGGTGCAACTGAATAGTAATCTAGGGAGTAACGCATTTTTTATGAGATTACCCCACGGTTTCGGAGTTCATCCACTAAAGCCACCCATTCGTTTTCCAATCCAGTATGACCCGCTTCTTTAGCTTCATGTATTAGTTTCATTCTATCCACCAATTTATTGATATTATTGTAATAAATCACATTTGTGTTATATAGTTTCTTCATTAAACCTGTACCTGTAACAGATTTGTTTCTTTTTCTTGGTTCTGGAGCACTTATATCCAAAGTGGATGACACAAACCTTCGTTTTACAGGTTTTCTTGGCATTATCGGCATTGGTTGTCTTCTCGTTGTTGGTATTAACTTGGATACAAATACTCTATATTTTAAAGACCTAGATCTAAAAACTGGTTGGTCAGCTAAATATTTTCTCCTGTATGCATTGGTGTGTTCCAAAATCTGTTTATATGCTTCCATGTCTTCTTCTTTAACTAATAATTCTAAAGGCTTTTTTTCAAATAATAATTCAAATAATCCTCTTGTGCCCTTATATCTTTGATTACCAACAATAATATTATCATCTTCATCAATGTTTACCGGGCTATTACCAACCATTAAACCTTCTTCTGTTAATCTTACTCCATAACTATGGTAGTTTTTATTAGGATTTATTCCAGCTAACATTTTTATCATGTATTTCCTTCCTAAAGGTCCTTTGTTATGAATGTTTTCACCCAACAAGCTTATGTTTGACGGACCTTCCCTTGCTTCTTCTTCTTTTTCCTCTTCACTAGCAGTTGATACATCTTCATGTCCTCTTTTAGCTTTTACTTCATATAATTCTCTTATACCACTATAGTCTGGTGATTCTAGCTCTCTTTCAGGTTCTCCGCCGGTAAAACCACTATATGTAGAGGATTCCAGGTCTTCATCACTAAAATCTTCTGATTTTACATTTTCTCTTTCAAACTTTGTAATAGGTGCAATTGCATCTCCTTCCAAAACGGGTTTAGCAAATTTTTTGTTTAATTGTTTCAAGGGTTCAGTAATAGGTTTAAAAGTAGATTCAAGAAATTTCTCCCTTTCGCTAATACCTAATTTTAATGCTCTGTTTTTATCTCGAATAGAATCACTAAGTGATTTTATTTCCTTTATTAACTTTTCTTGGTTAACCATGTTTGTAGCAAGACGTGTTGTACAACAATGAATGTTTTACATCATGATCAGTGTATTAGTATAAATTTATCAAATCCTATCCTGTATCGACCATTGTTTAGCGGTTGTTCCTTCATAATTGTTAAAAACCCATATTTTTCAGCCCAAGCCTTTCCACACAACTCTTTAAATCGTTCAAATGGCATATCCGCACTTACATGGTCATAATATATGTGTTTTAGGTTGGTTTCATCCTGTTTAAATACAATTAACATGTTTGCATTGTCTCTAATGAGCTGTTTCGGTATTTTGCTGTAAGTTTGACCAATATAAATGCTATCTATGTTGTTATGTCGACCCATGGCGAAGTAATTTCTTATTGTATTTTGATTTTCACAAGATACGTCGTCAAATATGAATACTGAGAATGGTTTAGCCTCTTGCGGTTGCATGACACTCTCGCTCGCGTTGAATTTAAAATATTTAACTTCAGGCACATTATTGAGTATTTGTTCCAATAACTGATATTTTGGTTGTTGTAGTGACTTTGAAAATACATATAAATTATTAAAACGTAATCCTTTAGGGTTTGTAATCAAATTGAATACTACATTTGTTTTTCCACAATTGGAAGGACCGGTAACCAGACAACGCACCGTGTTTGGTAACAAAACACCGTGTTTCCCAGTATTGAATTGAGAACCATCCACTGTGAGTTCATCTATATTATTAATAGTAAAATTGTCTTTTTGCGGTATTATCTCCATCCTTTGTAATGGTTCAACCCAAAATGATGCTCTATCATTATATTAGATCCTTTTTAGGTATCCAAGAATCTTCCGTTTTATTAAATCCTAACCATCGTACTTTAACCTTATCCTTTTTTCGTTGCAACACCTTTTCAACTAAATATACATCACCTACTGTTGATTTTAACATTTCATGTCCATAAAACCCTCCTTCAAGCAATTGTCCTTTATTATCTTTTAAAATGTAAGTTTCTGGTACTGTAGGTTGCACCTTAAATACGGTAAATACCTCATTTGTCCAGTTCGGAAGATATCTTTTACTGAATACACCTTTGTATTTGCTTATTCGCACTTTATCGCCAACATTAAACCTTTTAGGCTTTAGTTTTTCAACTTTTGGTTTAGTATTCATTTTTATACGTTTTAATACAAGTTTTTCATTTTTATTAGTCACCTGGCTTGGTTTCATACCGATAGTTCTATGAAACTTGTTATTGTAATCGCTTATAAGTTTTGGTAACACATCAATCCATACGTGTGATCCTCTGTTGGAAAACATCTTATACATCGCACCTTTTAAAGTTCTGTTAAATCTTTCAATTATTGATGCTTTTACCTCTGAATTGGTTGAGTAATGGTTAATGTTGTGTTTTTTCATTAAATTTGCAAATTCCTTATTAAAATATTCTTTTCCATCATCAGTTTGTAAATGTTTTATAGTATGTTTGTCTCTTTGTATAGCTGTTTCCATTGCTTTTGTAACACTTTTGCCGCTTTTATCTTTTAGTGGTAAAGCATCTGCCATTTTTGAAAAACAATTAATAATAGTCAATATGTATTTAAATCCTCTATTTTGTTTACTATAAGGAATCATTTCGATTAAATCCGCTTGATATAAATCATTTATTCCTTTTATCACTGTATTTCTTCGTGGAAACTTTCTTCTTGCAGGTTTATGAAGCTCGTTGACAATTTCTTGCTTCGAGTTCTTCATATTGCAGGTTTGAATGTTTCATGTATCACATGTATAATCACAATGAATGTTGTCTTAAATATTCACATAATTTATATAGGTCAAGGTCATCCAAACTTGTGTAAAAAAATGGGGAACACGGCGTTGGACTTGCCGTGTTCCCCATTTTTTTACGGAAGGAGAAAGGAATAAGGTCGAAGTTGTAGAAGGACGAAGAATAGGTTACTGGTTGATAGGGTTTAGAGAGTAGTGGCCGAAAGGAAGAGTATGAATCTTATCCGGCATAATATGCCTTTTATCATCTTGAGCTGATAGTGCTCTTTTAACTTCAGTGACACTGTAGACCTCATGTTTAAAGCTTCTGATAGTGTTGAACGTTGCAGACATTGTAGAATCTTCAAACAAGCAGGTCTTGTAATGGTCAAATGTCACGCGTTTCTTCAAGTACGATGTTTTGACTCCTTTAGCTTTCTTCACTGTCGGTATGTCGTTTTCCATATACATCTTGAAGGAATATAATTTGGACATCAGCGCAACTATTTCCTCCAAAGGTATTCCATTTGCTTCATCTTTAAATTTTCCAATTACTTTTTTATTCTTTTCATTGTAATTCGGATGGTTCTTCGGATAGTCAGAGAAGTCAAAGTCGTCTTTGTATGGGAAACTCCTTAGATCTTCATACATGTCCAAAGTCTTTATCCAGTAGATAAACGCGTCGGTATCCATGTATGCAACTCCAATGTTGTCTCTTCCATAGTGTTTAACCATTTTGTTGTAATGGAAATCATACATCAGAGTTTTACTTATATCCAAAATCGACATTCCAATGTATAACGGACGATCCATCACTATTGTTGTTTTATTCATACTGACAGCAACTAGATTTTCGTTTATAATCATTGATGTTCCGAAATTTGGTTTTTGCACTAATTTTTCCAATTTCCTAGGATCACTTACTAATTTTACAATTTTGTGTTTTCTCTTGTTCTCCAAGGTCTTCCCAAAGATGGCGTTGTTCATTAATTTGTAGAAGTCCTTTTCAAATGCTGTTGTCGCTGCAGCTCTTCTTGTAGTGTTGGAATCGATATATGGTTTCAACCAACAAGACTGGGTGAATTCAATTGCTCTGTGAATTTTCACTATACGTAGGCCCAATTCAAGTGCTTGTTGAACTACCCAGTAGTGTGCCACATATCGACTCTTATTCTCCAAGGTCATCATCAGCTTGGGCCATCTTCCTGTCGGTGAAACTTCAGTCTTGGCTAGGAGAGGTAGGTCGTAATGATGGTCGTGAAGGTGTTCCGGATATTCAAAATCACAGTCCAAAATATAGCCTGTTTGGCCATCTTTTGGAATCCGTGATATGTCACCAATGGTGGTCGGGTCAATCCACTTGAAGTCTGCGTAGGGAAGTGGATTTGACATCGCCCAACCATAGAGGTTGTTCGCATCAAAATATCCAAGGTAGAGTGATGGTTGTTGCTCGTCGAAGTTGGGGATATACTTGTTGTTGGCCTTAACATGTCTTGTCACAGCTTGAGTCAAACCACCTCGTACACCTGATTCGATCATGAGGACCATATCAATGTCTGTGAGAAGCTCCAATCGGCAGTTAGTTGACTTGAGCATAGCTTGCCATGCTAATCCAGGGGATGTATACGAGTGTAAAGGATCCAATCCGTATGCTGAGAAACAGGTGTTCCGAAATTCTTCCATCACATCGCACAGCAGAGTTACATCCAATTTTATATAAAAATCAGAATATTCCCCTAAAGTTTGAATTTTTAGTTGGTTCCAAACATTACACGCATGATTGTAGTCTTCAACGGAGATTTCACTTTCATTTAATTTGCTATTGAAGGCTTCAATCGGTGGTAGACTGGTTTCTTCAAACTTTTCTGTGGAAGTTATATAATCATAGGGGAAAACTCCTTTTCGTAATACTAAGTCCAATTTATCTTCAGGTACAATTTTGCTGGTTTCTTTTAGATCTTCTCTTCTTAGGTTCTCAGACAATTTGCTCAAACTAGATGACATAAATCTATAAGAGTCTACGAAGCGAAGTTTAATTTTACCAACTGTTTTTGAAAAACTGATGTACTTCTCCAATGTTTCAGCTAATACTTCGATTTTTCCATCATCTCGTCCTAACTCTGGGATAATGAAGTGGGAGTCATAGCCGCTAAGATTGTGTAACACGACAGGAATAAATTGAGGCAGTTTGTAATTTATATTGCATGAATTACAAGCAGGTCCTCTGTATAACCCTGTGAGGTGATCATGATCTCTTACTTTTTGATTTTCTTCACTGAAGCTCTTCTTGCATAGATAACATCTTGTTGCCGAAATGTATTCTTCTTGTTGATTTTGGTTCAAAGGTTTCATGGGTAAAACATTACCGTATAAGCGTTCCGCCTTTTCAGCAATGTTATACAACTGGTCTACAAAATACTTAGCAGCTCCTTCCCCACGGTAGAGTATCGGAGTGGATGTTAAGCCGTAGTCTTGCAATTGTTCTTCAGGTAAAGTAGATTTCACTAATAAGCAAAAACTGTTAGGTTGATGCAATTGATATTTGGTTCTTCTAGTTACTTCACCATCCGAAAGTTCCTGCGGCACTAACGTGGATTCAAAGTCAGCGTAGATAACTAGTGGAATCCGGTATTGGTGAACTGTTTTATTGAACTGGACAAATGCTCTAGATGGTGGTGGCAGACTAATCTTCACTTCATAGTTGTCATTACAAAGCCGCTGGTGTTCCGACAACCACTCCGATCCTCCACGTCTCAAGTCTTTATTTGTGAAACAAAAGCATCTCTTACACACTGTTACTCTAATTTTCTTTTTAGTCACTTGTCGTCCAACCAAAGTTTCAAAGTTCTTGATGTAAACATAATGTGATATTTCACCTTTGGTCAATAGCAGCAAATCTGTATGATTTTGACGTTCAGTCTTTGTAACTCGTAACGGGTATACGTTATTTGATTCGTCTAAACCAAACACATTAACTGAAACTCCTGGGTTTTTTCTTTCAAATTTAGCAACATCATTAAGACTAACAGGATACGGCATACCTTGGAAGTTATAGCGGTGTTGAACAGCTTCGTATGCTATGCTAGGTCTACAGGAATGGTCTTCCACATATTTTGCTAACATTGCATACCGGAAACATTCATTATCCTCATTTTTCACATTGATACATGATCTTGTATCTCGGATCACCTTTGGTAGAGGGATAAAGCTGCTTCCTCTCATACCATATCCATGCTTGTGAACCCTCACATCCATACCTTCAATTGATGATAGCGTCCAGCCGGATCCTCTTCCTTCATGTTCTTGAAGTTTCACTAGCAGTTCAACCAAACATTCTTCTAAAATTTCGTTGATATCAGATGTGGTTGTAAGGGTTCGGTTTTTAGCAATGAATGCTCTCGGTGAATTTTCACCATCGGTATTAGTAAACATAGCCTCCAACACCAATCCAAATTTAATAAAGTTCAATCTTGCCAATTCTTCCGTCAATGTTTTTACAACTAGTTTTTTAGCTTGAGTTATAAAATTTTCCAATTCTAATTGCACATTATTAATTTTGAAATGAATTACAACTGGTCCTGGCAAGGCTGTAGTGCGCAGTTGTCTTATATCTTCCATATCCTCTTCTTGGGTACGCAGTTGTCTTACATCTTCCACTTCTTCCGTATCTTCTTCTTCCATTTTCTCTTCTTGAATAAATCCTCCAGCTGTAGATGGTCCAGCTCCGGCAAATTGAATAACACTTGGTCTTCTTCTTTGCATTAACTGTAAATAGCTAGCCCAGTCCTTCTGCTTATGGGGTTTTTCCAAAAACCGATCAATCGCATCCAAGTCTTCTTCACTTACTACAATCTCTTCTTTTCTGTCCTCTTCACGATGCAATTCTCGGTGTAACTGTAGATAGCTATCACAGTCGTCCATCTGCTTCTGGCAGTTTTCCAATAACCGATCAAACGCATCCAAGTCTTCTTCACTTACAAAAATCTCTTCTTTTCTGTTCTCTTCATGATGCAATTCTCGGTGTAAAACAAAGATATCTTCATCTTGGAAAAACTCACCACAAATATCGCAAAGAGCCATTTTTTTACAGTTTGGCTTTGAGTGTGCACTCGGTGAATGTCCACGCAATAATGAGCAGCGCGCTTAACCGGGTCCCTTTATACCCGAGGTTGAAGGGTGGGGGAAGGTGACGTCATATACATCCAGTTTATCAATCATGTAGCAGATTTGGCTTTTAAACACCCATTTTCAATTTATTCTTCAACAGGTTTGATAAAACCAATATAATCTTTGGTCTAAATCCACTACTTTGTACAAATTTTTTTTGTTTGGGCACTTCTCGTCCGGAGCAAAAAACTTTTTGGTCAAGGTCAAAATTTTTTCTCAAAAAAAAAGTTCTGGGGGAAGGGGGGGGGGTCATTACTGTATTTAGGTCAAGGTCACGAAAAAACTTTAAAAAAATTAAGCCCCACCTGGGGCACTTGGGTTGTCATCGCTGTAGCCTCCGAAGAGACCCAACTATGACAACAGGGCAACATCCAATGTCGTGTACCCTTCGCCACGCGAGACTTGTAAACATTTACTGCATTGTCTTTTCAAATAGCTAACAAAGATTCATTTACATAATTTTGAGTTTCCAGGAGGAAACAAACTGAGGACACCCTAATGGCTTACGTCCTCGGTCCGAGTGCAGAGGCCGCCGCAACCTTTTGCATGCCAGCGTACAAACGGACATGCTCCCAAATGCCATCCGCAACCTTTTGCATGCCTGGCAGGAGCCTACCGATAATTAAAATAGGCTTTACACGAGGGCCTACTCCCGTAACCTATCTTTAATATTTTAAATTTAGCAATGCATTCAATTTTTACAAGTCTTTGTGGGTCAAGGCCACACGGACATTAAAAAATTTCGGCCCCCGTACATCCATGGCGAACCACGAATGTTCGGGGGCCTTGGGGACAAAAAAACACAAATAGCTAACAAAGTTTCATTTACATAATTTTGAGTTTCCGGAAGGGAAACTAACTGAGGACACCCTAGTGGCTTACGTCCTCGGTCCGAGTGCAGAGGCCATCGGCTCATTACCCCCATATAGGCGTACAAACGGACCAACTCCTATTTCTCAGCCGCATTGAAGCATGCATGAGAGTTCTCAGCCGCATTGAAGCATGCATGAGAGGAGCCTAACAATTATACAAAAGTAACTTTACACGGGGGGCCTACTCCCGTTCCCTGTCTTTACGATTTACTTTGAGCATTGCAAAAGCTCAAGGGGGAAATGCTACAACAAGCGTATACACTTT
Source organism: Neoaliturus tenellus (assembly GCA_030545055.2). Taxonomy (NCBI): domain Eukaryota; kingdom Metazoa; phylum Arthropoda; class Insecta; order Hemiptera; family Cicadellidae; genus Neoaliturus; species Neoaliturus tenellus. The sequence goes on along the minus strand of CM061537.1, from coordinate 53,192,864 downwards.
AGAAAAATATAACACACTTACAACACACAATTGAGCTCAACGTAGTCAATGCTGGAACAAGCACATACACATTAAACACATATGACAAACAAGACACAAAGGATAAAAGACACACACAGGAGACATAGGGTACAAGTAAAACACTCTAATATAGAACAATTCGCAATACCCAAACGCAAGCGCAATATCTTACAACTAATACAAGTCTTAAAGTTAGAGTAGACTTCGCTAAACACTGAAGGCGCCATTCAATGTTTAGTGATGCCTATGGCGGTCCGTCCCGATCGTTCACGTTCAACGCGCGGGAGCGGACTGCGAGCCGGCTCTGGCTGGGCCCCCTTATATCCCCACCGGGGCTGCCACGCCCAGGATATCAGGGGGTGGGGGAGGGGGTGGGGGTGGGGGTGGGGGTGGGGGTGGGGGTGGGGGTGGGGGTGGGGGTGGGGGTGGGGGGGGGGGGTCACTTCTCGTCCGGAGCAAAAAACTTTTTGGTCAAGGTCAAAAATTTTTCCGAAAAAAAAATTCGGGGGGGGGGGGTGGGGGTGGGGGTGGGGGTGGGGAGGGGGGGGGGTCACTTCTCGTCCGGAGCAAAAAACTTTTTGGTCAAGGTCAAAAATTTTTCCGAAAAAAAAGTTCGGGGGGGGGGGTGGGGGTGGGGGTGGGGGTGGGGGTGGGGGTGGGGGTGGGGGTGGGGGTGGGGGTGGGGGTGGGGGTGGGGGTGGGGGGGGGTGGGGTGGGGGTGGGGGGGGTGGGGGTGGGGGGGGGTGTGGAGGGGGGGGGGTCACTTCTCGTCCGGAGCAAAAAACTTTTTGGTCAAGGTCAAAAATTTTTCCGAAAAAAAAGTTTGGGGTGGGGGTGGGGGTGGGGGGGGGGGTCACTTCTCGTCCGGAGCAAAAAACTTTTTGGTCAAGGTCAAAAATTTTTCCGAAAAAAAAGTTCGGGGGGGGGGGGGGCTCGCACTTTTTGTCGGGGGGGGGTGGGGGGTGGGGTGTGGGGGGGGGGTGGGGGTGGGGGTGGGGGTGGGGGTGGGGGTGGGGGTGGGGGAGGGGGGGGGGGGCTCGCACTTTTTGTCGGGGGGGGGGGGGGTGTCGAGGTAAGTTAAGTGGGTCAAGGTCACCCGCAACACTTGTACTCTAAAAGTCGGCTATACCCCCACCACAACTGGGTCCCTAGGCTGCACAACACCGCTTCGCCAGTATGTCTCCGGCTTCCATGCGGTGCGTCTCGCTGTTCTCTAGCTCTCTATATGTAAGTACTTTTACAAGTTCTGAATGTAGGTCACTACACTTTAACTCTGGGATGGTATCAACTTGTAGTATTTCTATGTTTTGACTCAAGGTCATCACACTTTAACTCTGGGGCAATATCGACTTGTAGTACTTCAGTATTTTAGCTCAAGGTCACCACACTTTAACTCTGAGACTGCATCAACTTGTATTATTTCTGTGTTTTGACTCAAGGTCATCACACTTTAACTCTGGGACGGTATCAACTTGTAGTATTTCTATGTTTTAACTCAAGGTCATCACACTTTAGCATGTAACTTTAAGGTAGCACCGAAACGGTGCTACCCGGCTTGACATTTTCAAGTTTCCCAAGGTCATCACAATTTCCCCCACCACTTCCCATATACCTAGAGTGCGCGGGGCCGGACAGTCAGTCGCTCGGTGTCTGTCGTAGGGTGCGCATCGCGGTTGCAGTAATGGTCGAATGGGGGCTTCTGGGCCAGTTCGAGGTCACCCGAGCGGTGTCACATGACGGTTTAGGCAGAGTAACGTTGCAAACTTCAAATTTCCTCGGCACTTTTGCTGTTTCTCATCGAAAATTCGCTCCAAGTCGTCAAGGTCATGGTACCTGTGACTGAAACTCGGAGCGTAGTGCGAGAAACAGCAAAAGTGCCGAAAAATTTTAGGTTTCAGCGTGACCTTGACCTTTTGTGACATCGATGACGTCATCTTGGTGACGTAAGGGGTGATGACGTCATTAGCACGTCATTTCTGTGACGTCGTGGGTGTGACGTCATGGATGTGACGTCATTGGTGATGACGTCATCGATGATGCAATCGATGACGTCATCAATGAGGTCATTGACCTCGATGACGTCATCGATGACGTCATCGCTCGGGTGACCTTGAACTGGCCCAAAAGCCCCCATTCCCCACTACTGACCTTAAACAAACACTGTTACAGAGAGAATAAAAAACATATAATTTTAAGCATTTTACCATAAAACAACCTGAGGAAATCTGTCCAGCAACTTTCTCAATTACATTTCTCCTGAGATAGTTTTTCACCCACTAACTCAGTTGATTTAAAAACATTGGAAAATGAACCGTTGCTGGGTTATACATTAGATCATATAATCCACCCCGTCAATTACATCTAGATTAAAAATTTCATCAGTATCAGACCGTTATTGTAGCTTCTAGCTCTACAAACATCCCTATTTAAATAAGTTTATAACACATATAAAACACTATAACTCATAAAACACTATAACACATGAAACTTAAGCATACAAAACATAAATACACATGAACAGGTTGGTTGGTATGTAAATAAGAACTTTCGGTAAATAGCACGATGTATAGCCGTCCTTAAATTAATATGTCAGTATAAAATAGATAAACGAGCATTTTACACCCCCAGTGGGTGAAACATAGCTCCATTAAAACGAAGGCAACTGATCCAAATTTGCTAGTAACTATATAGTATAACACATGTACAAAAATACCTCTCATGCGAAATGGGGTTCAAGAACTGAAGCAGAGAATGTGAAGACAAGAGTCAATCTACAAACAAGAGCTTTGAGGACTGCGTGCCAAATAACACATGAAATTAATACAATTTGTATCTTTCAATATTTTTAATGTAATACTTTTATAAATTTTATCATTGTAATTTTAACTTATATCCTTTAAATTATTTGACAATTTGAGCAAAGAATAATCCAACATTCTCATGATAGAAGATTATCCTACAATTATTTATTAGATGTGTCGAGATCAACTCATAATTTGGACAGAAAGAATTTAGAGTGATTGAGAGTCAAAATTTATTTAATTCCTAAAAATTGTAAGGAATGAAAAAGGAAAAGGAAATCAGATTAAAAGAAGAACTATTACAGGAATGCTTACAAATTAGTAAATAGTGAAATAATGAGTAATAAAGATCGTCCCCTTGTCCAAATTAAAAAAAATGTCCGTTTATCTAGACTGTCTTGACCCTATTAGCTAAAAAAAATACTTTACAACTAAAAAAATCGGTTGATTTGCTAACAACGGCTGTCATATGATTGAGCCAGTTGTCCTTCTTCCATAAGATTAATATTGAAACTTTAGAAGCTTGTGAGAGCTAGGCCCATGAGCCGATGTGAATTAAAACGTGGTTCTGCTCATCTACAGCACAATCAATACCTTTCTAACGGTATGCTCAGATTTCTCATACGATGCACACAAGTTGAGAAAAAAGGAGGAAAGGAAACATTTTTGCCTATTAATGTATAAAAAATTAAGTATAAAATGTTCAAAAGAAGGACATGATTTTATAAGTTTTGAATACATTAGAAAATATTATCTTGAATTTTTTGCATCAGCGATGCTAAGTAGTACAGGTCAACTGAAGATAGCCTTCACTGACAACGCCTTCTACTGCGTTGTCAGTGAAGGCTATCTTCAGTTGACCTGTACTAACAACAGACATCCACAGTACAAAGTGTGGGTGTACTTGAACAATGTTACTTAAAAATAGTAAACGGGACTATCGCAACAAAAAGCAGTTAAGAATTGAGTTGTTTATATGATACAAAGTGTCTCTGCTATAAAAAATTTTATAATTGGTGACACGCTCGGCAAAACGATTTTCTATACCGTGCTACATAGGGTGTCCCACACCACCCGCACACCCCTTTTTAAATCTACACAATTAATTTTTCACGAAAACAAATTGTGCCATTACAGGTAATCCGGTTGCGCTCTATCCATTGATGATAATACAATGTGCGGTGTGTAACCTATCCACTGGGAGTCATGAATTTTAAATACGTTTTATGGTATTTTTGATTTTAGACATAATTTTGAGACTACTTTACAATTGGTTTTAATGTGTAACTATAATCCTAACGGTTTGGGAGATAATGGGATTTAACTGTCAAGGACCATCACAAGTGAGACTAGGTTAAAATGTGTTTTGTGTTTTTAAGTGAGAATTTTGACTAGGTTTGAATTGTGTTTTGTTCTTTCTGTTGTATTCTATAAAATCGTTGTATCCTACCTTGTGAGTGAGTGAGTGTGTGTGTGTGTGTGTGTGTGTGTGTGTGTGTGTGTGTGTGTGTGTGTGTGTGTGTGTGTGTGTGTGTGTGTGTGTGTGTGTGTGCGCGCGCGTGTGTGTTTTTTTTAGTTAATGTGACGATTCAAGCTTGTCGGAGCGAAAAACCGTATGAACATAAAATTTTTATCGTTATACACTGAATGCATAATTATTTGTTATTCGTGTAGGTAGAGGAAAAAATGTTGTGTGCATCTAGGGACTAAGGTACGTTTTCTCCCTCAGGGAAATTGTCGCCCTCGGGCGAAAACAGTTTCCCTTCAGGAGAAAAAATTTGTATTTTAGTCCCTAGAAGCACAAATAACCTTTCTCATCCAAAAGCATGCAAAAATAAACCGATATATCACATACACATAAGGATATCTAATAAGTGGCCTATTTTAATACATAATTTCAAACTGAGAATCTAAAAGGGGTCTAGAAGCGGAGCCCCCATTAGCCCTTACGACAGTCGGTCCCTTATACCATAGTGCACAGTTTTGACACGTCCATACATACAGATTATTTTTTATTTCCAGTTGAGCAAAGGACTTGAAAGTTTGCTCAATGTGGATTACAGTATATAACTGAAGTAACATTTTGGGAAATTTAACCCTTTCGAAATATTTAATTATTGGTACTTACTGTACTTAAGAGTAACTTACAAGTTTGCTCTATTGAAACTTATGTAGTTTTAAAACACCTAAATATGTTAAGTTTTTTGATAAATAACCCTATGTATAGAGAAACTTTGCTGCCTTGATAAAAACTCCCTCAAGTTTGACAACAGATTAAACAAATCAAATACGCTTATTTGTTTAAACTTTTTTGTTTATTACATTTTTTTATTGTTGACATAAATATATATTTTATACAATTATTTGATGTAAGCATTAATGGGGTCTTGGGAACCCATTTCGAGGCGTGGACGAGTATGTATATTCACACGAATTTTATATAATAATATTGTGTCTTTGTTATTTACTACCTCGATTTGTAGTTGCAAACTTATATTAAATCAATTGTAAGAGGGTATGTTAAGGTTTCATTGTTTGGTCGCTTACATTTTCATTTACTCGGCCCTAACATAAGATTACTAACGAAGCAAAAAATACAAATGTTCTTTGTAAATTGAAGAGGTTTATAATGATGCATTCTTTTTTTTTTTAAACCAGTTCTTGGTTAAAATGTTTTAAACTGCTATCGCTTTATATTTAGCTTATAAAAAAATGGAGAGATACCATAAGTGATATCAAGGAAACTAGAATAATGATTAACTCTTTATAATTCTAAAATCCTTAGTTGATAACTAAGTTTTCACACTTGTTTTGAAGCAGCACTCAGGATATACCTATAGACTTCGACTCCGAAAATAAACTAACTACCACACTACTACAGGTGATACCCCAGAAACTAGAATGGAATTTAACTTTAACTCTTTATTCTTGAAGCCTTGGGTGTTACTATATTTCACGCTTGTCTAGAACCAACCCTAAGAATATGTACAGACATTTATCTGACTCAAGGAAATCTAAAATCAACACCTAATCACTGGAAATTTCCTCCGTAATCTTTTCAAAATATATTACTCACATATTTGAACATGGTAGGAACTTCAAAATATCCTTCTGTACGGTCAGTGACAATGGCAAAAGGACATGCAGAGATGTTCCTCAGAGTTCGAGTAAATATTAACACAACCACAGCGGGTAAAGTCACTGCCAACACAACTTCCACTTCGGGTCCCGTGTAGAGATCCAGCAGCTTCCAAGCGCCGCGCCACGAGTTGACGCAACAGAAGCCGAAGACGGCGGTGTAGGCGCGGGAGCAGAGGTAGTAGAGGAGCCGGTGACGGTCCGGGTGGAGAGTCTCGGCTATACAAGTCTGTCCGAGGGTGAGGACGAAGATGCCGCAGAGGCCGGCTCCTAGAGAGACGGCGCCGCTGTTGGCCGGCCGGTCCGGGTATACGGCGATGTCCATCAGTCCCCATGTGCCTCTCCAGTAGCAGACGACCAGCGGCGTGATGACCAGGGCGGACAGCAGCGTGTCGAGGAGGGTGAGGAACGCGTAGTGGACGGCGTTGTGGCCACGGAGGCCGTCCGAGATCCCCGCCGTCGAGCCTCGCATCGTCAACTAGAGGGCAGCACCGCAGCGCTGACCGCGGCCATGGACTGACTGACCCGGAGCTACTCAAGATGCGACCTCGGCGTGGGAAAAGGCGCGGAGGCATCTTGATATGATGGACATAACTAAACTAGAGGACAGCACCGCAGCGCCACAGAGAGGCTGGGGGCATGCACGGCTGCGGAGGAGACGCTGTCACCCAAGGGTCGCTGTGCTACCTTGAGGGGTTGCAAAGCAATCCCAACAGGTTAGCTATATGTCAAACCCTCTAATATTCACACCGTTTAACAACATAGGAACACAGTTCTCAGTAGTTGAGTTAAACCGGGTACAAAGCAGTATTTTGCAGAACTTGTGCGTTAGCTATTTAACGTGGAGTCAGCAAGGTGATGGACAATGTTTAGTCCTGGTTCTGACCTTAGCTTCTGTCTTTTGAAGGTTTGAGACCGATCTAAAGTGACTCCCAGATACCAGGAGTGGTAGTTGTACTTTAGCTCAACACCATTTAATACGATTTGAAGCTTTTTGTTGACAAGTCAATTAAGTTTAAGTTTAAGCAAGACACCGGTTTACGATAAGTTTCCGATTTAGCTTCCAGGCTATCCTTCGAGGATTGTAAGGTCATTTGTTGGGTTTTCTCAACGTGTCGGAATTCTTGATGCTGATTTTTCTATGCAATATCATCTGTATAAATCCAACGTTGAACGACGAGTGAGAGGAATGTCGGCAGGATCTAGACACATTAAACAGCAGTGCACCAAGCATTGACCCCTGTGGCAGGTCATCCTTTATTTGCCTGAAAGTACTTACCCTGCGTCATTAATATACTTTTTCCTACGACTGTCCATGAAAACAGTTGTTAACGCACTTAATACTCGTCGCAAAACAGGTGATTGCCGTATTCATTTTACTTTACGCTCGCTAGATTAACTTTGCACACGTTAGATTTACTTTGCGCACTCCAGTGTTTAAACATCAGAACACAAAACAATATATGCATTAGCCAGCAAGGAAACGTTGATTAGTCAGGAATCAAGTTGGCATCACTGGATATTATCATCTGATCTATTGTCCTTGTGGTCGTTTTCGATTGAATCAACATAAACATAACCTACAAACCAGCTCTAGGTAAGACTGTGTGTAAGTTAGTTGCACAATGATCAACTATGACAGTGACTTTAGTGATTTAAGTGACTTATTCCCTGACGATCTTTGCTAAGACTGCTAAAACAGTGGCGTTAAATCTTCTACATGAAAAATCCAATGAATTTTTAACTGAATGTAGGAAGTGCATAATATAGGCTATCATAAATATTAAACATTTATACTTTTTTATAATAAATATTTGGCAGTCGTAGGAAAAATTTAACATGCAACCCGTGCGAAAAGTGCCTTCACTGCACCCGAGAGAAATTATTCCGCACTCGCCTGCGGCTTGTGCATAAACATTTCTCTCGAATGCAGCAAATTGGCACTTTCCGAACTTGTTGCATAAATAACTATTATCAGCCTATTGGATAGTATCGAGTTAAGGAAACACAACAAGAACAGGCTAAGAATCAGGTTGTAAAATTTGTAAATGAGGAAGCTTTTTTCATATACCGGGTGTAAATAAGTCCGTTCCCCCCTTTAATTTTTTCATTTGTTGAGATAAATATCGTTTGGGGGGTTATTGTAATTTAACACAAATTACCTTTTGACGCTATCAAACATTTTTAGTCTTGTCAGGGGGACAGCCCACCAGGAGTCAGAAGAAAATCTTAAATGTAAGCATAAGTTGATATGTACATCAAATTAAAGGTCTCAGCAGAGTGCAATGCTGGAAACTTTGGACAGAGTACACCTGGACAGTGGCTAAGGGAGTGTCAATTTAAACATCCTCTATGGGACGTCCCTCAATGAAGTCCTAAAGAAATATGCTTTGGCTTTTGTCACATCTTACATAATTTTAAACGTATTTCCATTTGGAGTAATTAGACTCAAACCAGACGTCAAAAGGTTGAGTATTACGAAGGTTATTGCATTTTTAATTTTTACCCATATGAATTTAATGGAAACTTATTTCTGACCAGGTCATCCATTTTAAGTATAGTGTCCAGCATTGTACTCTGCTAAGTGAGACCTTTAATTTGATCAATTAATGCTTACATTTAAAATTTTCTTGTGACTCCTGGTGGGCTGTCCCCCTGACTAGACTAAAAATTTTTGATAACGTCAAAAGGTACTTCAATTAAGTTACTATCACCCCCCTCCAACCCAAACTATATTGTTCATCTAAACAAATAAAAAATTAAAGGGTGGACGGACTTTTTTACACTCTGTATAGTGTCATAAGCTGCTTTCGTATCTAAGAAAACAACATAGCTTTTCAGTATAGCTCAAACCCATCATCACTGAAAGAACTAACATTTAGAAACTGGTCACAACACGTTTAACTAGGCCTAGTGTATGTATGTTCACCCTCATTATACTATGGATTTATTCCATGTTTAATGTTTACTTCTTGAAAACCAGAGCATAACTTCAAATCCACTTAAGGTAATTCATATACCCTATATATTTGTTTGTGCGAGAGGATATTAGCACGAATAAATTTTATAGTCTATGGAGACGTTAATCCCTGTCCATGCATCTTAGTTATAATCGTTTTTAGTAAAAACTGATATGAGTATGTTTTATTTTATCGCCATTCTCAAAATCTGCTAAGGCTATGCACCAGTGGCCTTGCGAGCAGAAGAAGCTTAATTGGAGGTTAGTCAGTAAAGTAAACGACAAAATTTCACAGTAAATCGCTCAACACCTCCTAGAGTAATACTAATGTATTCAGACCCAAAAAGGTAGGGACATCCTTTTACAAATGGATTTAAAAATTAATTGGATTTTAAAAATGGAACACTGAGGATACAGCCTTTGGAACATTTATGGTAGAGATGTGTAGGCTAATCCTACATTTCTTCGGATGAGTTCGATATCAGGGTGCCTTTGAAACACAGATAGCACCAAGATGTAATTTGTATTGTATTGTGCTGATTGGTTGAATAGAAAAAGATGGCTAGTATAATTTTGCAGACGTTTGTTATTATTTTGATTTATTATCTTTATATATTATCTTTACCTACTTTTTTATTGGACCTTCAGGGGGGACGGCTCTCAGGAGTCTTAGATGTAAGCGTACATCAAATTAAAGTTCTCCCAGAATAGACAACAATGCCGCAAACCCGGCCACAACAGGATGATCGAAGCAAAAATGGCACACTAAACTTTGCATTAAAATCATAATACTGAAAACAAAAATGCTATATATCCCGATCAACTCAACCTTTTGAAGGCGGGTTTGTGGCAAATTGCTCAGAATGCAAAGCCCTTTAAAATGAAATACCATATGACATAGCCCAATGCAGTTTCCCTGACGACCTCTACAAAGTCAATGCTACTAGGGATATCCCTAAAGGAAGTTTTGGGGAAAAATTTAATCTCTTGGCCTACGTCTAAGAAAAATAATTTTAAAGGGCTTTGGATTCTGAGTAATTTTCAAAAACCCGACCTCATGAGGTCGAGTGGATCGGGAGTTATTGCATTTTTGTTTTCACCAATATGATTCTAATGCAAAGTTTGATCGAATGCAATTTTTGACTCGGTCATTCTTTTGGGGTCGGGTTTGCGGCATTGTTCTTAAATCTTAGAGACATTTAATTTGATGTACATATTGACCAATGCTCACATTTAAGATTTTGTTCTGGCTCCTTGTGGATCGCCCCCCCCCCCCATTGGAGATCCAAGAACAATAAGTACCGTACTTTAGGAAGTAGTCTTAGTCACTCAAAATCAATTTGCAAAGTTTTAGTTTTGTTACTTAAATATTATTTAAATTTTTTTAAAGTAGTTTCTAGACATTTTCCCGCCCTGTATTTAAATAGATTTGTTCACGCAAAAGCAAAACAATGACAAACGCCTGAAGACAAATTAATTCGAACATTCTCATACTTAGCCAGCTGACCACAAATTGAGACAAGGTAAATATTTAGCGCTATGAAAACTATTTAAAGTTAGGGCAAGGCCTGAGCGACCCCCTCGCGGTACCAGGTCTAAAAGTAGGCCTTAAAGATGAATCCAATATACGTATTATAATAAAAATACAGGGTTAACCTTGCCTTGCTCGTTGTTTTAATTCACTAGTATAATGGTATTCAGGCTTTGAAGTTTACTGCAAGTAAATCTTTTCACAAGTGGCATCAGCTGTTTTAAAACCAATGCTTAAAAGTAACATTCTGTTATTTTTCTTTACCTTTCGTTGTTATTACCTTGCTTGATGACCCATAAGATCAATGTTAGAAAATTAAAACTTTTAAACAATTTTATGTTAAGATTAAGATTTCCCAATTAAGATAATAAAATAAAAAGATAATAATAATCAGATAATCCAATTAAGATAAACTAGTGCACGCGTTGCTCGACCTCGAGCAATTTATTTTGATACAATACAAAAGTTACATTTAGTTCCAAATCAATGAAATCCGACCAATCCAATATTGTGAATCAGTGATCAACAAAAACTACAGCTGTACCTTAACAGATGTTTAGGGGCTCAAACCAATCTCAATGTTATTCTAACGGAAATTTTTCAAATTTAATTTGATAATATCACCCTTATTTTAAGTTCGATCCTCTTCAATTTTTGGCGGAAACAACTACAGGCCAAGCCCTATCTAACGCCACCAAAAACTTGACCATCGGTTGAGAATTGTAGGAGGAGATCTCTGCACAAAAAAACCCTTAGCGTATTATAAATAAGTATAGATTTTACAATTAAGATTTTCCTAGGGTTGAGGTTGTTTCTAAACTTATTTTTGGAAAAAAACACTCTTAAATGCAAAGTTTAAGAAACATGTGTATACCTTTGGTTAAAGTTCATTTTTGGCGATGGTAAGTTCATGTTATTATTGTTTTGTAAATTGTTCCGGGCATTTTACATCACAGATTAATCAGTGATATGGAAATGTCCGCAACAATTTACTAAACAATAACAAAATCTAGGCGATAGATTTCGAGATCGTGGAAAATACGTGGCCAAAGACACTCATACTCCTCATATTATAGTATTGAATTATTGGGTAAAGGTGATGTTATTCATACTAGTTACTTGTTTAACGGAGCATTGTATATAGAGAGGATAGTTGTTTTAACTCATTTCAACATCCCACTGCGGGCACTACCTTGTTTATTGGTCTAGTTATAATCTCGTGATTGGTTTGAAAACGGTATTAAAAAAAAATGTTAAGTTGGGAATCCCAGGTGTAGACGAATATTTGGAGAAAATACCATAAGGTTTATAAAATTATTGAATAGAAATATTGTATTTAAGAAACTTCTCAGTTTATTTTATGATTTTATCCAAACAAATTATTTTGGTTATTCTACACTCCATTCTATTTTTAAGTATCTGGAAGATAAATAATTATAATATCCCTGCATTTTAATTGTTTGCCGGAAGCTATGTTATTAACATTTATTTTTTCAGTTAGACTTTAAAACTTAAGGACAAATCTCGGATATTGGCAGTTTTAAATTTCTAAAACTGCCAACTTGCAGTTTAAAACTGCATTTAACTGCATATTTTAAAGCATTAAACTGCATTTAAAACTGCTGTTTTAAATTTCTAAATCTAATGATTGACATCATTAAATTTCTAAAAACGTGTAAATATAAATATTTGTTTATTTTATTGACATTCGTAAATCCTAATACCTTACAACTAAGGATTAACAAATAAGAGTCCGATTGGAAGGTTGTAAAATAAATTAATTCATTCCAAGGGTGTTTTTACGAAAATTTTGATTTTTGTAATATAAGGAATTAAGATAACATTAAAGCAAATAAAACCTGCTAATATATAAAAGTTCAGCGTTTGTTTGGTACAAACTGCATAAAAATCGTCCCAGTGGAAGTCTCAGACAAACCGTCCATAGTATAGAAAAGTTTATTTTTCCCTTATGTTAAATCTCCATAAGAAAAGTGTATTTTTTATATTTGACCAATTTAACGTAAATATTTTTAAAATCTGCTAATATAGGACCGAAACTTTTGTTTTGGTACAACTCCCATTTTAAACGACCCAGTAGCAGTCTCAAAATAACTGTCCAAAGGTGTTTTTACATTACTGTTTTAAATATATAGATAGTGTTGGTATCGCAACGGTAACCTGGTATGCAATACTTCTAAAGTATATGCGTTCCTCGACCTATCCAATTAGTTACAATATGTCGGTATACAATGGTTATAAGACAACTATCATTAGAGCAAAAAGTAAGAGAGGGTCTTTGCGGACATTATGTTAGTGTGTTCTGAAGATTAAGATTTCCTCCTTGGGCCAACCATCACTGGAGCTAAATTAATTTAGTAAGCTAGACCGTAGGCAAGTAGATAAGTGTGATTTAAAGTTAATAAAAACACTACTTGTGATTAGGAAAATTCGAAAGAATCATGAAATGTCTAGTGATAACGGGCCTTCTGCGGTGGTAACACTTAGCTTTCTTGTCACTTGAGGTCATGACACTATTTAAAAGGTTTTTTATAAATAGCTATTTATACTTTAGTGTACCTAGGTCCTTTGACCACGAATGCGGATTTTAAATTTGGCTAATTTGCTTAAAGACTTAAATTGGGCAGCTTAAACAATCGTTTTTCACCGTGCTGTGTCATACCCAAGGTAAAACCTTTTAAAACGATGTTGTAAAGATATTTTCAAAACAAGGCAGCACCCCCTATCTAAATCAAATCCGAAACAATTAAAATGAATGTATCATAATATTAATTTAGTTAACTACGGTTTTAATTCGCTGTAAGTCCATATTCTACGTCGCTGATTAGTCAAGCTTGTCCTGGATGCACTGTAATACGAGGTGTGTCTGTGACGATTTATTGTGAATTAAATCTCGAAATCTAGCATGTAGATTTTGTTTAAAATTTGAGTTTATGAATGTTCTGATAAAAAATAAGTTTATAAACAGAATAAACCATAGAAAAATTAGTTTTTGTCCAAAACTATGTAAAAAATTGTATTTTTTTTTAACATTGGTGTTAAGGATAGCATCAACATTAATAACAAAGGCAATGAAATTACAACGAACGGGAAAAATAAGTAACAGATTGCTACTTTTAACCATTGGTTTTGAAACATCTGTCACGTGTGAAAAGGTATAGTTGGGTAAATTTCAAAGCCTGATTGCCGTGATACTATAACACGAGTGAATTTAAACCAACAAGCAAGGCTTGGTTAACCTGGAACTATCTATGTATTAATACGCAAGCATGTTTCATTTCCTCCTTTTTTTCTCAGCTCATGTGCATCGTAGGATAAATCCGCGCATACCGTTAGAAAGGTATAGTGCTGTAGATGAGCAGAATCCCATTCTAATTCACATCGGACTCCAGGGATACGCCCCACAGGCTTTCAAAGTTCCAATGTTAGTCTTATAGAGAAAGGGGAATTGAATGAATCATAAGACAGCTGTTGTAAAAACAACTGCTAGAAAATTAGGAAGAACAGATGTTTTAGTTCTAAAATGTTAAGCTCCTTGTTTCCAGATCAACAGAAATTTTGATCGAATTTCGATCAGGAGGCGATTTCTAGTAATTTTTTTTGGGTAAGCTCAATGTATCTAGAATAAACCAAGGTAGGTGACACCAACAGCTGATTGAAGCATTTTAAAGTATCTCCTGCTCCTGAACCGTTGACGTCATGTTGTTTATCTTGCCATATGAGTGGTTTGGTTTGAATATTTTAAGTGCTGCACCTTTGACGTCATCGATTTTGTTATTGTTTTAGTTTAAGTCACCTACCTCCTCCTCATACTAAATGTCATGAGGTAAGTTTAAGCCGCGTCCGCACCGGCCGAACAGGTTCGTCGAACAAAGTTTTTCCGAAATTTTGTTTGATAGTTGCTAACCTTTTAAAATGAAAATCACATGACCGGTAATTGTTCATTAGCAATGTTTGTTGATTTTCTTTTTTTACCGCATGTTGCAGAACTGATTGATAGTCCATCAATTTATAGGAAATAATATTCATAAATGGAAATCGAATTTTTCCTGAATTCAGGTTTGTTTGTTTTGAACATCCGCATATTATTTTCACTATAAAGATTGCTCCCTCCTCGAGATTCGACCAAAATTCAGTTGAAATGACCCGAACGCCCCTTTCACACATCACGGTTTTGCCCGTACGATTAAAAATCGTACGGCCTACATTCCAATATAATCTTATGAGACCTTTCACACAGGCACGTTTACGGGTTTTAACCAGCTGACAATTACTTGTACGGTGTTTTGGACGGTTTTTAAATCGTGCGGTTTTTTCCCGCACGGCTAAAAACGTGATGTGTGAGTGGAGCGTTAAGGATCAAATTTAAAAAAATTTTGTGACTGAAACATCTGTTCTTTCTTATCTGCTAGCAGTTGTGACAACACCTTATCATGTTGCTAGACAACACCTGTCTGATGATTCGATCAATAACTCCTATTCCATAAGATCAACATTGAAACTTAGCATAAGGGTATCGAGAGAGCCGATTGTCGTCAATTTTTGGCAGAAATACCACAAGCCCTATCCAACGACACCAAAAACTTGAAAATTGGTTGAAAGCTGTCGGAGTTCCATTCACAAAGAAATCCCTTAGCGTATTAAAGTAATAAAAATAGATTTCGTTATGACTTGAAAATTGTGAATTTTTAAGCCTGTTATCGCTACGTTGCAAAAAGGATATTCACTAGGATACGACGTAAATTAACGATTGTATATATTGCCTTCGCAAAGACCCTGACTCTTCACTTCCTGTGTTCCACCCTTTCCTCGCACAACCACCCTGTTGACGCCTGACTTGCATTCCACGACCGTCGGATTACTCACATATTTGAACATGGTGGGCACATCGAAGTAGTTCTGGCTGCGGTCGGTGACGACGGCGAAGGGCGGCGCCGAGATGTTGCGCAGGGTGCGGGTGGCGGCGAGAACCGCGACGGCGGAGAGAGTGACGGCGAGCACGATGTCGGTGCCGAGGCCGGTGTAGATGTCCAGCAGGAGGAAGGCGCCGCGCCACGAGTTGACGCAACAGAAGCCGAAGACGGCGGTGTAGGCGCGGGAGCAGAGGTAGTAGAGGAGCCGGTGACGGTCCGGGTGGAGAGTCTCGGCTATACAAGTCTGTCCGAGGGTGAGGACGAAGATGCCGCAGAGGCCGGCTCCTAGAGAGACGGCGCCGCTGTTGGCCGGCCGGTCCGGGTATACGGCGATGTCCATCAGTCCCCATGTGCCTCTCCAGTAGCAGACGACCAGCGGCGTGATTACCAGGGCGGACAGCAGCGTGTCGAGGAGGGTGAGGAACGCGTAGTGGACGGCGTTGTGGCCGCGGAGGCCGTCCGAGATCCCCGCCGTCGAGCCTCGCATCGTCAACTAGAGGGCAGCACCGCAGCCGGCCCCTCCTCCACACAAGCACAACCACCGTCCACGCAATTAGCGCCCTTCCAGCTCTGTCCAATTGATTTGCTGATAGTGTCTGACCCATTGATCGAATTATGCATTCAAGATCCTTCAACTTATCCGATTACTACGATTTTCATATAATTGGAAAGTGCTTAAGAAAGTGATTCCATTCAAAAACATCATTGCGCAGAGATATCCCCCACAAACTCTCCAAAATACTCAATTTATCATGTGCTATTTTGTTCAAAAAAGTCTACATAAAAGTCTATAAAAGATACTTTAACATATTACCTTCAGAGTACAGTGTCATCTGGTCACAAAAAAATTATTCAAAACTAATAGCATTGACTTTGTACACTAACGTGAATAGACCTCTCATCCAATGCATTTAGCTTGAGGCAAAAATTTGGAAGTTTGGTGTACGCGGCACCAGAGTCGCTGCCATCGATGTTGTTATTATTCAGCTGAATTTACAGTGCTGCAAAAACACTTTACCAAAACATAACTTTCAGTTATAAAATGTTTCATCCTTGGTTGAGAAGAGTGGTAATACTGATTTATCTATAATATATATGTTACGCGCACTTCGGCACTTCCATGTACGCCGCACGAGATCGCACTACCGTCAAGAGGCTTCACACAAGCCTATGCTATGAGAAGTCTACTCACGTTAGTGTACATAGTCAATGCTAATAGACAATGGAACGAAATTGTCTTTGAAACATTTACACGAGTTAAGTGCTAAAACTATCTTTATAGACTCACCTACGACTCTAGGGGGGCTCCACCCCCATTCCACATTTAAGATTTACCCAGATCAAGTATATCTGTCAAGTGTTTCTTTAAAACTAGGAATACGCTCCGATGTCCGTCCCGTACAAGAATTTTTTACTCACTTTTTGAGTTATTAGGTGACGCTTATTATGTTTTTTTTTTTTTTTTTTTTTTTTTTTTTTTAGGGAGAGGTAAGAAAAATGCATTACGCACACAGGTGGCAAACCTGTAGTGTGGGACTCCCCTAAAACGTGTGTACCCACTAAAAAACCTCGCCTCTACTCTTTAGGATCCTAACCTGGAGTTGTTTATCACATTACGTAGGGCTAGGCCTAAATTTGGCTTATGCCCATGGGGCTCACTCCTTATCCAGCCACTCGATCAAGGGATCTGGGCCACTTCGCGGTCCAGATCATGTTTCTTTTCCAGGAGGATGCCCCGCACGAACTGTGATAAACAATCCCAGTTGCCCTCATCCTCCAAGATCTTTTGGCAGACCGAGTCCACCGAAAATGCACCAAAAAATGTGTGTGCCCTTCAGGCGGGGCCCTTCCCAACGGAAGAATGTGTGTTCCGCATCGTCAGGAACGCCCGAGCAATAGATGCAGTCCGGTGAACCGGTCTTGCCAATCCGGTTCAGGTACGACCAACATAGCCGTGAATTGTCAAGAATTGGTCGCCGTTCCACGCATGGTCGGACGTGCTTGATAAGTCGCGCAGTCCATCGTCCTCGGGTGTCGTGCTCCCAGCTGTGTTGCCACTGCTGGAAGGTTCGGGAGCGCTCTGCTGTTCTTGCCGTGTCCTTGCCAATCTCGACTTGTCTCTGATAAATTGCCTTCCTCTCTCCTGCCAAGAGCTTGACAGGGATAACTCCGGCGACCACCAGGACGGCAGGCTCGGACACTGTCTGGAAGGCGGAACACACCCTGAGCGCCGCTCAACGTTGAACCCGGGCGAGTCGCAACCTGTACTACTCTTTATCGAGAGCGTCTGCCCACACCTCTGCTCCATATAAAGAATCACGAACTGAACCGCGGACATCAACAGACGTCTTCTGCTGGATCGTGGAACCCCAACATTGGCCATCAGCCTACTAAGGTAAGTGACTACCTTAGCGGCCTTTTTCGCCGTACGGAAGATCTGATCCCTCCAGCTTAACTTGGTGTCCACCATTATCCCGAAGTACTTAGCAGCACGAGTTTATTGGACCACCTCCCTTCCCACTCGGAACAGAACGACGGTGTCTATCCTCTTCTTCGTAAGGATTACAATCTCCGTCTTACGGAGAGCAAGCGAGAGACAGACCGTGATCGGACATCCATGTGTTGACCACACGCATGACTCGGTTCAACTTTAGTTGGGCCAGCTCAACGTTGCGTGCGACAATGAGAGCTGCGACATCATTGGCGTACCCAACCAAAGTGGTTTCCTCAGGCATCTCCGACCTCAGGAGGCTGTCATAGGCAACATTCCAGAGATCCTGGCCGAGTATTGAATCTTGCGCGGCACCAGAAGTGACTTCCATCGTCCACGTTCCGTCCCTTGTGTCGTAAATAAGGCTTTGAGAGCGGAGATAATCCTCAATGAGTCGCAACAGATATGCAGGAACGCGAAAGGTGTTGCGAAGCGTATCCAACATATCGACCCACCTCGCCGAGTTAAAGGCATTCTTGACATAAGCGTAACAAGAAGCACTACTCAGCGAGAGAAATGGTTGTGGCTCTCGACTCTCTTCACAGCTCTCCATGGACTTCGGTGATAGCGTCAATCGTTGACCGTCCCTTTCTGAAGCCATACTGACGGCGGCATGAGTCTCCGGCAGCTTCCACGTCAGAGGTCAGGCGGGAACGGATCAGCTTCTCGAACAGCTTCCCAGCCGTGTCCAACGTGTAGAAAGGCCTGTGGGATGTGGGACGACGACAGCTTGGGATCCCCTTTGCCCTTGCTGATCAGTACAAGTCTTGCGGTTTTCCATAGGGAGCCAGAAACACCCCTTCTACCAAACAGGCGTTGTACATTCTCAACAACAAGTCAGCATTAATTGAAAATACTTTCTTTAAAGCCTCGCTGGGAATCCCGTCCGGGTCAGGAGCCTTGTTGCTCTTTAGGGAGAGAACGGAGGTTTCCATCTCCTCGAATGTGAAGAGTGGCACGTCATCTATCCGTCCAAAGTCAACCGGCGTACATCCTAGGCCTAGCCTACAAATAAATACATACAAAGAATGATTTTAGCTAAGATCTCAAAAAAAGCAAGTAACTTAATAATAATTATGCTTACAATATTAAAGGTAAATAGATTGTAGAGCGAAAAAAAACAATACAATTTAAAATCCATGATTAATTAATCAAAATTAATAAAAATCAAGTAATGTAAGTATTGTAGAATTACGCTTACTTAACACTTAATGCATATTTTGTTACCTGAGACATAGGCTACAATGTCACAACACATTCTAATTAGTTGTTCAATTTAAATATTTCTCAAAAATAGATATTAGTTGTATCCCATAAATTAGTTATAATCGCATAATTCCGTACGACAGCAATTCATTCCACATCAACATGCCTATCTTTTGGTAGACTATAATTTATAACTTCAACAAGTAAACATCAGTGTTGATCTATTTAATTTAACAAACAGGTCTGTCAAAATATCAATTAAATTTTATTTAAAAACGTAACATAACGGCGAGCAAATATATAAACAAGAAAAGGTTATGTTATGTTGTTTTCAGCATACAGCGACAACTCAGCTGCGATGGGGGAAAATAAACTGATCATAGCAAATACATTAGTCAAACCATGTAGCCTAAACAACTAAAGTTCTGTCAAAAATTCCGGAAAATAAGCTTTTTTAATACTTGAAAATAATTGCTCGATTATAGTTTATTACCTAGTTTAAAATACTTAAAATCTAACCTGAGAATTTCATTCAAAACAAATTAGTAATAAAAAAGCCTTTTGGGGGTCAAAAATTCGCCTAAGAGAGATTTAAAGTCGATCTAAAGAATTTTATACTCTATGTTCCATATAGTAAAAAATTCAATTAGTGTGTCTGTAAATAAAACGAAGTATAATGTACTCACAAAAAATTTTAATAAATATAATATGAATATGTTTTAATAAGTTGTTGAGGAGAAATATTACAAACTTTCACAATAAAAAGCCCGAAGGCAAACCTTACTATTCTTTTATTTGACATATCTATTTTTATATACCTACATTGAGGACTGTTTCCTTTTTCGAGAGGTGAATTATGTGGTTCCCTATTGGTAATTAGTTTTGTATTTGCTAAAATCATCAGAGAAACTGCAACTATTCAACTCACCAGACGGAATTTGAACGTGGAAATTTCTATTCAAGATGGAAGTCTTAGCACTAGTTTATTTGACTTCATTAGTTTTGAGAGTTTGAATTCTAAACATTGTATTTCATACATACACCTGGTTTGGGTAAGAATTTTGGAAGATCGTTGAATACAGTAGTTGTTATTCTGTAAATGAATATCTTACTGAATATCTATACTTACACGTTAAATGACAGTAATAGAAGAAATTTTTTTAAACAAACCCACCTAACCATTTGCCAACATTAAGGCTTGAAAGCGAGAAAATATTCTTTACATTACTTAAGAGTCATCTTCACCCCTGGGCCAGTAGCCCATTGTTGCGAGGTCGGTAATGTTAATCATACGGCTTTTAATGCAAAACATGGTATTTGATTCCCCTGTTTCGGACGCCGTTTTTCAACCGATTTTCTTTAATATTGGTAAGTGATTAGTTGAATAGTTATATTAGGTCTCTCATAACTCGAAATTTTGAAAATTTTACTAAATTTTGAAATATTACTAAGGAAAATCAAGTTACTTTGCGACGTCACAGAGAGTAATATTTGTTAATTTTTCAAAATTTCGAGGTATGAGAGACCTAATATAACTATTCAACTAAACACTTACCAAGTTTAAAGAAAATCGGTTGAAAAACGTCGTCCGAAACAGGGGAATCAAATACCATGTTTTGCATTAAAAGCCGTATGATTAACATTGCCGACTGCGCAACAATGGGCTACTCGCACAGGGGTGAAGATGACTCTTAATGGTATTACAGTTAAATATTTATCTGAAATATAAATATGTTCAAATAAAATTTAACTGTAATGCCTTCTTGTTTGGTGATTCCTTATCAGGTTGCATAAAGGTTTAGTCAATTGGACATCAAAATAACAAAATATAGAAAAACGAATATTATAATATGTATGGGTTAAAAATGAATCAAACACTCCCACAGCCGCAAACCTGACCTTAAAAAGACGACCGAGTTAAAAATGACAGATGATAAACTTACGTCATTAACATCATACTATATAGTGAACGTGTTGCTCGACATCGAACAATATATTTTGATACCTACAGTAAAAAAAGTTATATTTAGTTCTAAATCAATGAAATCCGACAAATCCAATATTGTGGATATCAGTAATCACCAAAAAACTGCGGCTGTACGTTAACACATGTTTAAAGTGCTCAAAATAATCTTAATGTTATTCTAATGGGAAAATTTAATTTGTGGATAGCGCCTTTATTTTAAGTTCGATTCTCATCAATTTGTGGCAGAAACAACTAAACACTAAACCCTATCCAACGATACCAAAAACTTGAAAATCGGTTGAGAATTGTAAAAGTTATCTACACAAAAAAAACTTAGGATATTAAATAAGTACTAGTCTACTTGTTGCTTGAAACCTAGCAATTTATTTTGATACGATACAAAAGTAAAATTTTTTGTTCTAAAAAACGACATCCGACCAATCAAATATTGTGAATATTAGAAATCACAAAAAACACACGTATTTACGGCTGTACATTAACAGATGTTTATTTTTTTAAACCCCAACCCATTGTTTTTCTATTGAGAAAATTTCAAAAATAATTTGAAATAGCGCCCTTGCTTTTTGTCCGATTTTCATCAATTTTTGGCGGAAACAACTACGGGCCAAACCCTATCCAATGACACCAAAAACCCAAATATCGGTTGAAAATTGTAGGAGGAGTTCTCAAAACAAAAACACCCTTAGTGTATTAAAAACTACTAGTGCACTTGTTGTTCGACATCGAGCAATTTATTTTAATACAATACAAAAGTTACATTTCGTTCTAAATCAATGGCATCTGACCAATCCAATATTGTGAATATCAGTGATCACCAAATCTATACCAGTTAACAGATGTTTAAAATGCTCAAACCAATCTCAATGAGCCGCATGAGAAAGTTTCTATTTCTATTTCAATCAAATGGGAAAATTTCAAATTTAATTTGTGGATGGTGCCCTTATTTTAAGTCCGTTTCTCAATTTTTGACGGAAACAACATACAGACCAAACCTATCCAACGACACCAAAAGCTAAAAAATCGGTTGAGAATAATTGTAGGAATCTACACAAAAAACCCTTAGCGTATTAAATAAGTACTAGAGATCACCTCCTGATCGAAATTCGATCAAAATTTCAGTTGATCTGGGCCCAAGAAGCTTAAAAACATTTTAGAACTAAAACATCTGTTGTTCCTAATTTTCTAGCAGTTGTTTTTACAACAGCTGTTTAATTATTCATTCAATTCTCCTTTCTCCATAAGATTAACATTGGAACTTTGAAAGCCTGTGGGGCGTACCCCTGGAGTCCGATGTAAATTAGAATGTGATTCTGCTCATCTACAGGACTAAACCTTTCTAACGGTATGCGGGGATTTACCCTACAATGCACACGAGCCAAGAAAAAAGGAGGAAATGAAACATGCTTGCGTATTAATAAAATGATAGATATATTATACAGGGTGTTTCAGAACTCCCTACCAATATTTTAGGGCATTGTTCCTTCGTTAAAAACATATCTAAATATCATATTTAAATTGTCCGGAAGTCTTAAGTTACTCACACAGCCGCCATTTTGTTTTTTACACATGATAATTTTATTTCCGTAACGGATGGTTGTATTCAGATCATATTTGGTATAAATCTTTATCATACCAATAACTAACTAACCAATGGTACCAAGTTTGTAAGGATCCGACAACAAATGACGGAGTTATTGAGATTTTTCTTCATAAAAACATTGAATTTGCTGTTAATATGGCCTTATTTGCATTAAATTCAATGCAAAATCCATGTTTTTATGAAGAAAAATCACAATAACTCCGTTATTTGTTGTCTAATACTTACAAACTTAGCACCATTG
The DNA here is from genome assembly GCA_030545055.2 of Neoaliturus tenellus. Taxonomy (NCBI): domain Eukaryota; kingdom Metazoa; phylum Arthropoda; class Insecta; order Hemiptera; family Cicadellidae; genus Neoaliturus; species Neoaliturus tenellus. Next base: position 53,169,958 of record CM061537.1, on the reverse strand, counting down.
GTTAGGTAATTTAATCTGGCAACTTTTTTGTGTCTTGTAAGTTTTTTATAAAATTTACCGATTTTGAGATATTTGAGTTTGAAAATTTAAAATGGCCGCCATTTTGAAAATATACAATGGGAAAAATTAATTTTTTTCTTGGAAATGTACATTGGTATGATAAAGATTTATACCAAGTATGATCTGAATACAACCATCCGTTACGGAAATAATAATTATTATGTGTAAAAAACAAAATGGTGGCTGTGTGAGTAACTTAAGACTTCCGGACAATTTAAATATGATATTTATATATGTTTTTAACCCAGCAACAATGCCCTAAAATATTGGTAGGGAGTTCTGAAACACCATGTATATAGATTGCTGAAAACAAAAAAAATGCAATTACTCTTGATGTACTCGACCTTTTCAGGTCGAGTTTGTGTTTAATTGCTCAGAACGCAAAGCCCTTAAAAATTATGTATCATATGACGTAAGCCAATGAAGTTTCCCTGATGACTTCTAATAGGGACGTCTTCTAAAGGAAATCTTGGAAAAACTTCATAGGGCTACTTCATATGATACACATAAAGATCTTTACATTCTGAGCAATTTACCACAAACCCGACCTCAAAATGTCAAATACATCAAGAGTTATTGAATTTTTTTTGTTTTTGGTAGTTTGATTTTAATGCAAAGTTTGATCGCCTGCATTTTTTTTACTCAGTCGTTCTTTTAAGGCCAGGTTTGTAGCAGCACCAACGAGATTAAATAGATATAGAGTGCTCATCACATGTTAATTTTGTGTCCCTTTTTGATTTGCGACATTTTACCCATTATTCCCGCCGTTTCCTTGGCAACCATCCCACACTTTACTCTCGTTTCCTTGGTTACTAGTTTTAGCTATTCTAATAGATGACTACAAGCTTAAAAAAACACAGCTTATACTCTTAAAACATCTGATATTTTGTTGTTTTGTTGTTTGTTTTTAAAACCAATTTGATTTGATGGTCTGTGAACAGGCTGTTGAGATTGGTTACCATAGAAACGTCAGATAGCTGTGGGTAATATGGCAAAAAACACGTGGGGAAAGTGTAAACAAAGGACTGGTTACCAAGGAAACGGCGGGAATCGTGGGTAAAGTGGTGCCAGTCAAAAAGGGACACTTTTCCCTATCCGGTGAGCACTCTATATCTATTTAATCTCGTTGAGCAGCACCATTTATTCCTATAGAGACCTTTAATTTGTACATCTTGACTTATGCTTACATTTAAGATTTTTTTCTGATTCAATGTGGACCACCCCTCCCCCCTCCATGTGTGTCCCCCTTGAAGGTTCAATACCACTTATGGTTTTGGTAAATAAAACCCTAAATCAATTTGCAAAGTTCTATTTTTCTTAATTAAACCATTTGAAACTTCAAATATATTAAACCGTTTCCAGACTTTTTTACCACCCTGTATATCTTTACTAAGTAGGAATTTACCTATTTTTACTTACAACTCTACCATGCCAGGAAACTACTCTACCCTTGAACTACATTTAAACAGAATTTAGCTATACTGTAACGTAAAAGAAGGCATGAATTATAATAGATGTGCCGAACCCTAATGAAATCCTGATGGAATACTCAACCCTTAATTATGATAAAACTATTAAAATAAATTAAAATGAAAACTCGCCAAGTAAGCAAATAGAAATAAAAATTTGTAAGACTGGGACATTTCTTACCACAGCACAGTTGACCAGCAATTGACCATATGTTTGATAAATTATGCTTTATTGTATAGGTTAATCGAAGTTTGTTTTGCAATTATCAAACAGAAACTACTTCAAATGTTAAGATTCCACACTTTACCTCAGATTATAAAATTTTTTAAACTAATTTGTCTGCCAAATGAAGTAACACTCCTGCGTAACATTTCTTCTTCCAAAAAACTGTTTCCATTAACCAGACATTTACTCCAAATACGTCAGTATAAACTCGAATGTCAAAACATACATTTACAAACCTCTCTAAGAAGCTTGATCCACACGACTTGCAGAATGAACAGTGAAATCGATTATAAACAACATTTAGAGAAAGTTAAAGAAGGCTTGACCATTATAGATGTGCGGAACCCTGATGAGATCCTGAAAGACGGAGGCGTAAAGGGTGCTTTTGAAATACCTTTACCCTCCTTGAAAGGTGACTTCAACCTCTCTCCGGAAGAATGGAAGAAGAAATATAACAAAGCGAAGCCTGAAATTGAATCACAAATAATGTTGATATGTACAGCAGGAGTGAGAAGTGCCAAGGGGAAGAAACTCCTTGAAGAACTGGGATATAAAAACCTCTTTTCATACAAAGGTGGTTACAATAATTACAAACAACAAATATAACTTAATTTTCCGTGTTTAACAATATTATTTTCTTGTTTTTAGGTCATACAAGTGAAAACAGAATAATTTATCATTGGTTAAAAGTTGTATAATATTGAATTTTTATGGTTTTGTGTTTAAACGGGTTCATTGTAAATAAAGATTGCTTTAACACAGACAGTTCAATGTTTTATTGCGAAAGTACAATTCCACAAATTTAATTTAAAATACATGGGGAAAAATCAGATTTATAAGATTCAATGTCTGTTTTAAAACTCACCGATTTGTCTACAATCATCCACTTTGGGCTACCTTTACATCTGTGGCTTACATCCAAGCCAGTGCCATTGGAAAATAATTTCTGGTCCTTTCTACATCTTGTTTAGACTCAAAACACATACGTTTTATCGCGGTTTCGTTTTTATGAATTCAATGAGAGATAACAAACGAGAAGTCGAACAACGAGATAAATCCTGTTTAAATACAAAAGTTGTATCAGTATTTTCATGTTTGAATTCATAGATGGAAAGTTTAGGTCAAATAGTAAAACAAACATGCCACATCACACATGAACATATTTTGAACATGAATAAAAGAAAATTGTTCATATAATTGTTTAGGGATTTCTGAATGCACATTGAAATTGTATTCAAGTATCTATCTACATTTAAGAACATTGTGCAAGTAATCAAATACAAATAAGGAAAGCTACGTAAAAATGAATCTTTGTTGTTTCGAGTGGTGTGTGTAATTATCTTAAAGGTTTTTAAATGATAATATATTCCTGATCTAACCTCTCGAAATGCCTGCGATAAGGCTGGCATAGCCTCCGTAGGGTGGTAAAGACAAACAATAATATGAATCATGCAAGACGTTTGTAATTATTGAAAGGAAACACGTAGTTATATTTTTATATAAACAAGGAAATAAAGATAAGTATCGTGGAACCTTAGAGCGGTTTCATTGTCACTGCCTCTGATCTAAGATAACTGGCAGTTTAAAAGACAATTTGTTTAATTGATGTAAAATAAACTGGGAAGAGTACTTGAGTAGACACCAGAAATCTAGATACTGTGAGCAAACAAATAAAATTTAAGTATTGAGATGTGTTTTGCAAAAAGTATTATTCCAACATGAGACATATTTGAACACGCAATGAGAGAGGAAGGGAAGTTGAGAAGGGACGTCTCATTGTGAATGTCATTATTCATTCGTCCATTTATTTTATTTTGTGTGTTTTTAAGCCAGTAAAGTTTTTAACGTTTTAATGGGGAACGGTCCAACGCTTCTCCCCTCATATTTTATATAACCAAATATATACACTCAAAGATTACAATAGTACTCCCCAGTCCCGGGTGTTATGGAGGCAAGACCATAAAATAAATTCCTTTGGTGGAGTAGAGAATTTAGTATACAGACAATGAAACTATTCAGAAATAACAGTATGTTAATATTGGAACACAAAAACGTTCCGCATCCCATATCTTTCTTGTGTTACAATCGGTAGTGTTGACGACCGATCTCATGTAATTTTATTGCCAGAATATCTCACTGTTTCAATTTCTATGAAGTTGATTGGTAACTCTGTGTATTTCCCTACTTAAAAAATGGATGCAAATGAAATGTTTCCGAGTCATTTAGAGCGTGTTTTAACTAATTGTATATTTGGAGTCTTATTTATGTATCTTTATTTAACTATCTTATCTTATACACTAAAACAAGCAATGTTTGTACGGGGAAATATATTTCCTCTCCAAAGATTTTTGATTTTTATCTGAATATTGGGGTTTTGGCCACGAGGAATCGATTGGAGGAGGTCCCATGGCTGGGAAACATCCGGTTTTCGTCCTAGAGCCTTTCAAAGCTCCCATGTTGCAAATTTTTATAGCTAATAAATTAAAGCCGAAAAATCAGCTGATAATTGTATAAACATATGTATTACATATTTAAACAGTGGTTCAACAAAATTAAACCAAAGTTAGTTCTCCTATTGGCTTAGCGAGTGAGCGAAGCGAACGAGCTCGTTTATAAAAGAAAGAGGGCGAGTGAGCGGAGCGAACGAGCTATGTCTAAGAAATGCGATGGCAATTGATAATTTTACCGAGCATAAGCTCTGTCCCCCTGGTACTTTAGATAAAATATAGATAGGTGAGTGACGTAGAATATCGGACATTCCAAAAGACATATTTCAATTATTCTAGGTTAATTGCAGGTACACAAAGTATTATGCATTCATAACAATACAGTCAGTTCGGATGCCTTGAAATTAGAAAAGCTATAGGTGATAAGAGAAATCCATAATCCCTAATTAATTAGTTATCTTATCAAACATGTGAATAAGTAAGAAACCAAGAGGCGAGTGAAACACGCTTGCCACTATTAAATTTATCAACGACGCTTGGGCGATTAGAGGATTTAGATCGTTGTCACTTGCATATTGTTGACAACGATGCAAACCTTACAATTGGTTACTTGATCAGATATGATGTATACTATAGATATACGATTTTGAAGAGAGGAGTAAATAATCATAATAGTTGGGGGCGACGGTCGGGAAATTTTTATAATTAAGAAACAAAGATTTTAAGGATAAAGAAGCAATTAATTTAAACATTAATTTTAAAGAATATTTTTATACATAAACACCATTTATCCATCCTAATAATGCAAATATCCCTATTATTTTATAAACATGCTACTTATAATTGATTTTTAACATCTTGAGCAGAGCAGAAAAGCACCGTGTTTACCTCTCTCAATTCATTCTCAGACTTGATTCTCAGGCTTAATTCCATTCTCAATGATAACCAGCTAATAACAATTCTCAATTAATAACCATTCTCAAACTTATTTTTGACCATGGTATTTTTGACTTCAGTATTTTGACGGTTGAATTAGTGACTTAAAGGTATAAAATTAGTAAAATTAGTTTAGTTTTAAATTTTGTCCGAAACTCTTATTTGAACTAGCTACTTGAATACCACCAACTTTACTAAACACACAAAGGAGTGTCGAATTTAAAATGAGTTTTATTACGAGGGATCAGCATTTTGTAATGTTGACTAATAAGTAGATCAAACTGAACAAAGGTAGCCGAAATACCTGAAATAATTCTAAATTTCCAACATTCGTTAAGTTTCTATTGCTTCTCGTTTGCGAACGGCGACTTTGCGAATGGTTTGTAGACCCTCCTGGCCACCATATTGTCCATCCTGACCGTCACCAACACCTGCTCTGGCTGCACCATGAATTGCCTGGTGATCACCAAGCGTTTCCCCTCTATCTTCATCACCTGCGTCAACTTCTCCTTGTCCTGGTGGAACACGCATCGCATCTTCTTCCCGTTGGGGGCCACGTCTTCAAACTCCACCCCGATCCTGAATTTGGTCTTCATCTCGCGGAACGCGTAGCTGATGTTGAGCGAGTAGAAGCCGTTCTGTTCGGTCAGTTGCATCTTCTGCATGGCACTACGGAACATGGCCCTCCTAGCAACTCCCAGGCCCAGTTCACGAAGAATGTCCTCCAGCTTCCCATCACACTCCGCTATCACGTACTTCTTGTTGAGGAACGGCTCTAGGTAGGCGTGGTTCTGGACTTGTTTTGGTGTCTCAAACCTAGTCGCCAATGAAGTCCCAGACGACATACCGGACTTCTTGGAGTCGTGAGAACATTCACTTGTGTTTTTCGTGGTCAAAGTCTTGATGCCATGGTGTGTTGGTAAACATTGTGAAAAGTACTTTTCTTCTGCTAGTTTGTTAAAAAGAAAGTTTGATCATATGTTCTATCTATGTATACAGAAACAAATAGTGGGGATGAACCAAATAATTAGGGAAGAGAGAACGCCACCCACGAAACACAGATAGCACCACCAAGATGTAATTGAATTTTTTACTCTATGGAACATAGAGTATAAAATTCTTACGATCGACTTTAAATTTCACTTAGGCGAATTTTAGACCCCCAAAAGGCTTTTTTATTACTAATTTGATTTCAATGAAATTCTCAGGTTTTCAGTATTTTAAACTAGGTAATAAACTATAATCGAGCAATTATTTTCAAGTATTAAAAAAGTTTATTTTCCGGTATTTTTGACAGAACTTTAGTTGTTTAGGCTACATAATTTGACTAATGTAGTTATGATCAGTTTATATTCCCCCATCGCAGCTGAGTTGTCGCTGTGTATGCTGAAAATAATATAACCTCTTCAGATTCGTTTACATCTCCTCGCCGTTATTATGTTACGTTTTTAAATAAAATTTAATTGATATTTTGACAGACCTATTTGTTAAATTAAATAGATCAACACCGATGTATACTTGTCGAAGTTATAAGTTATGCCAAAAGATAGGCATGTTGTGGAATGAATTGCTATCGAACGGAATTATGCGATTAACTAATTTATGGGATACATATAATATTTGGAAAAAGATTTAAATGGAACAAGTAATAATTTGAAAGTGTTGTGCCATTGTAGCTTATGTCTCAGGTAAGAAAATATGCATTAAGTGTTAAGTAAGCGTATTCTACAATACTTACATTACTTAATTTTTATTAATTTGCAATCATGGATTTTAAATTGTATTAGTTTTTTCGCTCTACAATCTATTTACCTTTAATATTATAAGCATAATTATTATTAAGTTACTTGCTTGTTTTGAGGTCTTAGATAAAATCATTGTTTGTATGTATTTATTTGTAGGCTAGGCCTAGGATGTACGCCGGTTGACTTCGGATGGTTAGATGACGTTCCACTCTTCACATTCGAGGATATGGAAACCTCCGTTCTCTCCCTAAAGAGCAACAAGGCTCCTGACCCGGACGGATTCCCAGTGAGGCTTTAAAGAAAGTATTTTCAATTAATGCTGAATTGTTGTTGAGAATGTACAACACCTGTTTGGTAGAAGGGGTGTTTTCGGCTCCCTAGAAAACCGCCAGACTTGTACTCATCAGCAAGGGAAAAGGTGATCCCGAGCTGCCGTCTTCCCACAGGCCTTGTTGCATATTGGACACGGCTGGGAAGCTGTCCGAGAAGCTGATCCGTTCCCGCCTGACGTCTGCCGTGGAAGCTGCCGGGTACTTATGTCCCCGTCAGTACGGCTTCAGAAAGGGACGGTCAACGATTGACGCTATCACCGAAGTTCAGAGAGCTGTGAAGAGAGCCGAGAGCCACAACCATTTCTCTAGCTGAGTAGTGCTTCTTGTTACGCTTATGTCAAGAATGCCTTTAACTCGGCGAGGTGGGTCGATATGTTGGATGCGCTTCGCAACATCTTTCGCGTTCCTGCATATCTGTTGCGACTTATCTTGTTGCGGATTATCTCCGCTCTCGAAGCCTGATTTACGACACAAGGGACGGAACTTATGATTCAATACTCGGCCAGGATCTCTGGAACGTTGCCTATGACAGCCTCCTGAGGTCGGAGATGCCTGAGGAAACCACTGTGGTTGGGTATGCCGATAATGTCGCAGCTCTCATTGTCGCACGCAATGTTGAGCTGACCCAACTAAAGTTGAACCGCGTCATGCGTGTGGTCAACACATGGATGTCCGATCACGGTCTCTCGCTTGCTCTCCGTAAGACGGAGATTGTGATCCTTACGAAGAAGAGGATGGAAACCGTCGTTCCGTTCCGAGTGGGAAGGGAGGTGGTCCAATCAACTCGTGCTGCTGAGTACTTTGGGATTATGGTGGACACCAAGTTAAGCTGGAGGGATCAGATATACCATACGGCGGACAAGGCCGCTAAGGTAGTCACTTGCCTTAGTAGGCTGATGGCCAATGTCGGGGTTCAACGATACAGCAGAAGACGTCTGTTGATGTCTGCGGTTCAGTCCGTGCTTTTTTATGGAGCAGAGGCGTGGGCAGACGCTCTCGATAAAGAGTAGTACAGGTTGCGACCCCCCCCCCCAGGTTCAACGTCGAGCGGCGCTCGGGGTGTGTTCCGCCTACCAGACAGTGTCCGAGCCTGCCGTCCTGGTGGTCGCCGGAGTTATCCTTGTCAAGCTCTTGGCAGGAGAGAGGAAGGCAATTTATCAGAAACAAGGCGACATTAAAAGAACACGGCAAGAACAGAAGAGCGCTCCAGAACCTTCCAGCAGTGGCAACACAGCTGGGAGCACGACACCCGAGGATGATGGACTGCACGACTTATCAAGCACGTCCAACCATGGGTGGAACGGCGGAAAATTCTTGACAATTCACGGCTATCTCGGTCGTACCTGAACCGGATGGGCAAGACCGGTTCACCGGACTGCATTTATTGCTCGGGCGTTCCCGACGATGCGGAACACACATTCTTCCGCTGCCCCCGTTGGGAAGGGCCCCGCCTGAAGGCCACACAAATTTTTTGGTGCATTTTCGGTGGACTCGGTCTGCCAAAAGATCTTGGAGGATGAAGGCAACTGGGATTGTTTATCACAGTTCGTCCGGGGCATCCTCCTGGAAAATAAACATGATCTGGACCGCGAAGTGGCCCAGATCCATTGATCGAGTGGCTGGATAAGGAGTGAGCCCCACGGGCATAAGAAAAATTTAGGCCTAGCCTGACGTAATGTGATAAACAACTTCAGGTTAGAATCTTAAAGAGTAGAGTTGTAGGGAGGTTGCGACCCCCCCCCCCCCCCAGGTTCAACGTCGAGCGGCGCTCGGGGTGTGTTCCGCCTACCAGACAGTGTCCGAGCCTGCCGTCCTGGTGGTCGCCGCAGTTATCCCTGTCAATCTTTGGCAGGAGAGAGGAAGGCAATTTATCAGAAACAAGGCGACATTAAAAGAACACGGCAAGAACAGAAGAGCGCTCCAGAGCCTTCCAGCAGTGGCAACACAGCTGGGAGCACGACACCCGAGGACGATGGACTGCGCGACTTATCAAGCACGTCCAACCATGGGTGGAACGGCGGCCAATTCTTGACAATTCACGGCTATCTCGGTCGTACCTGAACCGGATGGGCAAGACCGGTTCACCGGACTGCATTTATTGCTCGGGCGTTCCCGACGATGCGGAACACACATTCTTCCGCTGCCCCCGTTGGGAAGGGCCCCGCCTGAAGGCCACACAAATTTTTTGGTGCATTTTCGGTGGACTCGGTCTGCCAAAAGATCTTGGAGGATGAAGGCAACTGGGATTGTTTATCACAGTTCGTCCGGGGCATCCTCCTGGAAAAGAAACATGATCTGGACCGCGAAGTGGCCCAGATCCATTGATCGAGTGGCTGTGATAAACAACTTCAGGTTAGAATCTTAAAGAGTAGAGGCGAGGTTTTTTAGTGGGTAAACCCGTTTTTAGGGGAGCCCCACAGTACAGGCTTGGCACCTGTGTGCGTAATGCATTTTTCTTGCCTCTCCCTAAAAAAAAACCATAAAAAGCGTCACTTAATAACTCAAAAAGTGAGTAAAAAATTCTTGTACGGGACGGACATCGGAGCGTATTCCTAGTTTTAACTTAAGAAATGCTGGTTGGTTGAATGTAACAGGTCTGTATACATTGCAGGTGGCTAGATTATTGCAAAAGTTTGTTAGTGTTTCGATTTTTTGTAAACAAATACGCTCATTTTGACATTTGAAAGGAAGAAAGAGCGCTTCCCATGGCAATAAGGAGAAGTAATCCTAACATCAGTGCTTTATATTACACTAGGATGATTCAGTAGAACATAGCACCAACAGAGAACCGAATAAAGACTGTGAACTACATTCTATAAGAGCAATGGTACCAATTTCTGCGACAACCGTGGTTGTTACCATCGAGGAAACAAGGTTTAAATAATTGTTAAAACATCAACATTTTACTCTTTGTTTCCGGCAAGTGCTGCCAACGCTGCAGGAAACAACTTGTTCATATTTGCGTCAGAAATATTTTGTCTCAACTATTACTGAAATGAGGAATTCCAAAGTAAACCCCTGCTATTTATGGTTGTAAATTTACCTTGATTCATAAGTTAATCTGCTAATTAACAAGTTAATCGCTAAGTTAGTATGATTAAGTTAATCTAATGGTTTAATAGACTAATATTGTGAGTAGTGTAAAAGTGGGGCTGCTGGGCCATGACGTCATCACGATGACGTCAGCAGTGATGACATCATCAATGACGTCACGAATGACGTCACTAATGATGTCATATGACGTCACATGACGTCACATAAATGACGTCATGGTGACGTCATTACCGCTGACGTCATCATGATGACGTCACTGACGTTAATTAGGTCAAGGTCACGCAAGAATACAAAAAAATTTTTTTTGCACTTTTGCGATTCCTCAAATTTTGGTGAGAAATTGAAATTTCTAGAGGAATCACAAAAGTGCAAAAAATATTTTTTTTATTCCCTAGCGATCAGACTCTCGACCTAATATATCCGTCAGGGGTCATTGACCCGTCCCAGAAGCCTCACTTGAAAAAAAAAATAATTTTTATATTTTACTTACCCACCACAAGACTGAGAGCCGAAGAATAATTTCTTCAAACACCCGACAGTGGACAAACGACATGCGATCCGAACAGCACCGCGTCTGAAGGCATACTGACTTGGGCGCAGGCGGTTCCCCAGGTACCCAGGCTCAGTGGTGGGGATAAGGAGGTGGTGGGGGTAAAGTGGTCAGAAGGAAGAAAAATTAAAATTTTTGCAACAACTCATCCGAGTCTGTCCTTTACCGTAACTCGGATTGGAAATATTTCCTGAGAAATATTTATTTTTATTCTTTCTCAGGTGATGTTGGAACTTGTGAAATTTCAATCAAACCAAAAGTGAAAAAAAATTTTTTTTTGTTATTTGAAACTTTGCCGAAAAATTAAGAAATGTTTGATATTTTGCTAAATATTTAAATTTAAACTCAATATAAGTAAATTGAGTGCAAAAAGTGAGATGTGCACACCACAAGAGTTGAACAGCAACTGAGCAAGTCTCTCCGTGTATCTGAGGTACTCGGCAGGGTGGTGGGGATAAGGAGATGGTGGGGGTAAAGTGGTCGGATGAAATGAAAAAAAATTTTTTTTTGCAAACTATACAACTGAGTTTGTTATTCAGCAATAAGCATAAGAAATAAAAAAAAAAATATTTTTTATCCACATTGCTTAACATGTTCAAACGTGTTCAAGGTCAACCATTTGAAGTTTTAAAAAAAACATTTTTAATTTTATTTACAAAAATCCTCCTTCATCCTCATATGTGCTGTCCGGACTTGTGCTTGATGTTGTCGAAGAATTTTCTTCACAGCAACATGTTCCTTGTGTATTTTGGACTACCCCTTCTGCTTCATCCATACTATCGTCGATGAGTGGACAGTCGTATTCCAAGTTCATTTTTATTATCATCCCTGGATTTTGAAGAAGCCGCATGTGCAATTTTTCATAGATTTCTTTTAGGTATTGAATACTGTCAACAAGTAATTCCCACTTCATTGTGTGTAGTGTAACCTTTAGCGTAGCTGAGTTGGAAATGAAGCCAGACTTGCATGTAGGATTGGTCTTTTGGAATCGTAGTGGTGGGGGTAATTGATACAACTAGACAGGTTGAAACATGTTCAAGGTCAACCATTTGGAGTTTTAAAAAAGAAAATTTTATTTACAGAGTAGTGTTGAAAACCGGCAATTTGGCTGCTTTATCTGTACACTCGATGCATCTTAGACAGTATACAACCGCGTAGACCAAGTAGAAGAAGATTGCAATCAATAAGGCCAAGATTATGAAGAGATCTAATTTTAAAATTTTCTGAATTAGCATATGGTCCTTCCTGATCCGTCTTTCTTCCATCCTTCTTTCCATCATCTCCACTAGATCCACATGCTGGCATCTCCTCCTCCCCAGGCTTTCCGCTTCATCGGCCTCATATATTGGTGGTGGAACATCCATGATTGCAGCTTGAAAGATGAAGATGTAATGAAACACATTGGTGTTGCCTCTCAGGTCTCCCAGAGTAAAAGTGGTGGGAGATGAGGTTGAATGGTGGGGGAAGTTTTAATTTGAAAAAAAAAAAAAATATTTGAATATTTTTATTTAAGTTTACACCTGAACATGTTAGAACATGTTCAAGGTCATCCAATTTGTGTTTTAAAAAAATTCTATCTTGCTACAATACTGTAGCAAGATAGGTTTTTTTATTTTGTTTTTATTTTATCATTCCTTTATTACAATACAAAAATATGCATATTGAAGTACAATGAGGATACAAAATATAAATATTAGTCAGGAGAAATATTCCAAGTTTGGACTGGCTTGAGTCTTCATGGATGATCTGGAAGAATAAGTTGAATAAGCTGAAGAAGTTGATGATGGTGACCTAGGCGGCTCGTCATCCTTGGGGACATGAGGGCATTTTGTGTTGCAAGCAAAAATTTGCATGTTCAATCGGTATCCCTGTTCGATTAGTGATTTAAATTCTTGAATAATTCCGTTTAATTCTTCCATATTTCTTACAAATACTTCTTCATAATTTGCACATTTTACAGTCAGAGCCATCTTGATGTTTTTCGTATGATGTCAGAAGGCGGAATGAATATTAGCATGGTTGTTTGAAGGTAGTATGAAATAGTGGTGGGGGAAGTTTTTACACGCTGTCTGATGGGAGGTGGTTAAATTTTTTCCAACTAAACATATTGATTGAACAAATGGCGCAAAGTTCTTTAGGTGTATGGTAACTTAAAACTGGAGCCACATGACCATATTGTAAACATCCATCATCTTGTAGGAATTGTGCCGGGTTAGAGACAGCAGCCCTTCCACAACTTCGACAAAATTTTGTACCATCACCAAACTTGTACCAACCAAAAGTGTTGTAACCTCTGTTGTCTAGCTTGTACTGTTTGATAAAAATTTTAATTTGCTGAGGAGCGTTGGATCGTAAAGTATGGCTAAATAGCTGTTGATCTTCAATAATTTTTCTTACACAAAGCTCAAATAGGGTGCTCATTGTTTGACAGTTGCAATCAAACTGAACTTCTTTACAGTCTGTATGCTGGTAACCCGAAATGGTGGGGGAAAACACACACACACACACACACACACACACACACACACACGTATTTCTGTTTGGAAAATATTTTTTTTTTATTTGTGCAAAGGTCAAAGGTCAAGGTCACCCCAGAGCTTTAAAAAAAAGGCAACATATCAATATGTGAAAATTTTCTTTTTGTGTTTCACATATTGATATGTTGCCTTTTTTGTGTTTTTTTTTTTTTTTTTTTTTTTTTTTTTTACTATCTTTATTTAAAACAGTACAAACAAGATTACATGACAAAAATTATATAGTTAAAAAATATAAACAGATACAAGAAAGAAAAAATTATTTATTTTTTAACACTGCTGCTTGTCTGCGATGTGGATGGTAAGCTCGGTGGAGTTGCTGCCGCTGCATCCGTGGGACACCAAGTAGAGACATCCCGGTTGAATGGAGCGTAGATCTTCATTTTGTAGTAGGTGGACAAATCTCTTCGGAAGGTAAATTTGGAATTTTGCTTCATCACCCGGAGTATATGGTGCTTCGCTGAGACTGCAGCAGATTGCTTCGCCGACAGTAGTTTCCATTTTCTTCAGTGCATGTATAATATAATGTTTTTCATCCTTGAGTTCAGAACATTTTTTTACCGGCAAAATTGTAGACTTGGAGTGGGCGTTGAATTGTTCCACCAAAGACTGCAGAAACTGGTTGGATGCCATGGTTGTTCTAGAGGTCCTCGCTGTCTTCTTGCTCTGAGATGTTGTCGTCTCGGAATCTCGAGTAATACTCGTGCCAGGTCTCGGTCTGCTCCTCGCTTTTATAATCGCCGTTACCCCCACCACCATCGCCGATTTCTCCATCTTGCAGGTAAGTTGCTAATTTTAAAGCGTTTTTTAACGCACAGTGCCTGTCCCTTTCATGTTCCACACTTTGTGTGCAAATACAAATGTTTTCAGCAATAAATTTAAAATTTTTATCTATTTGCACATCTTTAACTGGAGTAGATGTAAATTGTTCTATCCATCTTTTCTTTTCAAATCCTTTTGTGTAAATATAAGTAAATCTGTTTGAAAATTGATGCATAATATGATACAAGTCTGAATAACTGGTAAAACCGTCATACCAATCAATGTGATGAAAATATTTCCAAGTCCATCGGTTTGTTGTTGCGGCTTTGGTGGTTAGTGAAGAAAAAGAGCATGGTGGTTTAAATAAAAATGTGTAAGGAATATTTTTATCTAAATCGTAAAATACGAGTTCTTTAATTATAAACCGATCATCGTTACCACGAAAAGCTTTAAATTCAATAATACCCGGCTTGGACTTGATTTCTTCTTCCATGTCCATTTGAAAGGTCACCCGTCTATCCATTACGGTGTCAGAAGGTCAACTGTTTTCCACACCACGGTAGGCATGTATTTATGCCAGGCCGTACAGTTGAAGGCGCGTTGGTGTATATTTAACGTGGGCACCATCCCCGGTAGGCCTACACCCACAAAATTTTGAATTTTTTATTGAAAATTTACCAATTCAAGTGTAAAGTGTTGTGAAAAATTTTAAAACTTTATTTAACTTTCCATCTGGTCATTTTTGTTGTTGTCATTATCATCACTTTGATCCTTTTCATCACTGAAATGTGTTTCTTCATCCGATTTTACAAAATTATTTTTTTCTTGCACATATTGTTCCAATTGTCTCCACATTTGAACTTCATGAGGAATTCTGTTGAATATTGAAGTGTCCACAGGTCCATACAAAATTGGTGCATCCGGTTGTTTGTCCAAAGTGTCTGTTAAATAATCTTTAATAATTGAACTGGAGAATACTAGCTGTCTTAAATATCTTGTTATTCGTTCAGTTGCACATGTTAAAATAAAAAATTCTTCTCTGTTCAGTTGAATTTTTATGTCATGTTTGGTCGTATCTCTGAATCTCATTTGATGTTCACCTCTGTGTTTAATAATATCAATTTCCAAGTCTGAATCCAATAGTCCTACTTTTGTTTTCCTGCCAAACATGTTGCTATTAAAGTAACATTCTAACAAATGGAGGTGTTTCATAAAAGATTCCCAAGCATTGGCTGTAAACAAAATCATTTTTGTTCCGTGAGTTAAAATTACTGTAGGTGAATAGTCGGTTGATTTCATAACTCCAATTAAAACACTTTTATCCAAACTTGAAGAGATTGGATAAAAAATCCTTAAAAATACTTCCATCAAAATATTTGGTGAAATATTTTCTTCCACATTTCTTTTCCTCTTGGACAAATATTTTTTCTTTTTACCTTTTTCTTCTTCTTCTTGATTTGTGACGTGTTGCTGTTCATTCATGTCCAAAAATTCTGAAATTTCTTTTTCAATATCGCATTCCGTTGTACCACTTGTAGAAGCCATATTGAAGATGATGCTACCCATACGACGTCAGGCAACAAACTGATCAGGAGCGGCCTGCACGCTCCGCTTTTATACTCGCGGAATGTAACAAAACCGGTTTTTTTATAATACATTTTTAACAATTCCAGTTAGAGGTGTGTATGTTACAATTTTATCATGTAGAATTAAACAGTATGCAGTTGTATTTGCAGGTATAGCTGCATTAAACTCCATTTCAATCTTTATGTCAACACTTGATGATTTTACTGATTCATTTTGTTTAGAACAATCAATTACAACTATTGTGTAACCATCTAAGTATTCTTCTGGTGATAGTAAAGGTGTATTTGTTTTACCGTAATATGAATTTTGGAATCTCGCATACATATCGTATAATATACTGTACTTTTTATTAGCGAATGACACATTTAAATTGTCAAAGGGGAAAAATTGTGAATTCAAATAAACTTTAATATTTTTTAAGTTGCAATGATCAAATTTGCCTGCATGTTTTGTGATGCTGTCTCTCCTATCTGTTTGTAAACCAAATATAATATACCTGGCTCGTTCTACGTAATTAGATGTTTTAACAGTCCAAGTGTGACGATCTGTAGTTGGCAAGCTTGGATGTTCATGGAATTCCCAACTTCTAAAAGGAATTACAATATCACGATCAGCCTTTAACTTCCTTAATAGTAGCATTCTATGTTCGTCAGCTAATTTAACATGTGGAACTCTCCATACAATTTTGTCTAATGTTAATTTCCATTCTAGGTTTGCATCCGTTGTACCATCTGGAGCTTTAATAATGTCTTTATCGTTAGAAGATCTCAACAAAACTAATTCTTGTTTAATATTTAATATTATTTTTCTATAATCTTCAGCAAATCCAAGCAACAAACGTAATGGAATATGAAAATCAAAATATCCCTTTGTATTAGGAGTGATTGTGTCATGTTCAGGTAAAACCCATCCGGCCGGTTGAAGTAAATTGGTTTCATTAGGTGATATAGATGTTACCCCCTTTAAAGTTGTTGCAATTCCTACTTTTTTGGTGGAATCAACTGTTACACCTGATATTTCATATCTAATTTGATCAAACAGGAAAGCCATAGGGTTATTTATAAATGGAACTGTTGTACCTACACTATTGTCCTTTTTTGTTACTTTTCCTTCGATATACAAGTAACTTTCACATGGTAGTGTGTAAATGTCTTGATGTTGTATAGGAATACGAATTTCATCGTTATTGTTCAATTTTGATGAAGTGTAAGGGTTGTGGGTGTGATATTCTTTTTCCCATAGTGTTTCGTCGAATGTCGGACCCTGCGCTATATCCAGTATATCCATAATCGGTTAATTTTAAACCAATCTTTTCTAAGAAACGAATGTTCTCGCGTGTTAACTCCTCCACAGCTGAAGAGCTACTAATGCGGTTTCCCGTAGGCTGTCCACTTTTAAATGATAAACCCATGATTTTTGTATTAAAGTGTCGATTTTAAATGTAATCTAACTGTAATTGGCTCTTCTCGGAAATCTATCAAGTTACCGTCTTGATCCAATACGTTCAACACGATGTCTGAAATGAAAGTGGTGTTCAACGGCAGATATACTAGGTTTTGTGGCTTTTCAACAATTTTAAATCCTGGAGGTACACTTGGTTAAAAAGTATGTATTATATGAGTATTCGCTCCATCTCTGTAAGCTCCCTGTATAATGTTACAAGTTATATCTATACTATTATTAACTTTTAGTATAGTTACAGTTTGTTTACCAGAATGTGTTTGATTTGGTTCTAAAATTGGGCTATCTTTGGGAAATCCTAACAATTCACCGATTGATTGTTCCTGAGTAAAATCTATATAATAATTGGAGTTTATTTCAGCTTTCATAGTATTGTTATTACCTTTTAATGTTATATTGTCTTTTCCCATTTTATTTTGCAAAAATTCATTAATATGATCAATTTCATAAGAACCTGTGGGTAAACTGCAAACTTCTAAGTCTGTAAACTTCCCACTGGCATCTTTTCCTTTATAATAATGCAATAAGTTATTTTTACCTTCCGTAACATTGGGAATAGAGTTGTAAGTTGTAAAATCCAACAGTTCCGCTTCCCAAAATCTTCCTTTTTGCAAGCGTAACGCTGGAAAAAGGATACTTCGTAAAGTGGACGATTTTCCTGTTAATGATACCGTATAGGATGACATGTCAATGGTGACTGATACTTTTAGCTAGGAATTCCAAACATAAATGGCCACATATTAATGTTCTCTTTTATAGTTGTAATATATGTTTTTAGCAGATTTAAAGTAATGCTCGATTTCTTTAGGTGGTGGTAAATTGCCAAAACTATCAAAGTAATAAATATTATCACCTAATTTCTTATAACAAACCCAATGAGTGCCAGGACCTTCAGAATTGTCTAAATTTACAATACCGGTTTCGTTTTTCCACATTTTAACTGGTAAAGCATCTTTCATAAAGACACCGCGAAAAAAAGGTATTTTTAAACATGAAATGTATTAAAATAATTCGATATTTGTTAACGCTTTATGTGGTATTACTAATTGATTTCTTTTATTTAATATGCACGATACGGTCTTAGGTATAGTCCTGCCCCGTTTTTTACCATTGACCATACTGTTGGTTTTTTGCTACCCTTTCTGGTGGAACGTCGTTTTCTTCTAATATTCCCCCCATGTTTTGTCTTTGCCGATCTCCTTTTTACTTTTCTCCTCCTTTTTCCACCTCCTACCGCTGTTTTAGCCTTCATACCTGCTGTTACCGCTAAAGCTGCTGCTTTTTCTGCAATACTAGCGTCACTAGACTTTACTCGTTGCCAAGCTATATCCGCGAGCTTTTTATCAGCTATTGATCTATTTTTTGTATCGCTAAATGTGGAATATGCTATATCGTGTTCTTTACAAGCCTGATCTAACTTATTTATGCCTGGATCGCCTCTTTCCAGTCGTTTTTTCAATTTAGTTCCTGGTCCGCAATACTGATAACCTCCCGGTATGTGAAATTCGTATGGTAAAGCGTCTATTGCTCTATTTACGATGGATCCTACTGGAATTCGATTTAAGGCTTTACTTAATAGAGAAACCGCTGTGGACGTGATCCCACCTCCTTTCCTTACAGTGTCTCGATATGGACTGATATATTGAAATGTCATAATGCACTTTTATAATTGAATTTCACAACTTATGTGTTACCTCTAAGACAAGTTGAACATAAATGACTTTATTTATGCTTTTGATCAATTAAATACTAAAAGGATCCTAAAATGTGGATCCTTAAGGTTGTGTTGTTTTAGTAAAAAAATACTTATAAAAAACTTCTTGTTTTATCCATGAATTTCTCATTTTTTCATCAACATGATTATATTGTCCGCTTGCAATATAATTGTGCATATCAAACATTATATTACCTATCACTTTAACAAGAAAATTAATATTTACAGCGTCATCTACATAATCAGGGTCTGCAACTCTTGTTAATCGTTTGTTATTGCAATTCCACCATCTATGTCCAGTTGGCTCTAATTGTATTATCTGTTCAAAAGTAACAACATTACCAGGCAATGACGCGGGAGCTATATGTATCATTTGTTTTCCTTTACCATCCCAAACATTATTCCTTAATACATGTCCATCAAGAACTTTATTCTTTTCTTCAAGTAATGTAAACTTTTCATTTCCTTGTACAAACACATCCCCCTGCCGTGATACCACTTGGTCTTGTTTTACAAATCCAGATGTCTCTTGTTTTAAAGTCTCTTTCATTTGACCCACTGTTGCACCATCTGATGGCGCCGAACCATCTTTAACATTTGCTAAACAATTATTAAAACAATCTATAACCCCTACATCACGTATGATACAATGATCTTTAATATATTTTAGATTTACAGCATCGTTTTCAGTTTTTGGATAACCTATATCATTAATAACAAATTTATAAAAAGAAAATCCATCTTTTGTCTTTTCAGGTATCAAGGAATGTAAATAGCGTCTATTCACGCTGTCTTTTTCATCTTTAGGGTCATCTACGTTGGATATACGTTTATTGTTAGCACTATACGTTTTTCCATTGAATTTTAACGTATTTTTTAATTCAGATGACAAATAACCTTTGTTTATTGCATCACCGTTTTGATTTGGTTTACCAACATTGATAATTCTATGATTTTCTGCATCATATGTGTTATTGTGTAGTCTTAATGTTGGTGATAGCTTTTCCTTTACTATTTTTAAATTTACTGCATCGTTTTCGTCCGTGGGATCTTTTATGTTTTTTAACCTTTTATTACTAATATCATAATCTCCTTCAGGTGTTTGTGGTAAACCAGCACCTCTTTTTAAGTTATTCGCGTAATATAATCCATCCGAGGAATATCGTCCAAACTTGTCGACACTCATGGTGCAACTGAATAGCATTTTAGGGGGTAAAGCATTCTTATGAGATTACCCCGCGGTTTCTAAGTTCATCCACTAAAGCCACCCATTCGTTTTACAATCCAGTATGACCCGCTTCTTTGGCTTCATGTATTAGTTTCATTCTATCTACCAATTTATTGATATTATTGTAATAAATTACGTTTGTATTGTATAGTTTCTTCATCAATCCTTTACCGGTGACTGATTTGCTTCTTTTTCTCGGTTCTGGGGAACTTAAATCTAAAGTGGATGCTACTAATCTTCTTTTTACAGGTTTTCTTCTTATAATTGGTATTAATTTGGAAACAAAATCTTTATATTTTACAGATTTATTTCTATATATGGGTGCTTCAGGTAAATAATTTCTTTTATATGCATTAGTTTGATCCAAAATTTTGCTATACACTTCCAAATCATCATTTTTTACTAATGCTTTTAAAGGTTTACGAGGTGGCCCGTGCGCAAATTGCACATGTTGTGATTCTGTATGAGTGAAACTCACCTACAGTACGTGAATGTTGATTATGAAGTGACAGAAATCTATTTTTGTTTACTTTCTGGCTTTTAAAATTCATCTGAAGGTAATCAGCTGTTAAATTACAATTGACATTAAAGAACTTGCGATAAAAGTAGTCGGTCAACATTTTAAAGCGCCCTCTAGAAATAAATCAAAGGCGAGGGGGGCGAAACTCGAAACAATATGACCTTTTTAATTACGATTCGTCACTGCGGTATATCCTAAGCTTTAAAATGACACCTCAATCTTAAAAATCGGTTCAGTAGGTCGAGAGAAAAAGGGACGTAACAGACGAAACCCTTATAGAAATAAGAAGATAGATTTTCAAATAATAATTCAAATAGTCCCCTTGTTCCCTTATATATTTGATCACCTACGTGAATATTATCATGTTCATCGACATCTAATTTGCTATTACCAATCATTACACCTTCTTTGGACATTCTTGCTCCATAACTGTGGTATTTTTTAGTAGAATCAGTTCCAATTAACAGTTTTAACAAGTATTTTCTTCCTAAAGGTCCTTTTGTATGAATATTTTCACCCAATAAGCTTATGTTTGATGGTTCTCCTTCTGTTTTTTCTTCTTCACACGCTATAGATACCGCTTCTTTTTCACTACCAGCATATACATCTTCTCTTTCTGCCGTTGTATCACTATATATGGAGGCTTCCGGGTCCTCATCGCTAATATCTTCTGATATTACACTTTCCCTTTCATATTGTGTTATCGGAGCAATAATATCACCTTGAAAAGAAGGTTTAGTCAATTTTTTGTTCAATTGTTTCAAAGGCTCTGTAATAGGTTTAAAAGTAGATTCGAGAAATTTCTCCCTTTCGCTGATACCTAACTTTAACGCTCTGTTTTTAGCCCGAATAGAATCACTAAGTGATTTAATTTCCTTTACTAACTTTTCTTGGTTAACCATGTTTGTAGCAAGACGTGCTGTACAAGAATGATTGTGTGATATAGTGGTTAGTGAATTAATATAAATTTATCGAAACCTATCCTGTATCGACCGTTATTTAGTGGTTGTTCCTTCATAATTGTCAAAAATCCATAATTTTCAGCCCAAGCCTTACCACATATGTCTTTAAACCGTTCATATGACATATCCGCATTGACATGATCGTAATATATGTGTTTTAGGTTAGTTTCATCCTGTTTGAATACAATTAACACATTTGCATTGTCTCTTATCAGTTGTTTTGGTATTTTACTATAAGTCTGACCTATGTAAATGCTATCTATATTGTTATGTCGCCCCATAGCGAAATAGCTCCTGATAGTGTTTTGGTTTTCACAGGATACGTCGTCAAATATAAAAACTGAAAATGGTTTAGCTTCATGCGGTTGCATTACGCTTTCACTTGCATCAAACTTGTAATATTTCACTTCTGGCACATTATTAAATATTTTTTCTAATAATTGGTATTTGGGTTGTTGTAATGATTTGGAAAAGACATACAAGTTATTGAAACGTAATCCTTTTGGGTTTGTAATCCAATTGAATACTACATTTGTTTTACCACAATTGGATGGACCGGTTACAAGACAACGCACCGTGTTTGGTAACAAAACACCATGTTTGCCACTGTTTAATTCTGAATTGTCCACCGTGAGTTCATCAATATTATTAATAGGAAAACTATCCTTTTGCGGTATTATCTCCATCCTTTGTAAAGGTTCAACCTAAAATGATGCTCCATCATTATATGAGATCCTTTTTAGGTATCCAAGAATCTTCACTCTTATTAAATCCTAACCATCGCACTTTAACTTTATCTTTTTTCCGTTGTAACACCTTTTCAACGAGATATACATCACCTACTGTGGATTTTAACATTTCATGTCCATAAAACCCTCCTTCGAGCAATTGTCCTTTATTATCTTTTAAAATGTAAGTTTCCGGCACTGTAGGTTGTACCTTAAATACGGTAAAAACCTCATTTGTCCAATTAGGCAGATATCTTTTACTGAATACACCTTTGTATTTGCTTATTCGCACTTTATCACCAACATTAAACACTTTAGGCTTTAGTTTTTCAACTTTTGGTTTAGTATTCATTTTTATACCTTTTAATACTAGTTTTTCATTTTTGCTAGTCACTTGGTTCGGTTTCATACCAATTGTTCTATGGAACTTGTTATTGTAATCTTTTATTAGTTTTGATAACATATCAATCCATACGTGCAATCCTCTGTTTGAAAACATCTTGTACATCGCACCTTTTAAAGTTCGATTGAATCTTTCTATAATTGATGCTTTTACCTCTGAATTAGTCGAATAATGGTTTATGTTGTGTTTTTTCATTAAATTTGAAAATTCTTTATTGAAATATTCTTTACCATCATCGGTTTGTAAATGTTTTATGGTATTTTTGTCTCTCTGTATAGCAGTTTCCATGGCTTTTGTTACACTCTTGCCGGTTTTATCTTTTAGCGGTAAAGCATCTGCCATTTTTGTAAAACAATTGATAATAGTCAATATATATTTAAATCCTTTATTTTGTTTACTATAAGGAATCATTTCGATTAAATCAGCTTGATATAGATCATTCATTCCTTTTATAACAGTATTTCTTCGTTGAAATTTTCTCCTAGCCGGTTTATGAAGTTCATGAACAATTTTTTGTTTCAAATCCATAATTTTATCCTTCCTCATTCATGGATGAAGTAAAAATAAATTTTTTATTACATTATACCCATATTTAACTGGGTCAAGGTCATTCAAATTGATGTAAAAAAATGGGGAACACGGCGTTGGACTTGCCGTGTTCCCCATTTTTTTACGGAAGGAAAAGGAATTTAGGTCGAAGAAGGACGAAGAGGGACGAAGAATAGGTTAGTTGTCGATAGGGTTGAGAGAGTAGTGGCCGAAAGGAAGAGTGTTGATTTTGTCATCCATAATATGTCTTTTGTCATCATTTGCCGATAGTGCTTTTTTCACTTCTGTAACACTGTAAAGTTTGTGTTTTTCACTCCTTATGGTGTTGAATTTAGCAGTCAAAGTGGTGTTGTTAAATAGACAGTTTTTGTAGTGCTCAAAGTCTATATTTTTCTTCAAATAACTTGTCTTTACACCTTTTGCTTTCTTAGTGGTTGATGTTTCTTCTTGTTCTTTATATACTTTAAAAGAATATAATTTTGACATTAGAGCAACAATTTCTTCCATGCTTGCTCCGTTGCATTCATCTTTGAATTTGCCTAAAACTTTCTTATTATTTTCATTAAAGTTCGGGTGATTTCTTGGGTAGTCGGAAAAATCAAAATCATCTTTGTGTATGAACGTCCGAAGATCTTCATACATGTCTTGTGTCTTAATCCAATAAATTAGTGCATCCGTGTCCATGTAGGCTACTCCAATATTTTCTCTTCCATAATGTTGAACCATTTTGTTGTAATGAAAGTCATACATGTGCGTTTTACTTATATCCAATATTGACATTCCTATGTACAACGGTCTATCCATTACTATCTTGGTTTTCTTCATGCTGACTGCTACCAAGTTTTCATTAATTATTATACTTGTTCCAAAATTCGGTTTCTGTACAAGTTTCTGCATCTGTCTGGGGTTTGTTACTAATTTTACAATTTTGTGTTTCCTTTTGTTTTCTAAAGTTTTTCCAAATATTGCGTTGTTCATGAGCTTGTAAAAATCTTTTTCAAAGGCTGATGTTGCTGCTGCTCTCCTCGCAGTGTTTGAATCAATGTATGGTTTTAAATAACAAGATTGTGAAAATTTTAAAACTCTATGAATTTTGGTGATAATCAATCCTAATTCCAGGGCTTGCTGAACAACAAAATAATGTGCTACATATCGGTTTTTGTTGTTTAATGTCATCATTAATTTGGGCCATTTTCCTGTCGGTGATACTTCAGTTTTAGCCAACAGTGGCAAGTCGTAATGATGATCGTGTAGGTGTTCTGGATACTCGAAGTCGCAGTCAAAAATGTAGCCGGTCGGTCCATCTTGTGGGATCTGCATGATGTCCCCAATGCTGTCCGGGTCTACCCACTGGAAGTCGCCATACGGAAGGGGTTTGGACATCGCCCAACCGTATAAATTATTGGCGTCAAAATATCCAAGAAAAATCGAATCTTTAGTCTCATCATAATTTGGTAGAAATTTATTATTAGCTTTGACATGTCTTGTAACGGCCTGAGTTAATCCACCGCGTACACCTGATTCGATCATTAAAACCATATCGATGTCGGTTAACAGCTCCAACTTGCACTCGGTGGATTTTAACATGGCCTGCCATGCTAAGCCGGGAGATGTTAACGAATGAAGGGGGTCCAGTCCGTAAGCGGTGAAACAGGTGTTCCTAAATTCTTCCATTATGTCACACAATAATGTTACATCTAGTTTTACATAAAAGTCAGAATAATCACCCAAGGTATTCATTCCTAATTCATTCCAGACTTTCTGAGCATGATTATAATCTTCAATTGAAATTTCGGTTTCAGTTAATTTACTTTTAAACGCTTCGATTGGTGGCAAACATGTTTCATCAAATTTTTCTAGTCCAGTAATGTAATCATATGGAAACACACCTTTCCTTAGCACCAAGTCCATTTTATCTTCTGGCACAATTTTTCTTGTTTCTTTTAAATCCTGTCGTCTTAAATTTTTAGTTAGGTTGGCAAGGCTAGATGACATGAATCGAAAAGAATCCACGAATCGAAGCTTAATTTTGCCTACAGTCTTGGAAAAACTAATATAATTCTCTAAAGTGTTGGCCAATACATCAATTTTCCCATCATCCCTGCCCAATTCCGGAATAATAAAATGTGAATCATAACCACTAAGGTTATGCAAAACAACTGGAATGAATTTCGGAAGTTTATAATTAATATTACATGAATTGCAAGCAGCCCCTCTGTAATAACCAGTAAGGTGATCGTGATCATGGACTTTATGGTTCTCAACAGTAAATTCTTTTTTACACAAATAACAATTAGTGGCATTGATATATTGAATTTCCTCCTCTTCATCTAGAGGAATCATAGGGACAATATTACTGTACACTTCTTCAACCTTATCAGCTATATAATAAAGTTATCTACAAAATGTTTAGCAGTATCCTCACCTCTGTACAAAATTGGTGTTGAACTTAAACCAAAATTTTTCAAATGTTCTTCTGACAGTGTGGATTTAACAAGCAAACAAAAACTGTTAGGTTTATGCAGCTGGTATTTCGTCCTACTGGTAATTTCCCCTTCTGGATGTTCTTGGGGTACCAGTGTAGACTCAAAGTCTGCATAAACTACAAATGGTACCCTATATTGATGGCTAATCTTTTCAAATTTTACAATAGAGCGAGTAGGTGCAGGCAAACTAATTTTGCATTCAAAATTTTCATTACAGAGTCTTTGGTGTTCTTGTAGCCACTGAGCACCTCCTCTTCTTAACTCCTTATTTACAAAGCAAAAGCACCTTTTACAAATTGTTTTTTTACATTTCCTCTTGGATAACTGTTTACCTACTAAAGCTTCAAAATCTTTTATGTACACATAGTGTGAAATTTCACCTTTTGTTATTAATAACAAATCAGTATGGTTCCTAAGTTCAGTTTTAGTCACCCTTAAGGGGTACACATTATTTGCATCATCCAAACCAAAAATATTTACACTAACACCAGGATTGTTTTTCTCAAACTTAGAAATATCAGAAATTTTTACAGGGTAAGATAGTCCTACAAAATTATACCTATTATTTACATTTACATAATGTCCACTTACTCTACAAGGGTGCTGCTCTGGCAAAATATATTTACATAACATAGCATACTTAAAACATTCATTATCTACATTTTGTACATTTATACATGCTTTCGTTTTCTCAATGGCTTTTGGTAGAGGGATATAGCTACTACCCCTCATACCGTAACCGTGCTTATGTACTCTTAAATCTAAACCCTCTACGGATGTAAACATCCAACCTGACCCTCTCCCTTCATGCTCCTGCATTTTTGTCAACAATTCTTCAATACATTCGTCTACAATTTTATTTACATACGAGGCAAACATCAAAGTACGGTTTTTTGTTATGAAACCTCGAAGTGTGGTTTCACCATCAGATTTACTAAATTTTGCGTCCAACACTAAACCAAATTTAATAAAATTTAATCTTGCCAATTCTTCAGTTAAAGTTTCACTAATCAATGATTTTGCCTCGGTTACAAAATTTTCTAAATCTATTTGCACATTATTTATTTTGTTATGTATTACCGTGCGTCCGGGAAAAGCAGTTGTGCATAAGTGTCTGGTTCCTCCTTGTTCTGTTTCTATATCCAAATCCATGTCCGTGTCTAAATCTGTATCAGTGTCCGTTTCTTCTTCTTCTTCTGGTTCCGCAACAGTTCCTCTTCTAAGTCCTGACGGTCCAGCACCTCCATATTGGATAACACTGGGTCTTCTGCGTTGAATCTGTTGAAGTTCACTTTGCCAATTGTCCAGGTTGCGGTTAAATTCAGCCAAAATGTCATCAATCCAGTCCATGTCCATTTCGTTAGCCGTTTCACTCGCCGGGTCTTCCATATGTAATTCTTGATGTATAGCTAAAATGTCTTCATCTGGGAAAAATTCCCCACAAATATGGCAAAGAAGCATTTTAACACTTTTTACCACTAGCGTCTTTAGATGTTACCTCTACAAAAGTTCACCAAAGAATGAGAGACGCTCTTGGCCGACCTCCTTTTATAGCGGGTGGTGGGGGGTGATCTTGGGAAAACCCGTTCTGCGCATGCGCAGAACAAAATGTAATATATTTATTTAAAATTTGCTATTTAGGACAAATATATAGGTCAAGGCCACCTTAAATCTGGTAAAAAAGAGGGAACACTGGATAAGAGATGGTAGTAAGATCAACTTTCTAACAAATACTTTCAATAATATATCAACAGGTGCAAAAGTTAAATATTTTTTTAATTTCATATACCAAATTATTTAAAATTAAAACTTTTAAATATATTTGTTTGAGCAAATGCTTTTTGCACACTTACCACACGCCAAAACTCAAAAAATGTACAGAATTAAGACTGATCTCGCGGGGAAATACTGATGTGCTACCTAACATTGGTTATCTGACTCGAATAAGAATTGGTGATATATAACATATTGAAAATATTTTATGTTGTATAAATCACCAATACTATGCGACTCCGATAACCAATGTGAGGTGGCTACATAGTATTTCCCCGAGAGACCAGCTTAATCCTGTACTTTATATGAGTCTTAGCGTGTAGGAAGTCTGGCAAAAGCATTTAACCAAAACAAAATATATTTAAAATTTTAAGCTTAAACAAACTAGCGAGTATAAAAATAAAAATATTTCCTAACCATTGACAACCTGTTAACATATTGCAGTGTTAAAATATTTGCTATTGAGTCAATCTTACCATCACCTCCGATCCAGCGTTCCCTCTTTCTTACCAAATGACACTGAGGCTTGACTACCCGTATATATGACGTTTCCCCCACCACTAATGCTCTCCCCCACCACAATCAATTCTCAAAAGTGGGTCAAGGCCATCGGAAATTATTATTTTGAGCGGAGGATAGAGCATCTGCTGCTCTATCCCCCGCTCATATTCTTTTTCTTCTTTTTTACAGTTTTATAATTTTTTTGGATTTTTGTAAAATGCAAAACAAAAAATTATTTACAAAAAAGTTATTTACAAAGGTGAAACTTCATCACTGCTATCCTCGTCATCACTACTCTCCAAAAATAATCTTCTACTACAAAATACAAGTCTTTTACACAACGACATTCTGTCCAATATAGCTCCAACTTTAGGGGTGTTCTGATCTTCCATTTCTTCTTCTTCTGATGACGAGTCCAATGTTTCATAAGCATGTAAGTCAATATCTGTTAAATTATTTTCTTCTTCATCCAATTCTTCCATTGCACTTTCATCTTCTGTAACATTTTCTTCTTCCTCTTCCCCATTTGTTATTTCAATTGGTATGTCTTGTAAAATTTCAAAAATTTGTCTGCGAGGCACATTAGTGTTGTCCAGTGGAGGCATCTTAGTGGAATGTTTCACCTTTGCAAACAAACTAGAGTTTTATATAGATATGTAAATTATTTACCCCCACCACCATTTGTCCGTAAACTAAAACTCACAAACCATGTCCAAGTCTGAAATTAAAATTATTTTTTGAAAAATATAGCCATTTTGGCATTCACCCGATTGTCAAATAAATATTTTACAAACTCAAAATTTGTTGTTTTATCAGTTAACATGGTAGACAGAAAGGCTTCAACAATTTTTTGCGATCTCTCATCCTGAGGCTCGCATCTCACATTTTCAATAGTCCCTTTCCTTGTCGTGTCTTCTATTAGCTCCACAATCTCTACCAAGTCCTCCTCCAAAAGCACAAACTCCACGCAGTGACTTACCATGATGCCTCTTCCTTGGATTTAGCAAGAGTGATGTTCCTCAGCTGATGTCCACCACCTATATCACTTTACCCCCACCACTTTTCAAGACCATACATTCAACATCATAAGTAAGATTTTATTTTTTAAACTAAAACCTAGGTACTGCCCCTGGCCAACGAAATAATAAGCTTCTCTTAGGCTCCACCTGGTTTCTGCTGTATGTATGCCAATCATGTAAATAAGCCGCACAAATATCACACCTTTCTTGCGGTATTTCATCTCTTTTTATGTTAGAAATTCCAGTCATCATCATGTAGCCACCGCTTTCTATAAATTCTGTCATGTCCT
Organism: Neoaliturus tenellus; assembly: GCA_030545055.2. Lineage (NCBI taxonomy): Eukaryota > Metazoa > Arthropoda > Insecta > Hemiptera > Cicadellidae > Neoaliturus > Neoaliturus tenellus. The sequence continues at coordinate 53,140,622 of CM061537.1, read as the reverse complement.
CACATGCAGCAAAACCACAGTCTTTACAAAATTTAATATTTTCGTTTCTGAAAACATAAGCAAAATAATTTGTGTAGCCATTTCTTTCAAAGTCAAACTCCTTAACTAAAATTTTAATTTTTGGTGGTGCACCAGACTGATGCACCACATACTTGAACAATTCTGTGTCATCAGAAATTTTCATTAAACACAATTGTAGAAGACTGGAAGGAGCCATCTCGAGGTGTGCGTCTCCTAGCTACGCTGAACTGAGACTGATCAACCTCCTCAATACCCTACACCTGGTTAAACTTACCCCCACCACTTCTTTTAAGTAGGTCAAGGTCAAATAAAATTACCCTGTGAGCGGGGGATAAAGCACTAAGTGATATGTTATTCCAGTATCACAGAGTGCTCTATCCCCCGCTCTGTTTTTTTCCACATACCAAACAAATAGTCCATGTCCAAGTCCAAGTCGTACAAAATAAAATAATTTTCAACACTTACATCTCTAAATGTTGGCCCCCATAACCATCTGATTTTTTATTTTCAAACCCTTCTAAAAATTTAATTTTTCTTTCCAGCTGCTGAATATAATTTGCAGCTCCTATTAGAGTGTCCAGCTTACTGGAGCGAAAATTCACTGTTGGCACGATCAGTTGTAGCCGAAAAATTGCCAAACGCTCTTGGTAATTTCGCTGTTGGTCCGCCAGCCGCTTCTTCTCTTTATTTTTTTGTCTCATGTCCTTAACCAACAAACTTCTTAATATACTTTCTTGCTCAACTTCAGTGGATGGGCCAGGTTGTGGTGATGACTGTGGTTCAGGTGAAGAATTATTTTTGTAGTCCAACAGCATCGGAGCATAGACGTGACCTGATGGTAAACGCTCCAACTCCAAGTCCCCCGCAAACGGATTGGGTCCTAAAATTTTTACTACCCGCTTGTGGTCTGGGTGAACTTTTCTGTTGGGCGCTTCGAAAGACACTTCAGTCATGTTTCCGCTCATAATGTGCTGCTCGGATGAAGGAATAAAGCAGAATGAGCCAAGTGAGTAGCACTAGGAACTGAGTGAGATTCAGTAGTAGTGGGGGAAACTGGTTGTCACGTGACCTTTCACTAGTGGGGGAAACCGGTTGTCACATAATCATGTACTGCTTCACCATAATGCTAAACATCTGTTTGGTTAATAAAATTAATTTGTTATAAATTTTCTTCACCGTCCAGGACACTGGTTTGGGACGTGTCTGAATAATGTTTTTTTTATTTTTTATTTATAAATAAAAAGAAAACATTATCCCCAGGTTAAGATATTATATAAATGAACTATTTTTTTTTTTTTTTAATAGCTCATTTATATAATACCCCCCTCCCTTATTTCAAGAGGGTGAAGAAATAAATTTTGGAAAAATAATTTTGAAAAAGGTAATTTGGAAAAGAATGTTTGGAAAACAAAACTTTTGTCAAGTCAAAAGTTTACATTTACTCCTGCAAACGCCACACAGTCCTACGTTGACCCATGATCACCGTTCGTATCAAATACCCTCTCATGGTCATAAATTTTTCTTTTACTAAATGGGGAGCAACTCTCACATGAACATTTTTGCCCTCATGCCTCATCAAAAAGATGTGAGGCTTTACTTTAAGGTGTTTTCGAAAAAAGTATTTATCACCAAGATAGAGCCTTCGATAACGAACCATAGGAATCTCTGTTTGCGTTTTAGGAGCAATGTTTAGCGAAAAAGGCCTTACTATGTTCCGGGTGGAAGCTGAGTCACGTTGAAGATGATAGCGGCATAACTCTTCACCGCTAACAGCCCACCTGGCACATTTCTGGTTAAATTTCGCTAAAGTTTTCCAAACAAATGTACACTGGCGTTTCGGTGCCGCCGCCTTTTTAGACTTTATTGTTTTACGCAAACCCGGCTTGATTTTATTCAATGGGATACTTACTTTAATTTTTGGTTGCTCCACTTCAAGTTGAGGGTCTTTAGATGTCAATGGAAGGGAAATAAATTTTTGTTTGGGTTTAGCAGGACTTGTTACAGGAGTGTCTTTAGATGTGGATGGAAGGGAAATACATTTTTGTTTGGGTTTAGCAGGACTTGTTACAGGGGTGATAGGAGTGACAGGAGTGGTTGGGTCAAAGAAAGATTTGAAATATGTAAGGATTTCTTCAGTGGGGGATGCGGGTGTTGGCGGTGATGGCGGCTTCTTTGGACTCACAAAAATTTCTTCATCAGAACTGGAATCCAAAGAAATTACACTCGGCCTAGCTCCACTCAGCACACTCGTCACTGTTGTCGTCGTTGCAGTCGTCAGCGCAGTCACAGCAGTCAAAATTGTTTTCACCAAAGTGTCTTCGGTAATTGTAGATCCAGGTCTCAAGTCCACAATAATTTTTTTCCCCGAGGCGATAGAGGTTGGCAGTGGTGACAGGCTTGGCATCGAAGCGGAAGACATTGAGGCAGAGGTACAAACAGCAGGCAAAGCGGGTGGCAATGAAGCGGAGGTCGAGACGGCAGTGGTGGTAGGCGGATAATTCTTGAAGCGAGGCATGGCGCGGAGCAGGAAAATGTTCAACTTACTCGTAGCGATACTGTAAGCAGAATGAAACAGCTCGCAACCTATTGGAATATTCCAGCGCGCTATGTGGTGGGGACAAACAAGTCTGTTACGTAATACCCGGATCTACTTATGCAAACACATGGCCAGACATGTTAATGGAAAAGTACCAGAGACCTCCACCTCCACCTCCCTCGAGGGGGGGGGCGCAGTTTTCGTCCGGAGCAAAAAATTTTTGGTCAAGGTCAAAATCCCAAAAAAAATTCGGGGGGGGGCGCAGTTTTCGTCCGGAGCAAAAAATTTTTGGTCAAGGTCAAAATCCCAAAAAAAAAATTCGGGGGGGGGGCGCAGTTTTCGTCCGGAGCAAAAAATTTTTGGTCAAGGTCAAAATCCCAAAAAAAAAATTTGGGAGGGGGGCGCAGTTTTCGTCCGGAGCAAAAAATTTTTGGTCAAGGTCAAAATCCAAAAAAAAAAAATTTCGGGGGGGCTCACTTGCCGTCCGGGGCTCGGGGGGGGGGGGGTTACCTACCCCTAGGACTTTAACTCTTGGATACCTGCTACCCTTACTCATGTGTCAACATCAAATAATATTTTGTTCCACCACAGTGTGGACAGCCAACACTTAGTCGCATCTCGCTCAAAGTCACGAGGAGTCCTCAGAACTCAGGCAAAAATCCGCCTAAGTCATGGCTGACCTACATATCGTGTGGAACAAAATATTATTTTATTCACACACAAATATGGGTCAAGGTCATCCAAAAGTTAAAAAAGAAATCCCCCCGATGCCTAAGACCGCCGGCGGTCAGAGGCATCGGGGGGATCTCAACATTTAGGGGGAGGTGATTTAATAAAAAATTATTTATTTAATTTTGAGTTTCCTTAAGGGAAACATGCTACAATAATTTGGAAGAGGCCATGCTAACCATGACCGAGGATCCCGTCTTAACCCGTAGGTACTGACTTTTGCCTAGCACACCGGTCAGTGTCAGGATCCGACGCCTCGTGCTAAAGGATGCCAACCACCCATCTAGAGTGATGAGGTCCAGTAGCGCCCCTGACCGAAAGAGGCCTAAGGGTGGATCCCCAGGGGCCTACCCCCGGGCTCGTTAGGCGTCATGCTATTGTTGGTAACAAATAATTCTTGAGGTTCTGAACCTCGAAAAATTTTTATTTTACAGAGACTGTTAAGTCTCAAAAGCCTAACACTTAAGCTGCCAATTTACGGAGGAGTACCTCCAAGATGCGAATTTAGAAAAATTTCTACTTGGGGACAACCTGTGAAGATTAGTACAAAGAAATATTTTTCAACACACAACACTTAGACTAAATAAATCCAACACCAAGACCTAGCAGAAGCAGCAAGCGCAAAATAAAATATTTCTTAACACTACACATGCCATGCCTTAGACTAAAAGAATTCCCAATATAATGCGGCGCCAACATTACATTGCGAATCCTGTAGGGCAGAGCTTCAACCACTCAGCTGAAGTGTTTGAAACCAACTGCGAGGAAGCAAAGCCTCAGAGAACCGAAGCTGAGCCGGTCAGGAGTGGGGGAACCGGATCTGGTTACGTAAACAGCCAGACCTCGACACGTACTTGTTTGCGGCATTGGACAATCTCCAAGAGCCACACCTGAATACATTACTAACCGGATCTAATTATACGACACGTGTCAAGGTATGGCAACGCCTCGGGCTATGCCACCTCCTCCTCCTCCACCGGGGGGGGGGCTCACTTCTCGTCCGGAGCCGAGGGGGGGGGGAGGGGGAGGGGTCTTGGGACTTAGAATATTTTTGGTCCAGGACAGTTGTAGTATAGAATTATATTTTAGCTTGCCAAACTCAGCACAGCCGGCAGAGACGGTTACATAATGCTTATATAACAGACTGGTTTCTTGGCCAGCTTGCCAACTGTAGCTCAACAGAAGGTAAGTCAGTTTATTGCAAGCCAACAAACACGCCACACCTCGCCGCCGCGGGACTTTTCTGTGAGTAAATTTTTATTTTTCTTTCTTATTAAACTGTAACGTGTTTATTTTGTATTGGAAAATTATTTATATTAACGTAGATTAAGAACCCAAATGATTTATGAAAGATTTTTGAAGTACGAAGTTTAAGTTTGCACAATTAATAAATGGTCGTGTTGAGCGCTCATTCAAATTTCCCGCCCCGCGTCGCCGGCAGCCCGGCCGAGCGGTGCGCGGCGGCGAGCCACGTGATTGGCCGGCACGGGGCGCTGCACCCTTTCCGAGTGCGCAGGCGCGAGCCTACGTAATAAAACCACCCCGTTGCTGGTCTCAGCCTTCTTGTCTCGAACCCGATCCTGACGAAAACTACGAATTCCTCCACGAGGTAGGAAACGACCATTGTATAATAATTAGTAATTCTTTACTAATTAAATCAGCTTCATATTCACGACCATTTATTCGATTTATTTTCTCCATTTAAATTTTTTTTGCATTTTGTTTTATTTAAATCTTTTGCCAGAGTGGCCTGATTTTTTTTTATCTTGAAAGACGATTTTATTTCATAATTAATTTTTTTCCCGATCCCGATAATTTATTTCCTTGGTTACGCAGAATTAGGTCCTAAAATTTTCTCTCTGCTTTACCATATACCTCTTCCTGGATTAACAGATTTAACCCTGTTGATCCCGCCCAAACAAATTTTCCTTGGATTATACAATAATATCATTTTTCCACAAAGAATATTATTTGATTCCAAATTACTGTTTTTGAATTAAAAGATAGAAGTAAATAACCCATATTTTTTTATACCCGTCAATCCATTATCTATCCTTGGGATACAGTATCAGCTTAATACTGTCGTCCTATTTCACCAAATTAAATAATTATTTTTTTTTCTATTACCTAGATATACAGTAATAGTAGTTATTGCACATTGTATTTTAGTAGCTGTGCTTAGGTAATTTGGTTGGTATTATATAGCCTGCACGATTAACAGCTTGCTTTGCTATAGTTGCATATACTCTTATTTTATTTTGTGTGTATTTCTGCTATACTGCTTATTGCTTGAATTACCCTCTTCCACTATCTCCCATTAACGAATCCTAGAGCCCGATTCCCCTAGCGGAGCTCGATTAAATTCCAAGAGTAATTCCATTTTTAAACATTCTGGACCCGAACCCAATCATACCGTCCTTGTGGTGTCCCAGCCGACTGGTTGACACCTACACAACCGTAAATCCGACCTCACGTCCAGTACGTAATTAATTCATTTTTTTATTATATCACCGATTACATCGATTTTATTTGTAATATTGTTGACCGAATATTTTAACTCTTGTGAAATTGATCCATTGAAAATCACTCTAAATACGAATCTGGCCAAATTTAAAACCAGTCTAAATTACGATCCCCTCGAGGTGTCAGCGGTGATGAGCCAACCCAAATTGCGTCATTGACGATATAGGCTGTCTGAGTTGACACCTCATTAGCTTTCGAGTGTAAGTAATTAAAGTTAGCGAAACAATTAAATTGCTATTTAAAATACCTGATCAAATAATTCTGATTTATCCCGTGAATCATTTCTGACCCCTGGAAACTACCCCCGCTCGACTTTGCTATCTTGGTAAGACGTTCGGTTGTACAAAATTTATTGTTACACCGAAAAATACCATTACATTCATGGCGCCCGAACAGGGACGATCTATTGTGTAAATCTTTATGAATTTAGCAGCTTTAACGACAAACCAAGATGTTGTATAACTTGGAATTATTTCTCCGACCTTTTAAAATCCTTTTATTCTTAAACGTTCTTGATCCTAAGGAAATTGGTGCTACTGGGGGTGACAAAATCAAATCAAAATCTGTTCCCACTACTCAGTCAACACCTAAGACTATTTCCTCGACTCATCCTTCTACGACACCAAGTAAGACAACTGTCGTACCGACTACGATTTCTGTGACAACGACTGATGTAACTCCGACTATCACCTCGACCCCGACTGTTTCCCTTCCTTTGGTAACAGAATCTCTCACTGTACCAACTTCCGCATTTAATCCTTCACCCACTGCCAATGATCCCCGAGTTGGCTGGGTATATACCATACCGAAACATGAACTTCAGCAGGAACTGTTAAAATATAACTTAGACCCAGAAGGAACTGTCGCACAGCTCCGTCCGCGGCTTATTAATTTCTTGAGAACCGGATATAGCTCGGAAATTGCCTCTGTAACCGAACAGGAGTCGGCGAGTTTTCTCCCTTCGTCTCGTCTTAGTTCACAAACGACGGTTGTAACTAGTGTTATTGGTTCTATCCCGGCAATTCACACCAATACGTCAGGTTCGGAAGCTCACAGTATACGAGAAATACTAGGATTGCCTCCTAACACAGATTTTCGCACGGTTCAGGAGACTTTGCTACGACTGAATAAACTACACACCAATGCGTCAACATACAGTACAGGCGACCCAACATACACCTCACTCTCACTTCCCACACTTCCAAAACCCACCCATAAACCGACCTATAACGTATGTCCTGGGCCCCAAGGTCCTGTGGTCTCCGCTCCTCCGCCTTGGGCTGCGCCAATTCCTACAACTTCCTCGATGCTAGTCGTACCCCAAACGGTTCCTACGACTTGGCAACTGTCCTATCCACCGTTCCAAACGAGCACACAACACCCGTGGCCCCATACGACCCCTCATAACCACAGTTTTAGTAGTCATCATAACCCGTCAGTCGATGAAACAAAAGATGGACGAACGAATTGGCGAAGATTTGTAATCAAATTAGGAAATGGAACATCAAATTTGACGGCGACAAAGATCCCATTTCGTTTATTGAGCGACTCACAGAATTAGCTGAATCATATGATGTAAAGCCCGAGTTGTTACTAAAGGCGTTACCCGAGTTGTTTAAAGGCAATGCTTTATTTTGGTATCGTAATAACAAAGAATTATGGCACACTTATGACGATTTCTTGCGCAGTTTTGAGGAACAATATTTGCCACCAGACTATAAGCGAAGGCTTGACGATGAAATAAATCACCGGACTCAAGGAGAGGACGAATCTATTCGCAAATACATTGTGGCGTTGTCTACTCTGTTTCGCCGAAGTGGGAAATACAGTCTAAACGAAATGTTAAACAAACTATACACAAATATGCGGCCGGAATACAAATTGATGGTAAGGAGAGATAGTTTTCATTCAATTAGTGAATTGATCCGTCAAGCCGAGGGCTATGAAAGCTATTTACGTGAGAAAAAGAATTTCCGCCCTCCACCGAACCCAGCTCAGTCTTGGATCCCCGAAACGGCTTATTTTGGTAAAAACCGTGGTTCACGCCCTCATCATGTAGACGCCTTAGCAATATCTCAGGGAAAAAATGAGACAAACACACAAACGGGTGACAGGGTATTTCGTAACCAGCAGAATAATTACCGTTCACCGAAAACCTATTCCCAACCTCATTCTAGTGGTATACGAGCCCGAGAACCTACTACTACTAGCACTCAGCCCAGAACAGAAAATAAAGATAAGACAATCCCTACATGTTGGAACTGCGAGCGTGAAGGCCATAGATTCAATGACTGCCCCGAACCGAAAGTTATTCGTTGCTTCAATTGTAAGAAAATCGGTGTAAGAACTGTGAACTGTTCATGCCGCTCGGGAAACGACAATCGAGACCGGAGAACCGGGGGTGTGCCGAGTCTCAACACTGTAAAACCACCTCCAACGACTGGAACGTCTGGTTAGAGTTTGTTACGAATTTTAACAAAAATGTGTGTGCCGAAACAAAGAGACCCGATAGTAGACCATTTTTGTCCGTACAAATATTCGGAGAAAAATTTTGTGCATTAATAGATACAGGCTCCATGATAACATTAATTGGCGAGAGAGTAGTAAATTGGCTACAGCGGAACCAAATCCCACCACACAGTGTAAAATTAAATGTAAATATGGCCGAAGGATCAACTGCAGAAATAACTGAAGCTTACGAATTCCCTGTAGAAATCAACTCTCAAAATCACACGATCAAGGCGTTATACCTCCCGAAACTATCAACGCCACTTGTAATTGGAATGGATCTGATTAGGTCTCTAGAGCTGATAACTTTAAATCTAAGCGTAAGGGAAAGTTTAAATGACCAGGCGATAGACCAAGATATGTGTCACACGAGTGTTATATCGCAGTTAACCGAGGAAGAAAACCAGAGATTAAACAAATTCTTAGATGATGAATTATTACAATTTCAAGATGTAGTAGGACCAACTAAGCTTGTGGAACATAAAATTAAACTCAAACCGGGAGTAGAACCTGTAAAACAACGATATTATCCATTAAATCCGAATATGCAAACGATTTTAAACGATGAAATCGACCGTATGCTTGCTGAAAACGTTATTGAACCGTCCACGTCCCCTTGGAGTTCACCCATAGTATTGGTAAAAAAGCCTTCAGGACGTTACAGAGCTTGCCTGGATTTAAGAAAAGTAAATTCACTTAGTATTAAAGATGCATACCCCTTACCGAGGATTAATAATATTCTTGAAAAATTGAGAGATGCAAAGTATATAAGTACGCTTGATTTAAAAGATGGTTATTGGCAGGTACCGCTCGCTGAAGACAGCCGCCTCATCACCGGATTTACAGTTCCCACACGGGGCTTATTCCATTTCAAAGTAATGCCTTTTGGGTTACATTCTGCTCCAGCCACTTTTCAACGCCTATTAGATACAATAATTGGTCCAGAATACGAACCTCACGGATTTGCTTACCTTGATGATATTGTGCTCGTCTCCCGTACTTTTGACGATCATTTACAGTTGCTTAAGGATGTTTTTGCTAAATTACGTACCGCTGGATTAAAGATAAACCCTGACAAATGTCACTTTTGTAAAAAGGAACTTAAATACCTTGGGCACATTGTAAACGAGAAAGGTATTCAAACAGACCCTGAAAAGGTGCGATCAATTCATGAATTTCCCACCCCAAAAACAGTAAAACAAGTGAGAAGTTTCCTAGGACTAGCCTCCTGGTACAGGCGATTCATTTCAAATTTTGCATTGTTAACTGCGCCATTAACCAAACTTTTGAAAAAGAATCATCGTTGGGAATGGACCGAAATACAGACCAAGGCATTTAATGATATAAAAGTTGCACTTGCGCAAGCACCCGTTTTAAACTGTCCCGATTTTTCACAGCCTTTTGTTCTACAGGTAGACGCCTCGGACTATGGATTAGGCGCTTCTTTGTTTCAGCGAATAGATAAGAAGGAAACTGTGGTTGCGTTTGCCAGTCGCCTATTATCTGACAGTGAACGAAAATTTTCAGTCACAGAAAAAGAATGTTTAGCGTTAGTTTGGGCTGTACGTAAATTTAGGCCTTATTTAGAAGGTAGTAAATTCACCGCTATTACTGACCATCAAGCACTACGTTGGCTCATGTCGCTTGAAAAGCCGTCAGGGAGATTGGCTCGTTGGATGCTCGAGCTACAGCAACATGACGTAGAAATTCAATATCGCAAAGGAACCTTAAACACTGTAGCCGACGCACTGTCCCGAAATCCATGTACGAATAGTGAGCAAACCTCAGAGGAAAATATGGAGTGTTATGTCACCGAGAATTTGGACAATACGGGCGAATTAAATACGGACAATATGAATTCGGAATGGTATTACAAGATGTTAACAAAATTGAAGACAAACCCTGCGATGTATCAAAATTATACAGTTAGGGAAGGAAAGCTATATAGGAGGTTTACTAGGAAATCATCAGAAAATGCGGACCCAACAATAGAATGGAAACTATGTGTTCCAGAGGCGCTAAGAGCAGAAATATTCAATGAAACGCATGACAGTCCCATTGCCGGTCATTTAGGGATAAACAAAACCATCCAGAGGGTAAATGATAAATATTTTTGGCCTGGTTGGCGTAATGATACGAAACAATATGTACGGACGTGCGACACTTGTCAACGCTATAAAGTTGAACAACAAAAGGCTATCGGAAAAATGTATTTTCGCACCCCAAAAGGTCCGTGGTACGTAATAACTAGCGATATTATCGGCCCACTTCCCCGTTCCAAACGAGGAAACCGTTTCATTGTAGTGTTTCAAGACATGTATTCCAAATGGATCGAAATGGCACCGTTAAAGAATGCCACGGCAAAACAGGTAGCGCAAAAGTTCAGTGAGTTAATCTTATTCCGCTTTGGAGCCCCAGAAACTTTATTATCGGACAATGGAACACAATATGCGTCAAAAATCTTCAGTGACCTGACAAAAGATTGGCATATTGAACAAAAGTTTACTGCACCTTATAGTCCCCAATCAAACTCCACTGAGCGGGCAAATCGTGTAATAAAAACTATGGTATCCCAGTACGTTCGCAATGACCATAGAAGTTGGGACGAGTACCTTGATCAATTTAAATTTGCACTAAATACATCGACACACGAATCGACTAAGTACACACCAGCAATGCTAACTCTTTGCAGGGAATTAAAAGCCCCCAAATCAATTTATGGCCAAACGCTTATTTCGACAAACCGAACTGAAAACAACGACACCCACGGGACGAGATTACAAAAACTATCTCAGATAATGAAAATGTGCAATAAAAATCTAAAACTCGCTTATGAAAGGCAAGCACGCCACTATAACCTTCGGAGACGGGAAAACCAATTTAAGATTGGCGATCAAGTGTTAAAACGAACACACGTACTATCTTCTGCAGTGGACTTTGTTGCTGGCAAACTCGCACCAAAATTCGAAGGTCCATACGTAATAGGGGACAAAATTGGTATAAATATTTTCAAACTCGTCGACATAAAGGGAAAGGAAATCGGCCGAGCACATGCAAAAGATTTAAAAACATACCACAGTTAGGTGCTAGCTCCGCTTGCCTACCCTTCCACTAAACTGTTCCTTAAGAACACGCCACCTTCTGTTTGTGGGTGTTCCATATTTCCTTTTTTCACACTCCTTGCATAAACCATGCATAAGTGCTTGGTTTGTGATAATCCCACGGTATTTGTAGTGGAAAAGTATTTAAAATGTTATGTTGGAATTTTGTGTATATTCTTCATTGTAGTCCACTGTGATATTTTTGTTTTGTTTTTAAGAATATTTATTTTATTTTCATACAAAGTCAGACGTTTTTTTCTTTTTCTCCTTTTTCTTTTTTACCCCGAATTGAGTGGGGAGTGTAACGTGTTTATTTTGTATTGGAAAATTATTTATATTAACGTAGATTAAGAACCCAAATGATTTATGAAAGATTTTTGAAGTACGAAGTTTAAGTTTGCACAATTAATAAATGGTCGTGTTGAGCGCTCATTCAAATTTCCCGCCCCGCGTCGCCGGCAGCCCGGCCGAGCGGTGCGCGGCGGCGAGCCACGTGATTGGCCGGCACGGGGCGCTGCACCCTTTCCGAGTGCGCAGGCGCGAGCCTACGTAATAAAACCACCCCGTTGCTGGTCTCAGCCTTCTTGTCTCGAACCCGATCCTGACGAAAACTACGAATTCCTCCACGAGGTAGGAAACGACCATTGTATAATAATTAGTAATTCTTTACTAATTAAATCAGCTTCATATTCACGACCATTTATTCGATTTATTTTCTCCATTTAAATTTTTTTTGCATTTTGTTTTATTTAAATCTTTTGCCAGAGTGGCCTGATTTTTTTTTATCTTGAAAGACGATTTTATTTCATAATTAATTTTTTTCCCGATCCCGATAATTTATTTCCTTGGTTACGCAGAATTAGGTCCTAAAATTTTCTCTCTGCTTTACCATATACCTCTTCCTGGATTAACAGATTTAACCCTGTTGATCCCGCCCAAACAAATTTTCCTTGGATTATACAATAATATCATTTTTCCACAAAGAATATTATTTGATTCCAAATTACTGTTTTTGAATTAAAAGATAGAAGTAAATAACCCATATTTTTTTATACCCGTCAATCCATTATCTATCCTTGGGATACAGTATCAGCTTAATACTGTCGTCCTATTTCACCAAATTAAATAATTATTTTTTTTTCTATTACCTAGATATACAGTAATAGTAGTTATTGCACATTGTATTTTAGTAGCTGTGCTTAGGTAATTTGGTTGGTATTATATAGCCTGCACGATTAACAGCTTGCTTTGCTATAGTTGCATATACTCTTATTTTATTTTGTGTGTATTTCTGCTATACTGCTTATTGCTTGAATTACCCTCTTCCACTATCTCCCATTAACGAATCCTAGAGCCCGATTCCCCTAGCGGAGCTCGATTAAATTCCAAGAGTAATTCCATTTTTAAACATTCTGGACCCGAACCCAATCATACCGTCCTTGTGGTGTCCCAGCCGACTGGTTGACACCTACACAACCGTAAATCCGACCTCACGTCCAGTACGTAATTAATTCATTTTTTTATTATATCACCGATTACATCGATTTTATTTGTAATATTGTTGACCGAATATTTTAACTCTTGTGAAATTGATCCATTGAAAATCACTCTAAATACGAATCTGGCCAAATTTAAAACCAGTCTAAATTACGATCCCCTCGAGGTGTCAGCGGTGATGAGCCAACCCAAATTGCGTCATTGACGATATAGGCTGTCTGAGTTGACACCTCATTAGCTTTCGAGTGTAAGTAATTAAAGTTAGCGAAACAATTAAATTGCTATTTAAAATACCTGATCAAATAATTCTGATTTATCCCGTGAATCATTTCTGACCCCTGGAAACTACCCCCGCTCGACTTTGCTATCTTGGTAAGACGTTCGGTTGTACAAAATTTATTGTTACACCGAAAAATACCATTACAAAACTTAGCAAAACAGAACCTAGCCTGTTTTGCACAAAATTAATTTTTGTTACACTGCTACAATTACGTTTACTTAACAAATTATTTTCCACTCATTATTTAATATTTTATTCCTTACTTGTTAAGACTTAGAAACTGAAATGTTGGAAGACTGTTTGATACAAAATTAATTTTTATTTAGCTATACAGGTCTCCTAATATTTTCCTACACTTGTATTTTGCAGGTGTGGCTAAATATTTTTCGCTCACAATTTAATTTTATTCCACACAAGTGGATTTTGAACTTTACTACAAAACTGATCCATACCCGTCTCCTACAACATTATTTTTCATTTGGCTCTACCTCTTTTA